>CM076581.1:522457127-523057127 GCA_034641835.2 Pinus albicaulis
GGTTGTCTGGAAGCAATACTCCATTCCCAGTAGTTAGAAAAAAATAAAATTAACAATGCTGCAGAGCTTTCAGTTGCATGAGAAAACAAGATAAAGCATCTACACACATTTATCAGATCTTGGATAACTAATAATTCCACAAATGAAATTATAAATTTGGACATAATGAAAAATGAATGAACAATAGGTACAGAGGCAAGGTCACAGTTTTGAGCCACAAGATCAGCTAAAACTAAGAAGAATTTTCCGCCAAAAATGTTCAGGGCCACAAGGCTTCCACTTCTTTTAAAAGAGTTCCACTTCTTTTAAAAGAAGGACTAGCCTGCCATTGATGCGCAGTCTATTCCTCCCAAAACATTTCCACCTAAGAACACCACAGAGATGACCTAAACACTGCCTAACACTATCTCTGCAAACTATTTTCCATTTCTTTACCCTGATCAAGAATCTGAACTTTTTGGCACTCCCCATATCCTTAGGGAGGGGCCGATCAAGTGCACCTCGCCCTTCTTCATTATTGTTCGGGAGAAACACATTATTGATATAAATTAAAATTACCAGAGACCTGGGAAGCAACGTAACTCCCTTTCTGATTGGAAATTGTGGATCCAAGAATACAAATAGCGTGCATACCAGTGCAAAAGTTGCAAAGTTGCAATTGAAGGAGTTGTTTTTTTTTCAAAGTTAAAGGTTTTATAATTATAAAATTATTTTAAAATTTTATTATTAATTATAAAAGAAATTAATATATGTTATATATATATATATATATATAAATAAAATATGTGAGAATATTTTTAATCATGTATGTTAAATATTTTTTTATTTTGGATATTTGTAAGTAGTAAATAGGCTTTGTTATAATAGCATGTGTCAATATTATGGCTTACTAATATTACATATACCAAAATCATTAACTCATTTTCATATTATAATTTTTTTTTTAAATAATCAATTTCATATAAAGAGAAAAAAGACATAAATATTTTTGAGTTAAATCTGAACTAAGATTATTCTAGAATATTTCATGGAGGTTTAATCTTTATCATCCACTTAATAATATCTAATAATTTAAATGGTTAGTAAAAACTCATAAATATCATATATACAAACAACAAAACACCTACTTCATATACTTCTACTATAGGAAATTAAGAGAGGCAATAGAAATTGAAGGACATGATGAAGGCTGGAAATTACTGTCACTAGGTAATTTTGTTTATTTTAATGTATTCCATATATATATATATATATATATATATATATATATATATATATAATTTATTTTTATGTAATTAATTAATTTTATTTATTCATTTTATGCTAGCTAATTATTTATTTATTTAAATTAATTTTTTACTCTTCCCTATTTACTATTATATTTAATTACTTAATAATTTATATAAATTTATTTTCAATAAAAAAAATAATTTAATTAATTAATTTATTGCTTAATGCTAATTCTTAACTAACTAACTTAACCGCTACAATGATGCATCTCCACTATTTATTCTTTGAGATCGATTAGTTTCTCCACCTTGTAGTGAGGATGAACCACATTAGGCCGTTCGAAACGTGGACCAAATCCTAATGATGTGATTAATCGCAAAGATATTTATCTACATTATGGATCACAAAATTTTTAGGTCTAACATGTGACATTATGAAGATTAAGATAAATCATAAAAATTAACAAAACTATAACTTTATTATAAACTACTATTATCATTATTATTAATTCTTCCACAACAATGCTTATTTTATCAACCATTAATAGTTGGAAAATAAGGATTTAACCCCCATTGAATATTCTAAAATATTTATAATAGCATACACAAATCAAAGACTCATATTTATATCCAAAATAGTTATGTCATTTTTGTTTTTTTAATTAAAATGATTAATTGTGTCTAGAGAGACACTTTCTAGCCCAATATGGAAGAGATATTGTAATGTTTTGTTCTCTTATGTTTATAAAATAAAATAAAATTAGTAATTAGTAATAACTAAACCAACTTAAAACCATCTTAACTTTATATAGACTGATCAAATCTCTGGAAGCGTGGCGTCTTGCAAACCTTTCCTAAAGTTTTTCTCCAAAATAAGGTTTACCTGAGATCTAATTACAAAATGTCATGTGAAGAAGTGTCATTTGTAGTTATATATATATATATATATATATATATATATATATAGTGGGGAGGGAGATGTTGTGACCTAAAATTACACTTAAAAATAGTTAAATAATACTTAAAATAACAAATTAAAA
Source organism: Pinus albicaulis (assembly GCA_034641835.2). NCBI lineage: Eukaryota > Viridiplantae > Streptophyta > Pinopsida > Pinales > Pinaceae > Pinus > Pinus albicaulis. The sequence continues at coordinate 522,459,397 of CM076581.1, forward strand.
AAATAGTTATAAGTGAAAGAAATTATTGTTGGCTGTAAATAAAATACTTCAATTCACCCTTAATTTATATCCACTTTATATAGAGATAAAATAATTGAAAGTAAAGAAAAAAATAATTCACATTTTAATATTAAAGAGAAATGTGATTCCTTCACTACTTAATATGAAGTTGACAAAGCCATGTAAAATGTTAATACATACCCCAATCACAGTTAGAAGTACAAAACATACATCCATAGGAATCTTTTGTACTTCTAACTATGATTGGGGTATGCATTAATACTTTACTCCATATGCATAGATCCATTTTAACTTCAAATTTAACAAGGGCTTAGAGGGATCCAATCTCTTAAAATGCAATTTTTTTTGACTTACAACTTAATGAAAGTTTTGCATGATTTGATTCCTTATGGTTCTTTGTAGATTCAAAGTTAAGATGGATTTGTGTTGATTTTTGAGAAACACAACATTAAAATATTGTAGAATGTGAATCATAGGAAAAATATTTCAATGTCAACTATATATATAGTTGACATTGAAATATTTTTCCTATGATTCACATTCTACATATTAAAATGTTAATATATGCTCAAATGATATTTGGAAGTAGAAAATATATATATCCATACAGTCTCTTTCTCTCTATATAAATAATTAATTCTGCTATAAATATATATATATTTTTTTAATGTTACATGTTTATTCCTTTATATGCCCCAATCATATTTGGAAGTAGAAAACATATATCCATAAAGACACACTCTCTCTCTCTCTCTCTCTCTCTCTCTCTCTCTCTCTATATATATATATATATATATATATATATATATATATATATAACTATAACTTGTGTTATTAATATCTATAATATTACATGTGAAGTTCATATTAAAAATTGAATGAATTTCAAATCTCCTTGTAAAAACATATTAATGGGATAATAATTGTCCCTCTTTATATATAAAATCCATTTTAAACTTATTTTTTACCAATAAAATGTTATATATTTCTTTTCTTCTGTATAACATTTACATAGTTGACATTGAATTTTTTTTTTTTATGATTCACATTCTACACATTAAAATGTTAATACATACTCCAATCATTTTCGGAAATAGAAAACACATATTCATAGGTCTCTCTACATATAATATGTTACATGTAAAATTCACATTAAAAAATAAATGAATTACAAATCTCATTAAAAGAAACCTATATATATGTATATATAGTTTTGCATATTATATAGTTGACATTGAAATATTTTATTCATGGTTCATAATTTATACATTAAAATGTTAATACATGCAACAATCATATTTGAAAGTAGAAAACATATATCCATAGAAAGTATTATGGATATATGCTTTCTAATTACCAATATGATTGAGGCCTATATTAACATTTTAATGTGTAAAATGTGAATATATATATATATATATATATATATATATATATCATTTTCTTAATGTGTTTCTCAAGATCAACATCATTCTATATTAACTTTGAGTCTACTAAAAGATAAGAGGAGTCAAATATTTCAATTTTTTCATTAAGTTTTGCATTCAGAAACATGTTTTCACCTTAAGAGATTTGATCCCTTTTCCATCTTGGGAGATGTGGACTAAGATGAATTTATTGTAGCACCCCACCCCATATTTACCCACTTTAACATACTTGAGGAAGATGGATCTATAGTAACACCCCACGCCATAGTTATCCACTTTAACATACTTACTAGGGTACACATGAGCTAATATTTATTATGGATGAACCAACTCCCAAGGTGAAATTATGGAAATGGGGTCTAACTTTCGAGCGCGTGCTATTTATTTTTACAAACACTTTATGTTCATACTACATTTAAGTCATGGATGCACAGTTTTGTCATTGTTTACATTAATTTCATCATATGTTCATCAAGAAGGCTTGTTTCCATCTCATACTTGTTGCAAAAAACACATATTAGCTCATGCATCCATCTAAAATAACCAAGAGAATCTCAAACCATGAATTAGATCTAAATCAAGAGCACATTGTATAATAATAAATTCTCAGACCATGAATTAGATCTAAATCAAGAGCACATCGTATAATAATAAATACACCATGCATGTAGAATATACTTAATGAGGAATGAAGCCATGAAAAAACACTCATTTAAACAAAAGTGAATCAACAATTATGCTCATTGATCATTAATAAGAATAACACATATTAACATATGCAAAGTACGAACCAAGTCATGGAATTCTACATACCACCTGATCATAGATTGAGCTAAACCAAATATTTATTTTAGCCAATTTCCACTGCACCATATTCCAAGTGTGAATGTGAGATATCATAGAATAAACCAAACAAAAACCAAACTAGGGATTTTTGAGCCCAAACTACCTCAACCTTCAATCATTGATTCCACCTCATTGTGAGACATAGATCCAACCAACCATAGATCCATAAACTAATATTTTAATCCATAACCTTCCAAGTCTCCAGAGCATTTGTCCAACCAAGGCTCCAATACTAGTAACTCAACCCACCAAAGGCTCGAGAGAATTTTCCCAACCAAGTATCAAGGACTAGTAACTCAACCCAAGTTGTTTGAGGGCTCTAGATCATTTTTCTCAACCAACGAATCCAAAAACTAGTGCACAACACAACCAGTGGAAAAACCCATAACACCGTGACTATTCAAGAAATAGCAAGGCTAGGAAAAATAGTTGTCCATCCACACAATCCTCCATGCCAATGACACATCATAACGAAATAGCCACATGCATATACCATGCATTCCAAAACTAGCAATTAAGTCATACATGAAACTCAATACCTGCAAATCAATCTTATTGTAGCCATTGATCTTGCCATTCCCTTGCGATTTTATGCTTCCCTTTGTCTTTTTTTCTAAATCCAATGAAAACTATAGTGCTCCAAAAATGGTCCAAGATTTATCTAAATGTGAAAGAGTATGAGAGAAAGAAAATAGAATGAGAGTGCAAAACAGAATATGATTAGAATGCGAGAGATTGAACTCACAAAATCCATGAAATGCTCCTTAGAAGCCTTTATATCATTGAAGCCTCTATTTTCTTCATTTTTCATCATTTTTTTTCTAATTTCCCTTGGATGCAAATCTATTTCTCTTCACCTTTATTTTCTCGTTTTTCAACAAAATCACTTCACCCAAAATAAAATTAATAGTTAAAAAAAAAAATTACTTCAAATTTTTTCTAAATTGTAATTTATTTAATCATTTTTTAACAAAAAATAATAATATATTCCAATCAATAAATATCATCCTAAAATAAAATTAATAGATAAATCATAAAAAAATATATAATAAATAAATTTACATATAATTCATTGTATATAATTTTCCCAAATTTTAAAACTTAATTATGTTTCAATATCTTTTATTTACTCATCAACTTATCAAATTTTCCTTTCATTTATAACATATTTAAATATAACAACAAAATTATATATATATATATATATATATATATATATATATATATATATATATATTAATCCTCATTACTTATTATATATAATTTAATTATTTGTAAATATGATATTAATTCTAGTATAATAAATCTTATTACTATTAAGATAAAAAAGATTGAATACTACAAATTTTTTCTATATTGTAATTTATTTAATTGGAAAAAAAAAGGAAAATTCAAATCAATAAATATCTTCTTAAAATAAAATTAATATTTAAATCATAGAAAAAATATAATAAATAAATTTACATATAATGAGTCATATGCCTATGTGAATTTCGTTTTTTTTGTCAATTTCATAGGCGTCTATCTTTAAACTGTAAATTTGATTCGGTTAACACCAAAAATCCCTGTTTTGATCCGGTTAACACCAAAAATCCTACTCCACATGAAATTCTTAGGGAATTCCCAGATATATTATATGACCATATGTGTTTTTTAACAAACAAATCGATACCGTGTAGGACAAAACAGGATTAAAGATCAACGCGTTTCATTAAAAAACCCATAGCTTACAAACATATGAATTAATTTGTATGCCAGAATAATTATTTTTTGAAATTTGTTTATCATTTCCTACTACAAATAGAAATTCAAACTCTAGGAATAACCGCTTAACTACCTTCAAAGAATTAAGAATTATGGAAGAGAAATATTGCATGTGACTAAAGTAAGTCTTCCAGGGAGAAGACAGATCTAGGTCTAAAGGTGGCTAAGGTGAGTGGCCAACATGAAAAGAAAAGAGAAAAGAAGGTAGGTTGGAAATATTGCTGATAAGAGTAAGTCAAACAACATTAATTCGGTAGGCATAACAAGTCCTCCTTAAAAGAAAAGTATGAAGTGTGGTTCAATGGTTTGATTCAATAAGGGAATGAAAGTGGAGGGCTTCTAGTTGCAAGCCTAAAAGAAAGACCGAGGATGAGAACGAGGGATTAAATCAAAAGATACCTAAGAGTATCCTTTACATTCACCGACTCATAACCTAATCCCACTCTAACAATTTCATTGTAAATACTATGGATTATTAATATTATATAACTAAGAAGTCATAAGGAAAAAGAGACAATTATTTTCGCTAAATCTCAACTAAGATTATTTTAGAATATCCCATGGAGGTTAAATCCCTACCATTGACCGAATAATAACTAATAATTTAAATGGTTAGTAAACACCCATAAATGTCAAAACCCCTACTTCATATACATTTCACATTATGAAAATGAAGATAAATCATAAAAATTAACTAAATTATAATTTTATTTTAAATTATTATTATTATTATTATTATTAATTCTTTCACAACAATGTTTATTTTATCAAAAATTAATACTTGGATCATAAGGGTTTAATCTCCATTGATATTCTCTAGCCAAGTATGGAAGAGATGTTGTAATGTTTTGTTTTGTTATGTTATGTAAACATTTTGATTTAGTCAAATTACATAAAAATAAAATAAAATAAAAAATAAATTTCATAATTATAATTATTAATTAAAACATTTTGATTCTATCAAATTACATAAAAATAAAAAATTAATAAAAAAAATAAAATTATTAATTATAATTATTAATAATTAATAATTGTCATTATTAATTATTAATAATTAAACCAACTTAACCTTAGTCAAATTCACCCCTAGATCGCGCGCGTCCATGGTAGCTCTGCAGCTGCCCTAGCTGCTCCTGGCCGGCGCCCCCTCTCTCGAGCGACCACCTCTGTTATGGATCCCGGAGGTGGTCCTGCGGCCTCCCCCCCTCCGCCTCGTGAGCTCGCAACCTTCATTTCCCTTGTTGCTGCATCGGGCAACCGCCCCTCATCCGGCTCACAACAGAAGTTCGTGAAAAAATTGGCTAATATCCCCACGGTGTCTCTGCCGGTGGAAGAAACGTGCAAATCTGCTCTGAATCTGGCAGAAAGGGGCCTTATCGGCCAGTTCACAGGGCTTTGGCCTTCCCCGAAGGCAGTCGATGAATGGGTAAAAAGGAACTGGATTCCCCTCGTTAAGGAAAGTATCAAGAGCCATTTTGTGGGGAAAGGATTCTTTGCTTCGAAAGAGACAATGTGGAAGATAGAAGCTTGATCTTCCGAAACGGGCCATATTTTATGGGCCCTCAAGGTCTTTACCTGAATAAATGGTCGCCAGATTTCGACCCTGCTCAGGATGTGCCCACAGCGGTGTCGGTATGGGTGCGACTTCCCCATCTCCCTCTTCATTGCTGGAATCAGAGATCTCTGCAGTCTATTGGTAATGCCCTAGGAAGATACATAGATCAAGCGCTGAGGAAGGACCAGTTTTCCTGTGCTCGCATTTGTGTTGAAGTTGACCTAGAAGTTGGGCTGCCTAAAGCCATCAAACTCACGGCGGATTGGTCACACATCCAGAGCTAGATTACGAGCAAACTCTCCCTTTCAAATGTCGACACTCGCCATATGAATATGGGCACTTCACAAGATACCGCAAGAGGAAAATGAAAAGATAACAAGAGAAAGAAAAAGGAGAACAATGGAATCAAGTAAAGAAACCCTCAAATAACAAGTATTTAATAATAAAAACAAAGGCAAAGAGTGGAGAACAAATCGTGGCAAGAAAATGCTTCCACCCAAACCACAGAAGCAAGGACAATGCCAAGATAGAAGGATTAAACCCCTTTGAATATCTAAATCTTTAGTCGATCCTCCAGAAGGAGAGCCTAGATGGTCCAAACTCGATGAATAACATCGCCGCTCCACATCCGTGTATCATCTCAATACCCTCCCAAGGCAATATCTTCCCCTACTTACGCAGATATTATCAAGTCTAAAAAGAAGAATACATAAATCTTGGGCTCCTCAGATGATGAGACCTTCGAGAGGCCATCAAAGAGAGCTGGGAGGAAATCAAATAAAGAAACCAGGGAAGAAGAATCAGAAAGACAAAATACCCTAGGCAGCCAAACCACCATCGAGATGACCCTCAGAAGGAATACCAGATTAAGGACCCCCAAGGGAGGTGGGCCTACCCCTTCTAGTTTTAAATGATGCAGATGGTCTCTTGGAACTGCAGGGGTTTGGGGAATCCCAGTAAGGCAGAAGCAATTAAAGATCTATTGAAAACGGAATCCGCAGACATTCTTATGCTCCAAGAGACAAAAATAGAGGGGGAAAACCTTCTGAACACAAGCAACATCAAGTGGAAATTTGACTCAGGTAAGGCAATTAGTGCAAGAGGTAGAGCAGGGGGAATAGGTACTTTCTGGTCTCAAAAACTCTTTTCACTAGAAAGATCTCATGAATCTCAACATTGGATTTTTACTGAACTGAGACATAAAACAAGCACTATAGTTTTGGCTTTGTTTAACTTATATGTCCCTGTACATTATGATGAAAAGAAAGAGTGCTGGAAGTCACTCTCAGATTACTTAGAGCTGCACAACCCTCAGAATATAATCTTAGGAGGTGACTTGAATATCGTGCTGGATCCTAAAGAGAAGAGAGGCGGGAGCTCTTCGAGGGATCCCTTCCTTTCCATTGTGGAAGATCTTATTCTTCAGTGGGATCTTGTGGACTTCAAGCCAGTGAAAGGAGAATATACGTGGACCAACAACAGAACAGGGGGAGACCATATCTCAGCTAGAATGGACAGGTATCTCATCAGCAGCTCCATTATGCTGGACAACAGAATTGTGTTAACCAAGATCCTCCCAAAACTCACTTTAGACCATAAACCAATCCTCCTATGTTTAAAGGAAGAAGAAGATTTAGGCCCATTGCCATTTCGTTTTAATCCTCTCTGGGCAGGAATAGAAGGGTTCTACGATACAGTCCAAACTGCTTGGAGAATAGAGGTCACGGGCTCTCTAAGCTATGTGTGGGAGCAAAAGATAAAAAACACAAAAAAGGCCTTAAAAGATTGGGTTAAGAAAGCCATTCAAACTCCCACCAGCCAGAGGAAAGATGCGGTTCTTCAGCTGGCAGACCTTCAATTTGAATTGTAAAAGAAAGATATTTCCCCTACAGACCTAATAGAGGAAAACGCTGCACAAAGGAGAACATACAATTCCTTTAGAAATGAAGAGGAGCACTGGCGATTGAAGTCTCGCAGCCTATGGCTTAAAGCTAGAGATAGGAACACTGCTTATTTCCACAGACAATACAGGGCCAGATTATCAAAAAATCACATTGATGAAATTACCACAGCCAGCGGTCAGGTGTGTAAAGGCTTTGGACATGTCAAGGCTGCCGCCAAGGAACACTTCCATAAACTCCTCACTGCTGAAAGGAATGGGAGCGAGGAGGACACAAATGAATTCCTGTCAAACATACCGAAGCTTGTTAACTCTGAAGACAATTCTTCCCTTTTGAATCTGGTTTCGGAAGAAGAAATCTTCAAGATCGTGTGGTCCATGGAGCCGGATAAAGAACCAGGTCCAGATGGATTTTCAATCCATTTTTACAGAATTTGCTGGGCGTTAATCAAATCTGATCTCCTCAAAATGATTCAAGGTATTATGAGAAAGGCTAAGGTGGGTGGTGGCATTAATTCCACATTCCTTGCACTAATCCCCAAGGAAGCAAATCCTGGTTCTTTTGACAGATACAGGCCAATTTCTCTTTGTAATGCCTCCTACAAGATAATGGCCAAACTTCTGGCGAACAGACTAAAACCTCTTCTGGAAAAACTAATCTCTCCAGCCCAAGGAGGATTCGTGAAAGGTCATCACATTCTGGACAATGTCATTCAAGTCCAGGATGCTCTGCACTCTAGTCACTCCCGCAAAGAACAAGGTATGCTTATTGAATTGGACATGTGTAATGCTTTCGATAGAGTAAATAGATCCTTTCTGTACAAGGTTCTCTTCTCCTTCGGGTTCAGTCAAGACTTCATAAATCTTATTAAAGCCTGTCTATAAAAGACATGGATTTCTCCAATGGTCAATGGCAGACCGACGAACTTCTTTCTAGCCACCAGAGGGTTGAGACAGGGCTGCCCTCTCTCCCCTTTCCTCTATATTATCATGGCGGACTCCTTGAGCAGAAAGCTATCCAAAGAAAAACATAATGGCAACATCCCTGGTATTAGAATTGCGAACGACATCGACCCAGTGAATCATGCTTTCTTCGTTGATGATTCGCTCCTGCTTGGGGGTGCCTCTGCTAGAGTGGCAAACTCCTTCAGAAACACTCTTCATAAGTTCTGTAGTGTCTCAGGAGCGCTCATAAGCGAGAGGAAGAGTGCAGTTTATGGCTGGAACACTGACCAATACACTATTGAGAAAATTGCCAATGATTTGGGCTTTACAGGCTTTGCAGATTGGGATAAGTTGAAATACCTGGGCCTCCCAATTACGCTGGGATCCAACAGGAATCACCTTTGGGAGGACGTTATTTCAAAATTCAAGAAGAAGATCGGTGTGTGGGGAGGCTTCTGGCTCACCACTGGGGGCAAACTCACGCTCATCAAAGTTGTTCTCTCAGCTCTGCCTACATATCAGGCAGCCCTGATGCTGGCCCCAAAAGCAATCATAGACAAGATCTCCAGACTTATGCGAGACTTCTTGTGGAAGGGAGGACGTGGAAATCACAACAAATTTCATTTAATCAGTTGGGAACCGTGAAACGCCCTCTTGTGGAAGGTGGATTGCAAATTCGCGATCCTCAGCACGCCAATCTGGCATTGGGCTGCAAACTTCTGTGGCAACTCATCAACAATCCCCATCATCCTGTCAGCCAGATCTTCAAGATCAAATACCTCAAGAACCGGTCTCTTTCCTCCTTCTCAATGGACAAAAATCCAAAAGGCACGCAGGTCTGAAAGTTGTGCAGCAGAGGTATTGACTTTTTTAGATCTTACCTGTATAGAATACCAGGAAATGAGAAAAGCATCAGGCTCTGGAGAGACAGTATTATGGGTCATCCTCCCCTCGCCGAATCCAACGAATTCACTGAGTTAAGAGATTGGCTTAAAGAGAAAGGAATTAGGAAAATTGATGATATTTCGGAATGGGATACCAATGGTAACTGGCTGTGATGGAACTTACCCAGGCCTCCAGCGCATTTAAATACTCAGGTAGCTTCCTTTAAAAATGCCATCTCTGACTATGCCCTGGTGGACAAAGACGAAGAAGACCATTGGGGCTAGGGGAAAACAGGGGTTTACACAGCAAAACAAGGATATCTCCAGATACAAAGCAAAAAATCCTCATCTCATCAGGTGGCTGTCTGGAAGCAATACTCCATTCCCAGTAGTTAGAAAAAAATAAAATTAACAATGCTGCAGAGCTTTCAGTTGCATGAGAAAACAAGATAAAGCATCTACACACATTTATCAGATCTTGGATAACTAATAATTCCACAAATGAAATTATAAATTTGGACATAATGAAAAATGAATGAACAATAGGTACAGAGGCAAGGTCACAGTTTTGAGCCACAAGATCAGCTAAAACTAAGAAGAATTTTCCGCCAAAAATGTTCAGGGCCACAAGGCTTCCACTTCTTTTAAAAGAGTTCCACTTCTTTTAAAAGAAGGACTAGCCTGCCACTGATGCGCAGTCTATTCCTCCCAAAACATTTCCACCTAAGAACACCACAGAGATGACCTAAACACTGCCTAACACTATCTCTGCAAACTATTTTCCATTTCTTTACCCTGATCAAGAATCTGAACTTTTTGGCACTCCCCATATCCTTAGGGAGGGGCCGATCAAGTGCACCTCGCCCTTCTTCATTATTGTTCGGGAGAAACACATTATTGATATAAATTAAAATTACCAAGGACATAAGAGGCTTAACGTAACTCCCTTTCACAGTTGAAATTGTGGATCCAAGAATACAAATAGCGTGCATACCAGTGCAAAAGTTGCAAAGTTGCAATTGAAGGAGTTGTTTTTTTTTCAAAGTTAAAGGTTTTATAATTATAAAATTATTTTAAAATTTTATTATTAATTATAAAAGAAATTAATATATTTTATATATATATATATAAATAAAATATGTGAGAATATTTTTAATCATGTATGTTAAATATTTTTTTATTTTGGATATTTGTAAGTAGTAAATAGGCTTTGTTATAATAGCATGTGTCAATATTATGGCTTACTAATATTACATATACCAAAATCATTAACTCATTTTCATATTATAATTTTTTTTTTAAATAATCAATTTCATATAAAGAGAAAAAAGACATAACTATTTTTGAGTTAAATCTGAACTAAGATTATTCTAGAATATTTCATGGAGGTTTAATCTTTATCATCCACTTAATAATATCTAATAATTTAAATGGTTAGTAAAAACTCATAAATATCATATATACAAACAACAAAACACCTACTTCATATACTTCTACTATAGGAAATTAAGAGAGGCAATAGAAATTGAAGGACATGATGAAGGCTGGAAATTACTGTCACTAGGTAATTTTGTTTATTTTAATGTATTCCATATATATATATATATATATATATATAATTTATTTTTATGTAATTAATTAATTTTATTTATTCATTTTATGCTAGCTAATTATTTATTTATTTAAATTAATTTTTTACTCTTCCCTATTTACTATTATATTTAATTACTTAATAATTTATATAAATTTATTTTCAATAAAAAAAATAATTTAATTAATTAATTTATTGCTTAATGCTAATTCTTAACTAACTAACTTAACCGCTACAATGATGCATCTCCACTATTTATTCTTTGAGATCGATTAGTTTCTCCACCTTGTAGTGAGGATGAACCACATTAGGCCGTTCGAAACGTGGACCAAATCCTAATGATGTGATTAATCGCAAAGATATTTATCTACATTATGGATCACAAAATTTTTAGGTCTAACATGTGACATTATGAAGATTAAGATAAATCATAAAAATTAACAAAACTATAACTTTATTATAAACTACTATTATCATTATTATTAATTCTTCCACAACAATGCTTATTTTATCAACCATTAATAGTTGGAAAATAAGGATTTAACCCCCATTGAATATTCTAAAATATTTATAATAGCATACACAAATCAAAGACTCATATTTATATCCAAAATAGTTATGTCATTTTTGTTTTTTTAATTAAAATGATTAATTGTGTCTAGAGAGACACTTTCTAGCCCAATATGGAAGAGATGTTGTAATGTTTTGTTCTCTTATGTTTATAAAATAAAATAAAATTAGTAATTAGTAATAACTAAACCAACTTAAAACCATCTTAAATTTATATAGACTGATCAAATCTCTAGACGTGGCGTGCTGCAAACCTTTCCTAAAGTTTTTCACTCCAAAATAAGGTTTGCACAGATCTAATTACAAAATGTCATGTGAAGAAGTGTCATTTGAAGGGAGTTATATATATATATATATATATATATATATAGTGGGGAGGGAGATGTTGTGACCTAAAATTACACTTAAAAATAGTTAAATAATACTTAAAATAACAAATTAAAAAAATAGTTATAAGTGAAAGAAATTATTGTTGGCTGTAAATAAAATACTTCAATTCACCCTTAATTTATATCCACTTTATATAGAGATAAAATAATTGAAAGTAAAGAAAAAAATAATTCACATTTTAATATTAAAGAGAAATGTGATTCCTTCACTACTTAATATGAAGTTGACAAAGCCATGTAAAATGTTAATACATACCCCAATCACAGTTAGAAGTACAAAACATACATCCATAGGAATCTTTTGTACTTCTAACTATGATTGGGGTATGCATTAATACTTTACTCCATATGCATAGATCCATTTTAACTTGAAATTTAACAAGGGCTTAGAGGGATCCAATCTCTTAAAATGCAATTTTTTTTGACTTACAACTTAATGAAAGTTTTGCATGATTTGATTCCTTATGGTTCTTTGTAGATTCAAAGTTAAGATGGATTTGTGTTGATTTTTGAGAAACACAACATTAAAATATTGTAGAATGTGAATCATAGGAAAAATATTTCAATGTCAACTATATATATAGTTGACATTGAAATATTTTTCCTATGATTCACATTCTACATATTAAAATGTTAATATATGCTCAAATGATATTTGGAAGTAGAAAATATATATATCCATACAGTCTCTTTCTCTCTATATAAATAATTAATTCTGCTATAAATATATATATATTTTTTTAATGTTACATGTTTATTCCTTTATATGCCCCAATCATATTTGGAAGTAGAAAACATATATCCATAAAGACACACTCTCTCTCTCTCTCTCTCTCTCTCTCTCTCTCTCTCTATATATATATATATATATATATATATATATATATATATATAACTATAACTTGTGTTATTAATATCTATAATATTACATGTGAAGTTCATATTAAAAATTGAATGAATTTCAAATCTCCTTGTAAAAACATATTAATGGGATAATAATTGTCCCTCTTTATATATAAAATCCATTTTAAACTTATTTTTTACCAATAAAATGTTATATATTTCTTTTCTTCTGTATAACATTTACATAGTTGACATTGAATTTTTTTTTTATGATTCACATTCTACACATTAAAATGTTAATACATACTCCAATCATTTTCGGAAATAGAAAACACATATTCATAGGTCTCTCTACATATAATATGTTACATGTAAAATTCACATTAAAAAATAAATGAATTACAAATCTCATTAAAAGAAACCTATATATATGTATATATAGTTTTGCATATTATATAGTTGACATTGAAATATTTTATTCATGGTTCATAATTTATACATTAAAATGTTAATACATACAACAATCATATTTGAAAGTAGAAAACATATATCCATAGAAAGTATTATGGATATATGCTTTCTAATTACCAATATGATTGAGGCCTATATTAACATTTTAATGTGTAAAATGTGAATATATATATATATATATATCATTTTCTTAATGTGTTTCTCAAGATCGACATCTTTCTATATTAACTTTCAGTCTACTAAAAGATAAGAGGAGTCAAATATTTCAATTTTTTCATTAAGTTTTGCATTCAGAAACATGTTTTCACCTTAAGAGATTTGATCCCTTTTCCATCTTGGGAGATGTGGACTAAGATGAATTTATTGTAGCACCCCACCCCATATTTACCCACTTTAACATACTTGAGGAAGATGGATCTATAGTAACACCCCACGCCATAGTTATCCACTTTAACATACTTACTAGGGTACACATGAGCTAATATTTATTATGGATGAACCAACTCCCAAGGTGAAATTATGGAAATGGGGTCTAACTTTCGAGCGCGTGCTATTCATTTTTACAAACACTTTATGTTCATACTACATTTAAGTCATGGATGCACAGTTTGGTCATTGTTTACATTAATTTCATCATATGTTCATCAAGAAGGGTTGTTTCCATCTCATACTTGTTGCAAAAAACACATATTAGCTCATGCATCCATCTAAAATAACCAAGAGAATCTCAAACCATGAATTAGATCTAAATCAAGAGCACATTGTATAATAATAAATTCTCACACCATGAATTAGATCTAAATCAAGAGCACATCGTATAATAATAAATACACCATGCATGTAGAATATACTTAACGAGGAATGAAGCCATGAAAAAACACTCATTTAAACAAAATTGAATCAACAATTATGCTCATTGATCATTAATAAAGAATAACACATATTAACATATGCAAAGTACGAACCAAGTCATGGAATTCTACATACCACCTGATCATAGATTGAGCTAAACCAAATATTTATTTTAGCCAATTTCCACTGCGCCATATTCCAAGTGTGAATGTGAGATATCATAGAATAAACCAAACAAAAACCAAACTAGGGCTTTTTGAGCCCAAACTACCTCAACCTTCAATCATTGATTCCACCTCATTGTGAGACATAGATCCAACCAACCATAGATCCATAAACTAATATTTTAACCCACAACCTTCCAAGTCTCCAGAGCATTTGTCCAACCAAGGCTCCAATACTAGTAACTCAACCCACCAAAGGCTCGAGAGAATTTTCCCAACCAAAGATCAAGGACTAGTAACTCAACCCAAGTTGTTTGAGGGCTCTAGATCATTTTTCTCAACCAACGAATCCAACAACTAGTGCACAACACAACCAGTGGAAAAACCCATAACACCGTGACTATTCAAGAAATAGCAAGGCTAGGAAAAATAGTTGTCCATCCACACAATCCTCCATGCCAATGACACATCATAACGAAATAGCCACATGCACATACCATGCATTCCAAAACTAGCAATTAAGTCATACATGAAACTCAATACCTGCAAATCAATCTCATTGTAGCCATTGATCTTGCCATTCCCTTGCGATTTTATGCTTCCCTTTGTCTTTTTTTCTAAATCCAATGAAAACTAGAGTGCTCCAAAAATGGTCCAAGATTTATCTAAATGTGAAAGAGTATGAGAGAAAGAAAATAGAATGAGAGTGCAAAACAGAATATGATTAGAATGCGAGAGATTGAACTCACAAAATCCATGAAATGCTCCTTAGAAGCCTTTATATCATTGAAGCCTCTATTTTCTTCATTTTTCATCATTTTTTTTCTAATTTCCCTTCGATGCAAATCTATTTCTCTTCACCTTTATTTTCTCCTTTTTCAACAAAATCACTTCACCCAAAATAAAATTAATAGTTAAAAAAAAAGAAAAAAAATAAATACTATAATTTTTTTTCTATATTGTTATTTATTTAATCATTTTATTTAAAAAATGAATATATTCAAAACAATGAATATCATCCTAGAATAAAATTAAAAGATATATCATCCAAAAAATATAATGAATAAATTTACATATAATTCATTATATATAATTTTCCCAAATTTTATAACTTAATTATGTTTCAATATCTTTTATTTACTTCATCAACTACTAAATTTTTCTCATTTATAACATATTTAAATATAACAACAACAAAATTATATATATATATATATATATATATATATATATATATATATATATTAATCCTCATTACTTATTATATATAATTTAATTATTTGTAAATATGATATTAATTCTAGTATAATAAATCTTATTACTATTAAGATAAAAAAGATTGAATACTACAAATTTTTTCTATATTGTAATTTATTTAATTATTTTATAGGAATAAAAATCAAAATTTTCAAATCAATAAATATCTTCTTAAAATAAAATTAATATTTAAATCATATAAAAAAATATAATAAATAAATTTACATATAATGAGTCATATGCCTATGTGAATTTCGTTTTTTTTTGTCAATTTCATAGGCGTCTATCTTTAAACTGTAAATTTGATCCGGTTAACACCAAAAATCCATGTTTTGATCCGGTTAACACCAAAAATCCTACTCCACATGAAATTCTTAGGGAATTCCAAGACGTGGTTGGCCTTTTCCCAGATATATTATATGACCATATGTGTTTTTTAACAAACAAATCGATACCGTGTAGGACAAAACAGGATTAAAGATCAACGCGTTTCATTAAAAAACCCATAGCTTACAAACATATGAATTAATTTGTATGCCAGAATAATTATTTTTTGAAATTTGTTTATCATTTCCTACTACAAATAGAAATTCAAACTCTAGGAATAACCGCTTAACTACCTTCAAAGAATTAAGAATTATGGAAGAGAAATATTGCATGTGACTAAAGTAAGTCTTCCAGGGAGAAGACAGATCTAGGTCTAAAGGTGGCTAAGGTGAGTGGCCAACATGAAAAGAAAAGAGAAAAGAAGGTAGGTTGGAAATATTGCTGATAAGAGTAAGTCAAACAACATTAATTCGGTAGGCATAACAAGTCCTCCTTAAAAGAAAAGTATGAAGTGTGGTTCAATGGTTTGATTCAATAAGGGAATGAAAGTGGAGGGCTTCTAGTTGCAAGCCTAAAAGAAAGACCGAGGATGAGAACGAGGGATTAAATCAAAAGATACCTAAGAGTATCCTTTACATTCACCGACTCATAACCTAATCCCACTCTAACAATTTCATTGTAAATACTATGGATTATTAATATTATATAACTAAGAAGTCATAAGAAAAAAGAGACAATTATTTTCGCTAAATCTCAACTAAGATTATTTTAGAATATCCCATGGAGGTTAAATCCCTACCATTGACCGAATAATAACTAATAATTTAAATGGTTAGTAAAGACCCATAAATGTCAAAACCCCTACTTCATATACATTTCACATTATGAAAATGAAGATAAATCATAAAAATTAACTAAATTATAATTTTATTTTAAATTATTATTATTATTATTATTATTAATTCTTTCACAACAATGTTTATTTTATCAAAAATTAATACTTGGATCATAAGGGTTTAATCTCCATTGATATTCTCTAGCCAAGTATGGAAGAGATGTTGTAATGTTTTGTTTTGTTATGTTATGTAAACATTTTGATTTAGTCAAATTACATAAAAATAAAATAAAATAAAAAATAAATTTCATAATTATAATTATTAATTAAAACATTTTGATTCTATCAAATTACATAAAAATAAAAAATTAATAAAAAAAATAAAATTATTAATTATAATTATTAATTATTAATAATTGTCATTATTAATTATTAATAATTAAACCAACTTAACCTTAGTCAAATTCACCCCTAGATCGCGCGCGTCCATGGTAGCTCTGCAGCTGCCCTAGCTGCTCCTGGCCGGCGCCCCCTCTCTCGAGCGACCACCTCTGTTATGGATCCCGGAGGTGGTCCTGCGGCCTCCCCCCCTCCGCCTCGTGAGCTCGCAACCTTCATTTCCCTTGTTGCTGCATCGGGCAACCGCCCCTCATCCGGCTCACAACAGAAGTTCGTGAAAAAATTGGCTAATATCCCCACGGTGTCTCTGCCGGTGGAAGAAACGTGCAAATCTGCTCTGAATCTGGCAGAAAGGGGCCTTATCGGCCAGTTCACAGGGCTTTGGCCTTCCCCGAAGGCAGTCGATGAATGGGTAAAAAGGAACTGGATTCCCCTCGTTAAGGAAAGTATCAAGAGCCATTTTGTGGGGAAAGGATTCTTTGCTTCGAAAGAGACAATGTGGAAGATAGAAGCTTGATCTTCCGAAACGGGCCATATTTTATGGGCCCTCAAGGTCTTTACCTGAATAAATGGTCGCCAGATTTCGACCCTGCTCAGGATGTGCCCACAGCGGTGTCGGTATGGGTGCGACTTCCCCATCTCCCTCTTCATTGCTGGAATCAGAGATCTCTGCAGTCTATTGGTAATGCCCTAGGAAGATACATAGATCAAGCGCTGAGGAAGGACCAGTTTTCCTGTGCTCGCATTTGTGTTGAAGTTGACCTAGAAGTTGGGCTGCCTAAAGCCATCAAACTCACGGCGGATTGGTCACACATCCAGAGCTAGATTACGAGCAAACTCTCCCTTTCAAATGTCGACACTCGCCATATGAATATGGGCACTTCACAAGATACCGCAAGAGGAAAATGAAAAGATAACAAGAGAAAGAAAAAGGAGAACAATGGAATCAAGTAAAGAAACCCTCAAATAACAAGTATTTAATAATAAAAACAAAGGCAAAGAGTGGAGAACAAATCGTGGCAAGAAAATGCTTCCACCCAAACCACAGAAGCAAGGACAATGCCAAGATAGAAGGATTAAACCCCTTTGAATATCTAAATCTTTAGTCGATCCTCCAGAAGGAGAGCCTAGATGGTCCAAACTCGATGAATAACATCGCCGCTCCACATCCGTGTATCATCTCAATACCCTCCCAAGGCAATATCTTCCCCTACTTACGCAGATATTATCAAGTCTAAAAAGAATAAATAAATCTGGGGATCCTCGATGATGAGACCTTCGAGAGGCCATCAAAGAGAGCTGGGAGGAAATCAAATAAAGAAACCAGGGAAGAAGAATCAGAAAGACAAAATACCCTAGGCAGCCAAACCACCATCGAGATGACCCTCAGAAGGAATACCAGATTAAGGACCCCCAAGGGAGGTGGGCCTACCCCTTCTAGTTTTAAATGATGCAGATGGTCTCTTGGAACTGCAGGGGTTTGGGGAATCCCAGTAAGGCAGAAGCAATTAAAGATCTATTGAAAACGGAATCCGCAGACATTCTTATGCTCCAAGAGACAAAAATAGAGGGGGAAAACCTTCTGAACACAAGCAACATCAAGTGGAAATTTGACTCAGGTAAGGCAATTAGTGCAAGAGGTAGAGCAGGGGGAATAGGTACTTTCTGGTCTCAAAAACTCTTTTCACTAGAAAGATCTCATGAATCTCAACATTGGATTTTTACTGAACTGAGACATAAAACAAGCACTATAGTTTTGGCTTTGTTTAACTTATATGTCCCTGTACATTATGATGAAAAGAAAGAGTGCTGGAAGTCACTCTCAGATTACTTAGAGCTGCACAACCCTCAGAATATAATCTTAGGAGGTGACTTGAATATCGTGCTGGATCCTAAAGAGAAGAGAGGCGGGAGCTCTTCGAGGGATCCCTTCCTTTCCATTGTGGAAGATCTTATTCTTCAGTGGGATCTTGTGGACTTCAAGCCAGTGAAAGGAGAATATACGTGGACCAACAACAGAACAGGGGGAGACCATATCTCAGCTAGAATGGACAGGTATCTCATCAGCAGCTCCATTATGCTGGACAACAGAATTGTGTTAACCAAGATCCTCCCAAAACTCACTTTAGACCATAAACCAATCCTCCTATGTTTAAAGGAAGAAGAAGATTTAGGCCCATTGCCATTTCGTTTTAATCCTCTCTGGGCAGGAATAGAAGGGTTCTACGATACAGTCCAAACTGCTTGGAGAATAGAGGTCACGGGCTCTCTAAGCTATGTGTGGGAGCAAAAGATAAAAAACACAAAAAAGGCCTTAAAAGATTGGGTTAAGAAAGCCATTCAAACTCCCACCAGCCAGAGGAAAGATGCGGTTCTTCAGCTGGCAGACCTTCAATTTGAATTGGAAAAGAAAGATATTTCCCCTACAGACCTAATAGAGGAAAACGCTGCACAAAGGAGAACATACAATTCCTTTAGAAATGAAGAGGAGCACTGGCGATTGAAGTCTCGCAGCCTATGGCTTAAAGCTAGAGATAGGAACACTGCTTATTTCCACAGACAATACAGGGCCAGATTATCAAAAAATCACATTGATGAAATTACCACAGCCAGCGGTCAGGTGTGTAAAGGCTTTGGACATGTCAAGGCTGCCGCCAAGGAACACTTCCATAAACTCCTCACTGCTGAAAGGAATGGGAGCGAGGAGGACACAAATGAATTCCTGTCAAACATACCGAAGCTTGTTAACTCTGAAGACAATTCTTCCCTTTTGAATCTGGTTTCGGAAGAAGAAATCTTCAAGATCGTGTGGTCCATGGAGCCGGATAAAGCACCAGGTCCAGATGGATTTTCAATCCATTTTTACAGAATTTGCTGGGCGTTAATCAAATCTGATCTCCTCAAAATGATTCAAGGTATTATGAGAAAGGCTAAGGTGGGTGGTGGCATTAATTCCACATTCCTTGCACTAATCCCCAAGGAAGCAAATCCTGGTTCTTTTGACAGATATAGACCAATTTCTCTATGTAATGCCTCCTACAAGATAATGGCCAAACTTCTGGCGAACAGACTAAAACCTCTTCTGGAAAAACTAATCTCTCCAGCCCAAGGAGGATTCGTGAAAGGTCATCACATTCTGGACAATGTCATTCAAGTCCAGGATGCTCTGCACTCTAGTCACTCCCGCAAAGAACAAGGTATGCTTATTAAATTGGACATGTGTAATGATTTCGATAGAGTAAATAGATCCTTTTTGTACAGGGTTCTCTTCTCCTTCGGGTTCAGTCAAGACTTCATAAATCTTATTAAAGCCTGTCTATAAAAGACATGGATTTCTCCAATGGTCAATGGCAGACCGGCGAACTTCTTTCTAGCCACCAGAGGGTTGAGACAAGGCTGCCCTCTCTCCCCATTTCTCTATATTATCATGGCGGACTCCTTGAGCAGAAAGCTATCCAAAGAAAAACATAATGGCAACATCCCTGGTATTAGAATTGCGAACGACATCGACCCAGTGAATCATGCTTTCTTCGCCGATGATTCGCTCCTGCTTGGGGGTGCCTCTGCTAGAGTGGCAAACTCCTTCAGAAACACTCTTCAGAAGTTCTGTAGTGTCTCAGGAGCGCTCATAAGCGAGAGGAAGAGTGCAGTTTATGGCTGGAACACTGACCAATACACTATTGAGAAAATTGCCAATGATTTGGGCTTTACAGGCTTTGCAGATTGGGATAAGTTGAAATACCTGGGCCTCCCAATTACGCTGGGATCCAACAGGAATCACCTTTGGGAGGACGTTATTTCAAAATTCAAGAAGAAGATCGGTGTGTGGGGAGGCTTCTGGCTCACCACTGGGGGCAAACTCACGCTCATCAAAGTTGTTCTCTCGGCTCTGCCTACATATCAGGCAGCCCTGATGCTGGCCCCAAAAGCAATCATAGACCAGATCTCCAGACTTATGCGAGACTTCTTGTGGAAGGGCGGACGTGGAAATCACAGAAAATTTCATTTAATCAGTTGGGAAACCGTGAAACGCCCTCTTGTGGAAGGTGGATTGAAAATTCGTAATCCTCAGCACGCCAATTTGGCATTGGGATGCAAACTTCTGTGGAAACTCATCAACAATCCCCATCATCCTGTCAGCCAGATCTTCAAGATCAAATACCTCAAGAACCAGTCTCTTTCCTCCTTCTCAGTGGACAAAAATCCAAAAGGCACGCAGGTCTGGAAGTTGTGCAGCAGAGGAATTGAATTTTTTAGATCTTACCTGTATAGAATACCAGGAAATGGGAAAAGCATCAGGCTCTGGAGAGACAGTATTATGGGTCATCCTCCCCTCGCCGAATCCAACGAATTCACTGAGTTAAGAGATTGGCTTAAAGAGAAAGGAATTAGGAAAATTGATGATATTTTGGAATGGGATACCAATGGTAACTGGCTGTGATGGAACTTACCCAGGCCTCCAGCGCATTTAAATACTCAGGTAGCTTCCTTTAAAAACGCCATCTCTGACTATGCCCTGGTGGACAAAGACGAAGAAGACCATTGGGGCTAGGGGAAAACAGGGGTTTACACAGCAAAACAAGGATATCTCCAGATACAAAGCAAAAAATCCTCATCTCATCAGGTGGCTGTCTGGAAGTTGATTTGGGACAGCTTTAGCATACCCAAAATTAATTTTTTCTTCTGGACCTTGTTCCAAAACAAAATATTGACAGGAGAAAACTTGAGCAAGAGGAATATTGCCGGCCCCCATCGTTGTGCCCTCTGCAAAGTAGCGCTGGAAACTTCAGGTCATTTGTTTCTGGACTGTGACTTCGCGAAGGAGGTTTGGTCTTTTTTTCTGGTTGGTTTGAACGTGCATCCACCTTCCCAATGCTCGATAGATTCCATGTTTCTCTCTTGGAATTCAGCTTACCCTCATAAAATTGCTAGCAAATCTTTATGGCATAAGGTGTGGACAGCCGCTCCCAAATATGTTTGTTGGAAGATCTGGTTGGCCCGGAACGAAATCATCTTCAGAAATAAAGAAATGACAGCAGCAAAAGTGGCGGATCAGGCCAAAAATCTTCTAATAGAGACCTTGATACACTCTCAGATCAAAGAGGATAACACTCTTCGATCTCATGAAAGGATGTGGCTGGCTCCTTTCACCGGCAAGATTAACTCCCCAGCAAAACTACGCCCTGTCTACAAGGAAAAATTGCAGATTTGCATTTCGGAGGACAGATTTCACCAGTGGTGGAAATCTCAAGCCAAGTGTACTGTTTTCTTTGATGGTTCCTCAAAAGGCAACCCAGGGAGATCCGGTGCTGGTGGGGTGATTTACTATTCGAATGGGAATAAAGAAGAATTCAGCTGGGGCCTTGGGTTGAAAACCAATAATCAAGAAGAAATTCTCAGTTTGTTGAAAGCATGCCAAATTGTCAGAAAAGAAAATCCAAGCGAAATAGCAGTTTATGGAGACTCAGAAGTGTTGATAAAAGCAATAGCCAGCAAGAAGGGGCTCAAGAACCCGGTGCTCAACAAACAATTAGCAAGAGTTAGCAGAATGCTGGGAAATTTCCCCTCAGCAAATGTCTTCCACATACTCCGAGATCTTAACAAGGAAGCAGATAGATTGGCAAACATAGGCTGCACGCTACAAGAAGGAATGATAAGTCTAAATGCAGAAGCACCGTTCATGACCATTATCCCCTAAAAGGCTAATGGGGATTTTGATTGTATTGGCTGTTCTGGCTGTGATTTTGATTGTATTGGCTGTATAGGCTCTGCCCAATCAGCGTTTTATTTATAATATAACCGTTCTAGTTAAAAAAATAATAATTAAACCAACTTAGATCCATCTTAACTTAAGGTCTAACAAGAGCTAAGAGTGATCAAATCTCTCGAGGTGCCGAGGTGCAAACCTTTCCTAAAGTTTTGCATCCCAAAATAAGGTTTGCACTTTGAGAGATTTGATCCCTCTCAACACTTCATAGATCGAGAGTTATGACATATTTGGTTAAAAAATGTCAAATGAACGAGTGTCATTTTAATTGATATATATATATATATATATATATATATATCAAATACAAGCACAGTGGAGACAAAATGTGAATGATAAGATAGTTCATTGAATTTATTATTAGCATAGATGTACATTTATACACTTCCTTGTGACCCTTGGTCTTCGCATAGGGCGGAAACGTGAAGCTGGGTTACACTTTTGTGAGAATCGGGGTCCGAAATTTTTTTTCAACAATAGTTCGGCCGAACATTTTACAAATTTTGGCCGAAATCATGATTCCGTTTAGATTGACGGCACATTGACGGTGCGGGCAAACATAATTTTTGTCGGAGATTGGAAAACTAGCAACAAAAGTTCGGCCGAACTGCTAAAAAAGTTCGACCGAACTGTGAGTTCGGCTGAACTTTTACTTTTAAAATAGTTCGGCCGAACTATTTCTATAAATAAATTGCCCGCGAATGTTTGTGGTTTACCGTTTTCATTGTTCGCGCGTTTTCATTGTGGTTTACTGTTTTCGATCTGTTCGTACTGTTTCTCCTCCCGACCGCGCTGGTGCTCCTGCCGTCCGCGCTCGTCGACTGCATCGGGTATGTTACTCTCCATCTGCGCTCGAAAATTTTTTGTGCTGTGAATTAAAAAAATGTCTGTGTATTTCTGTGCTGTGTATTAAAATTTTTCTAGAGCCACAATAGGTATAACTAAATATCCTCATAGGCTAAAATAAATCCATTTAAACAGAAATGAATTGAGACAAAAATCAAAATTTCGAAACATGAACAAAACGCTTTTGTCACACATCAAGCTTGTGTCAAGCTGTGCCAGTTCTCCTCTTCCGTTTGTGCTGTTTCGTTCTTTGAGAAAACTCTCCAGCATTCTCAGATTCAATTGTGTTCCTCTTTCTGATGGATTCAGTTCCATCTGATTGAGATTCTGTTCCTCCAAATAATTGATGATTTGATGTCAAATTATCAGCTGGTATCTTAGATTTAGACTTTCTTGCATGAGATTTTCCAGTAGTTTGTTTGGAATCATTCATTTCATGAAGTAAATCAATGCCTGAAATGGGCTTCCAATGCATCAGTGGCATGATCGGAAACAAACAGAATCGTTGAGAGTAGAAAGGATATTACAATTGATGTAGGGATAACAAAGGAGAATAGAAATAGATAATTTTCCATTGCCCAGAAACTCACAGTGATGGGGCTCAATTGCCCAAATTGCTACAAATGCTGCTTTGTTTGCAGCCTCCTTTTGACTTTCTGTTGGAGTTCTAGTGTAGGAAGCCCCATTAATCTCCACAGTTGCTGTGACAGAGTTCATAAAGTGATAGGTAGGAGGAAGCATGTTCAGCATTGAAGCAAGCTCAGCAAGGACACAATTAGGCCGTTTTCTCTCCCGCGCAGCAAATAGATTAGGGAAGTTTACAAAACACTCTACCATGTTCAAACAAAATCACTAAAATTCTTAACATCCACCATATTCAATAAAAATCACTAAAATTGTTAATAAACCTGATACAATCCTAAAAAAGATAATGGGAAAAATAGATGCCAAATATTTAAAAAAAAATATTTTAAAAATGGTCTTGAGCATCTGGGTAGAAGTGAAACTTAATTTAAACTTAAATCCCTGCCTTTGCAAATCGGCTACAGCTTCCTTAGCTGTAGCATTCTGTGCTTCCTTCTTGCGGCTGAAACCAGGAGGGGATTCATATTTTTTTCCATTGAATGTCACACTACACTTAAATTGTGGAAGATGGTCAGAGCCATCATTCACAATGTGGTAGACAGGCAATGACAAAGATTTCTTCTGTGCATATTCTTGTAATCTGTTCTTAAACATTTGAGCAGGAGGCACCCTATCGAGAAATGAAATGACAAGACAAAACAAACCAAATAAGTGAACGTTTGCCTGCTCTGACAAGAGACCCCCTGCACTAAAAAACCTAACTACTGTTTCCCAAATTATCGCCTAATTTGTCTTCACTGCTGAACTTATATAGTTCCCTCCATGACCACCCTAGATATTAACGTTTTACTGGTTTTGAAAATGTGTAACAAATCTGAAAACGCTCCAGTTAAGGCCTTAGTGGGGAGAGTATCAAATCTTTACCCACACAAAAGGATTCACATAAAACGCACAAAAATTTGAGGAAACGCATACATTTGGGCGTTGTTAAGGAAGCAAAGAATTATGATATGAATTAGTGGGGCAGAGCAATGACTCTCTAAATAACCATTACATCATCTTTTATACATCATAATTAAATAGTAAATTACTCCATTGCCCTCATATGTATGCATGCAATGCAGAGCTAATTAGAGTTCAGTTTATATTTGGAAAATTCTAATTTAGTGTATGTTTTCCTGTTTTTATATTTAGTAGATTAAGTGTTTATGGTTGGATCATTGTGAGATATATATGAAAATAAAAGGACCAAAAAATAGAAACTCAGTAATTATGTATGGAAAAACTTTTATGAATAGAAATTTGTTTTGTGTACATTTGTTCCATCCTCTCAGCCTTTCCATCGATTATCATGCTAGCAATTTGTAACAATGCTTCTAGATGACTCTGTGAAATCCACAACGTTTTGATGTGGTAGCATCAGAGATCTCAACTCTGTAAAATTTTGAAGTTGTGTCTTCTTTGAATTTTGTTAGCATGGCGTTGGCATAGTGTTGTATAAGAAGGAAGAAAAATGCTTATTTGAAATTTTGATAGTAGAGGTTTCAATATATTTAAAATATTAAAAGGTATTTTTTTAATGAATAATATTAATTTATATAATGATTGGAGTAAAATTAAAATTATTTAATAGTTTTTATATTATCATTCACAACAGTTCATTAGAAACATATTTGATTGTTAATTTTATTTATAAATAATAAAATAATAATTATTTTGAAATTAAATATTTTTTAATTATTATTTCGAAAAATTAAAAAAATATTTGTTGTACTTTAAGAAGTAAGAGATTAGTCTGAATTTTTTACTATTTTGTTTTTATGTTTAAAAAACACGAAGAGTTTTCATAGATCAAATGTGAGTATATGATAAATAATATAAGAGAAATTGTTTTTCATTTTCAACTCTTTGAGTGTGGCAAATGTATCAAATGCTTCCATCTCACATTATTTTGGGAACTGACCAATAGTCTTGAACTAATATTGTTTTTAATATTATCAATATACTGCAAAATGATTTCTTACTTTATACCTAATCATCTAGCCAAAAACTAACATCAAGGATGCTACTTTCTCTTAAAGTTTAGAAACCTTGGTAATCTTACTAGTCCCTAATATGCAAATTGTGATATATTTGTAGAAATATTTAGATTTCCAATGATTTTATATTAGTTGAGATAATATTTTTGGCCATTTTTAAGGTAAAATAATGGTTTACTATAAAATTTTGTCAAATCATTTTAGAAAAAAAATTAAATTGGCTAATCTTTTTTTGGAAAAACCATGGAAAATTAGCCAACCTACTAATATTAGCCCCTAAATTTTTGCCTGATGTCATCTCCTCTTGAGCCAAAGGTGGGGGCTTTGGCTATAGTTAAAAGCAATTTTTTCAAACCTCTTGGCTTCGATGTGGTTCAACTTCCTTCTTATACATAAAACGCCTAGTCATAACCAAGTTTTCAATGGGCTAAAGGCTTGCTTCAATAGGAAGATGTGAGAGGGAGTAGTTTGAGAGGGAGGGAAACTCGTTCTACCTCTAGAAACTCTCTTTGGAGACTCCCAGCTACTCGCACTCTTGCCTGCAACATGCACTGACTAACTGGGTTCCATAGCACTACCACTAGGGAATTTGTTCTTGCCTCTTTTGTTGGAAATATTTGCCTCCCTTCTTGACTGGAATGTTGGAAACCTGCTCTGTCTTGAAACCCTTTCTTGGAGTCTCTCTCTAGCTAGAACTGCACCTACACTCTGCAACTAGCCAAAAAACAGATTTGAAATATTTGACTATTTTTTTATATGATTGAAATTCAAAAACAGATGATTTTCTCCATGCTAGATGCAGTCCTACCTAATAAAATGTGTAGTACTTCTTTTGGGAAACTCGTTCTACCTCTAGAAACTCTCTTTGGAGACAACCAGCTACTCGCACTCTTGCCTGAAACATGCACTGACTAACTGGGTTCCATAGCACTACCACTAGGGAACTTGTTCTAGCCTCTTTTGTTGGAAATATTTTCCTCCCTTCTTGACTGGAATGTTGGAAACCTGCTCTGTCTTGAAACCCCTTCTTGGAGTCTCTCTCTAGCTAGAACTGCACCTACACTCTGCAACTAGCCAAAAAACAAATTTGAAATATTTCACTAATTTTTTATATAATTGAAATTCAAAAACAGATGATTTTCTCCAAGTTTTAATTGTTTAAAATATGATTGTTTGACCAACTCTTTCTCTGGGATACAAGGAGGCTGAAAGATTTTTTTTCTTTTATATTTGAAGCTCTCCATTATTATATAAAAAGGATTTTTTGCTTGTATATTTTTATGCTCTTTGCTATAGTAATGTCATAGTGTATAAAGTTTTAAATTGTTTTTATTATTTTTATTATATGTTGGATGTGATTTTGATTGAAAATGCTTCTTCTTTATTTATTAATTAAAAAAAATTATTAGAAAAATTATTGCTTTAATCCTTGGAATTTACAATCAAAATTAGAAAATGTATTTATATCTAAACTATTTATGAAAAGTTTAATATTGTTTGATTTTCTCTACCATGTCCTTTTTACATATATCTAGAATAATATTATTTGTAGTTTTCGGTTTTTTGTAACATTTTACTACCATAATCAAAATCTATAGAAATAATAATCTAACATTATAATATCTTGAAATGGAGCTAGCCAACTCAAATATAGTATTGCAAATCCATGGCTAAGTTAGATGAGGAGGCTATGTATTACTTAGTATTGTATCCATATTGGGGTTGCAAGTTCTATGGGTTCAAAAGAACACTTGCAAACAATTTTTTTTCCATATGGCCTCTCTTTTTCATAGATAAATTTCATTCTTTTAGCCATTATGGATTTGAGAAAAATACATCCTGATAGGCCAATAAAAAGCCTTAACAATAAATTAAACATGAACAACTATTAAATATGGGTAACCAAGCAGCATCAAAACAAACAACTAAATCACCAAGGCTAGTAGTGATAAATAATAAACATTCTAGGATACTTCAAAATTCCATGTACATAATTTTTTACCTAAAATCACTAGATGGTGAGGCCCACAGCAACAACTGCAAAAGCAATGCAATATAACCAATAAAAATACATCAACAAAACATATGGTCTTGAATGAGGTTTTGGACTCTTTAGATATAAATGTACACCATGGCAATGTATCTTATATAAAAATTTAATCCATGTGCTTAACCTTAACATTGACACAAATGGAATACAATTTTACTCACTGCTTTATGATAGAAAAATATTCGGATGAGTATTGCCCACATATTTGAAGTCAAAAGGGATAGATTAAAAATGGATGCTCCGGTCATCTATAAAAGATAAATTAAAGAAGCATGACATATTAGTAATGCAAATTAGATATGCGTACCAATTATGTTCATATAACACAGTTCAAATAGATGATTCAATACAAATGTCACATAGAAGTCATATTTATCTCATGGGCCTTCAACTTAAATTATATATCTAGCATTACATTAAGCTATAGGAGATAAATCAAAGAAGCATTTGAATGTAAATTAAACATGTGTAATAATTATGTCCTTTAGTTCAATAAATAGATAATAATTTTCAAATTCCATATCTAAGCTATATTTCATCTAAGTAGCTTTCAATTTAAACTTATATCTAATGTTAAATTATATAAAAGAATAACAGTAATTCAAACTTCAAAATAATATTTAGAGTTAGTATAAAATGTGACATAATTTTCCTGCGTGGAAAAACATAGTTACCGAGAGTTCAAAACTCATGCATTTGAATAGAAAGTGGGTATACGAATGAGCAAGTAGATTTTTTCTAGAAATGAGGAGGTGAAGGTTGATAGAGAGCCACACAAAATTTCAAATTCATACCTTAACAAAATTTTTAGATCCTTTTAAAGAAAACATATTTAATCAACTTTCATTGAAATATATGATAAACTCAACCCAATTTTATGAAAAATAGTATACCATTTTTTACATAATTTCACATAATACAAATAGATAAATTTTACTTAAGTATTGTTATAAAGATTTAACTACCCATCGAGAGATGGCCAAGTGATTGAGACAGGTAAAATCATGCTTAACTACCCATGCTTTACATGCTTAACTACCCATGCGTAACTACCCATCCTAGAATCATGCTTTACATAAGGTAAAATTGGGGAACTCATGACTTTTAATATAGATAAAAAACATTTACCCTTACCAAAAAGTATATGATAAAAATTGACAAACTACATAAGCTTAAGCTTAAGGGGGTATAATCCTTCTTGCCTTCCATATAGATAATGAAAATGATTGTTCCAAGTCTCATGTTGCATCTCATGTTATTTTATAAACCTTGATTTGAAAGAAAGATAGGAGGGCAGAAATGTAAGAAATATAAAACATAACGAAACACAACATAAGAAATAGAGAACATAATGAAACACACACATACATATCTCTAGACAATCAACACAATTATTTTCCTAGGAAATCCTTATATGGGAGACAGGCAACCCTAAAAAGTAATGATGCTCTAGACTCCTTTTTCCCTAGGAAATCCTTATGGCATAAAAACAACACTAAAATGTAAACATGCTCTAATCTCTCTCTTTTCAATCGATTGAGGTATGAGTGGTAGCAGGTTGCGGGAAGGGGGTGATATTTATTCCCCCGAAGGCCAATCAACGGCTGTTGGTTCTCAACAGGTTCATTGTGGGTATGGTTCTCCGCAACGTCATTCTGGGTCTGGTTCTCAGCAGGGTCATGTTGGAGAAGATGTTAACCAACAACATCAAGGTTGCCATCAATTTCAATATTTTTTCATTAAATTTGCACAACTTTTTTTACACGTGTTTTTTCTAATATACGAAATTTTATATATGTTGATGCAGAGGCCGAAAATGTTCGAGCTAGTGGTCAAAATAGACGCAGGGCAGCCCGCTACATTCAAGAAGAACGTTGTCAACCCAGCACGACTTATCCGGCCAAGATTACTGATATACCATGGGAAACCAACATAGCGGAATGCACCTTAAAAAGGTGTGAAAGCCTTCATGCAAAACTTCAAAGAGATCTCGTGGCTTTGTCTCTACCTGCTGAGAGTCGACAAAGACTTGAAATAGTTACACATTCATTGGGTGAAATGGTAAATGTGTACAGAAATCTTGGGCCAACGACTGATTCATTTGTATAACTGATGAGAAAGAGAAAAGAAACAGTGATGGGTCCCGATAAATGGGAGGATGTAAAACAAAAAGTTACAAGAGAAGTGGCCAAGTCAATGTTTAATTATAAGGAAGGGCCAAAAAGAAAAATTTTGAAGGTGCAGTATTTCAAGCACCCAGACAAAGCTCGTTATTTGTATGATCGGCATCTTGCGGCCTTTGGAAGGCTTCCATGGAACGATGAGGTTCCTGTTTATTTTGCACAAATGTTTCATGCAGAATTTTTTTTGGGTATGAAACCCAACTACAATGACCTTCCTTCAGAATTTTTTGGCCCGGGGAAAGGTCGATTATATGATCGTAAGGGCGCTAAGCGAGATGTGGAGTTGCCTCGCCCTGAGCCACCATTAGTGAGTCGACCATTTTGAGTTGAAACTCTGCGATCAGAGATGGATGTGACTTCTCAAATAAGTCGAGAAGCAAGGGATGTTATGATCGACAATGTTCACAATGGATTGAGTGGAGTCGATCTTTGTTTAAATCGACAAAGAGCACGTGAAAATGCACGTGCCAATTTTTTTTATCGTACAAATGAGGAGATTTACAACATGAATGTTGAATATCTCCAAACATATGCAATAAATTGTCACAATGGTTTGCAAGACCTAATTTTTCATGAGGAAAAGGGCACCGGAACGGTATGTGTTAGTGACCTTAGGGTTTGAAATTATTTTTACATATACATGTGTACAATTTGTAATAAATACATGTGTATGTACATGTATACATTTATTTTTATGTGTACATTAATCTAACAAAAATGTATGATTATATGTTAAAACACCATTTGCAGTTCTCAAGCATGATGCGTGACGAAAATGTTAATATCACGTTCGGGACCTCTGGTTCAAACGATGCAGATGGGTTTGACTATCATGATATGTTGACAAATGTTAGTGTTTTTTAAATGACTCTAAAATAAATAATTGTTGCCACACATGTACATGTATGTATATATATAATTTGATAAAATGTTTTAACACGTACCGATTCCGTCTGATGTTTTTGGGATGGCGGTACCTTCTTCTTCCTTGGGAGATGTACCTTCTACTTCCTTGGGAGATGAGCCACAAGTATGGACAATTTTTCACAAGTTTAAAATTTATGTTTAAAAGTTATATATATATATATATATATATATTCTATCTCAAAAAGTTCCATTAAAAATTGAGATATATATATATATATATATATATATATATATAGAGAGAGAGAGAGAGAGAGAGAGAGAGATTTTGAGTTATTTAAATTTTTTTGAATTTAGGTTCCTATAGAAGATTTCTTTAATCCGCGGACTCTAGCGACGGAGATAGGAACATCCACAACATTTGAACAAGTTGTCTTTAGTTCCTTTTTTAATATTATTGAAAATAAGTTTATATATGTACACGTGCATTTTCATTTGAAAGTTTTTAATATATATATATATATATATATATATATATATATATATATATAACTGTATATGTATATTGTACAGTTAACCATTGCAGATGTTCCTATGGGAGAACCTGTTCATCAAATGGAGAGGGAACCTTATGAGGTATTGAATGATTTTTTTGTTATATTTTGTTTTTTACATGAAGTTATAGATATATATATTCTCATTCATTTTTAAAACATCAAATTTTAATGTTCAAGTACATGTGCATTGTGTATGTAGGTTTCCCATTCACAGGATAGGGCGCGGACTGAGACCCTAGTAGGGAAGACGCTAGATCCATATCCATTTGATGGACATGATTTACAGTAGATTTGATTTCAAAATTTAGATGGTTTTAAAATTTGTTAAACTTGATACAGTTTGACACTTATGAGATTTACAATTTTTGGACATATTTTATTACATTGTTATTATATAATTTGTTTTATTTAATTTTTGGATGGTTTTAGTGCTTTTGGCATGTGAATGTGAAGTAATGTTGTCATCTGAACTACATTTGGAATGTTAGGTAATGACATGTGTTATAATTTTTTTGTTTTTAAAATTTAAGTTTTGGATGCTTAGAGTACATTTGGCAAGTGAAGTGATGTTGTGATCTATATTTTTTTGTTAAATTAAAAGTTAAAAGTTTTGGATGGTTTCAATTTACATTTGGCATGTGATATTTAATATTAAATGTTTTTGTTGGATAGTTGAATTATAATTAGCATGGCATGTGAGGTTTTTAAAACTCAAGTTTTGGATGGTTTCAATCTACATTTTGCATGTGATATTTAATGAACTTTAAATGTTTAATGTTTTAATGTTGTACAATATATAATCAAAAAGTTTTTAAAAATTAAAGTTTTCGATGGTTTCAATCTACAACTTAAAGTTTTGGATGGTCTCAATCTACATTTGCACATGTGGTATATAATGTTAAATGTTCCTATTGGATCTAGTTGAACTATAATTGGCATGCCATGTGAAGTAACGATCTATATATAACTTGAAGTTTTTTAAACTCTAGTTTTGAATGGTTTCAATCTACATTTCGCATGTGATGTTTAATGTTTTAATGTTGCACAATATATTATCAAAAGTTTTTAAAATTTTAAAGTTTTGGATGGTTTCAATCTACAGTTGGCACATGTGGTATATAATGTTAAATGTTTCTATTAGATAGTTGTTCACTATAATTGGCATGGCATGTCAAGTAATGTTGCACAAATCCCTTTTTGATGGTTGAAGTACATTTGGAATTTTAAGATTGCTTTTGATCTCTCCACGTAGTTTTGTTTGAATGAAAAAATTTCCAATAGGAAGAACATAGCTTTTCAATGCAACTAACCATGTATCAATTGAGCTCTAATTGAAAAAAGAGTTTAAAGAAGTAGATATATGTACAAATTATCCCTTTAATTTTCATTGGAAATATAAGTCTCTAGTACATATATATGTTTTTTGAATTTGGGTCAATGTCGTTAATGCACTCAAATAGGTAGCCTTGTCGATTTATTTACATTGTTGAAACATTTTACCAAAAACTTCAACTAGTTTTTCATCAACGCACATAGAAAAACTACTTGGAACAATTAATTGTGCATTCTAGAACATATCTATCCAAGACAAGTAACATTTTTCATCAATTCACATTGAACATATCCAACCATTGGACAAGCAGATTTTGTACTAGATTTTCATTCAGGATTAGAGATGTGGGTCAAATCCCACCAAAAGTCGGAGAAGTGCTCCGAATCTCTTGTCTGAAAGGAATTTTCGTACAAAACTATACTACAGATGATTTATTTACATTGTGTCCATACTTTTTACCAGAAAATCCAACTAGTTTTTCATCAATGCACATAGAAAAACTAATTCCAGTTAATTGCATTCTAGAACATATATATTGAGTACGTAAATAATTTTTCATCAATGCACATAGTAAAACTAGAACAATTAATTTCATTCTAGAACATATATATATATCCAATACATATAACATTTTTCATCAATGCACATGTATAGAAAAGCTACTTTCAGTTGATACTAGAGCACGTGCTTGTACCCAAACAATTTGTACATGTGAAAACACTTGCACAAATAACATAAGCAGCTCAATTTTTAGTTGAGTATTGGAAGTTCTAAAACATATTTAATCCAAAGAGAATAAATTGTTGGACAATTCACTCAAAAAAATTCTAATGGAATTCCATCTTCAATAATCCGTTCATGATCGGATTTTGACATTTTCCATTTCTTAATTTTTTATTTTTTCTTTGATTGAACTTATATCAACTTTATGCGTGCTGCACACACCAAGTGACTATATTGACAACTTATGGAATCAGGTTCATAGTCTTCAAAGTAAACAAAGTCTCCACTTTGATGATTTTTTCTGAAAAAATAACCTTTCAGTATAATAGACCCTCTGTCATACTGAAATCCGTGAACATTATAGTTTTGTAATAATTCCATTTTTCGTTCAGTGCAATGCATCAAATAATACTTCACATTTTAATCGTTGTCAATAGGTGCAATTACAGAAAAAACATCTCCTACACAATAAAATAAATTTAACAAAATTATGCATATTTAAATTTATTTCTAGATATTTAAATCATTAGAAAGTAATTCAAATGTTACCTTCTCTAACAAGATCAGAAACTCGATCACCATCAGATGATATTGTAGTTTCCTCTGATTTGATTTCTTCAAACATTGCAACAGACATTTTTCCCTTTGTATTTAGCTCTGTATGTTTCCAATCATTCACATACATTTTGTTTTCACAAACGTCATTGGATTTTATTTTGTCTATGCAAACATCACAAAAACAAGAATATTTTCTTGTATCCAATGCAAACACATTTATGGACAACTTTGTTTGAATTGAATGTAATTTTCGAGTCCCTTTTATTGTTTCAACGTCATTTCCAATTGATCTATCTACGTCTTCGATTCCAATATGCCAGAAAAACCTTTATATGGAAAATAAGAAGAAGAATTTAGAAATATGATATCAAAATACAATCAAAGATAATCATTGCATGATAAATGTACAATGTTTAAAATTAGATTTCCAATATAAATTAAATTGAATGTACCTTCGCACTTCTCTTGATGGGTTTCTCTCATGGCTAAGAGCAACGATGCACCATTGAACAACTTCTTCACTGTTCACAAGTCGGCTTGCAGAGTGGTTCATTTGATATCTTCGAAGTACTTGTTTTATGCATGCTCCTGCACCGTCATGTTCTCCTTTTCCATGGCCAGTCTTAAAGAAATTCCAACAATGTTTAATGCAGGTTTTCTTATGAAGACAACACAACCAAAAGAATGATCGTGCATATTTGAATTGACCTGCGCATCCGTCTAACCATATCCAATGTTCATTGAATGTTATTCCACGATTTTTCAGTCAATCATAAATTTTTCCAAAACAATGTTGTACAAAACATGTATCATGTGTACGATCGTCACTGATATAAAAGTGATATTCTTTAATGATATGTCGATTTTCACTCGTACTTTCTATATGATCGACATTTTGTTCAGCATGTCTATATAGAATATGGACGAACATGGAGACTTGGTCAGAATGATAGTATTCACTCTGAATTTCTTTTTGTGGAACAAATGTGTAGTTTTCTGCAAAATCAATCACTGAAAAAATGGTCCCTGGTGGAAAAACATCACGAGATTTTTTGAATTGCAAGTCTTGCCATCGAGCTCTATGGGAATGCTTGGTGTATTTGTAAATTTTTTCCTCAAACTTTCTCGAAAAGTCAATCAGAAAATTTTTGTCTTCTAGTAATTCAATTCTTTTAACACTATTTGTACCTTGAATCAATGTATCGATATATTCATATCTCTTCCATTTCACTTTAATGTTGGACAATGATTGATCATTTATATCAATACGATATTTGTTTTGAAATTTAGTCAAATTTCCACAATCATCGCATTTTTTACCACCAACACATTTCTTTTTGTAAAATAGTTAATCGCTTTCTCTTTCACATAGAATTTGAGATATGAAATCACGGATAGTGGAAGGAGGAGGTGAATCCTTCCATAATGTTCTATCGAAATCAAGGAATGTGTCATAATATAACTCAAATTCCACATGATAACGACAACAACAAGTGTCGCATACGGTGATAGGTTTTATATACCATGGTTTTTGTTGAACAAAAGCACTGAGTGAAACATGAATTTGACGATTATCTTCCTTGAACTTCTTGAATAACTCTATCTGAGTGGTTTCCAAGAGATGTTTTTCATGTTCTTCGTACTAATTTCGTGCTATTCTTCTTCGCATCACATGCCTTGCAATTGGTGAAACACGCGAATTGTTCTTCCAATATTCATATATTATTTTTTTAACACTTTCTCCAAGTCTATCTTTGTATGGTTGCCTACAAATAGCTCTCCAACAAGCGATTTCATCATTTACATCTATTTGCAACCGAAATTTCCGATGTTTGTGCAAATTTTTTCGCGAGGTTCCTAGTGCTCGTTGCATAGATGTTACCAAACGATTCTCTTGAGTACTTGAGGAAACCATTGCCATCTGTATTCCTCTATGTACAATTGAAACATCTTTCTCTCTAGATCTCTTAATTGAATTTATAGCACTAATATTTTTTTATCACCTCTTCCTTCATTTTTTAATCTTTGGTTGATTTTCGAATACCCAATAGTGTCGTAGCTTCTTTTAATTTCCTTAATGACAGGAGACCTTTCAACATTTGAGCCTGAACTATCAGCCGCTCATTTAAAAAATACTTTTCAAAAATGCAGTTAACATGATATCGTATAACATGGTCGGGTTTTTTATCTCCATATGTGTGTGTCAACATTTTCTAACATCTCATTATCGATAGTGATTTCATCTGTACATATTTGAAAAAATAGTACATATTCAATAAATAACTAAATTAATAAATATATGTAAAATTTCAAATATTTTTCAAATTAGTTCATCAAATAAAAATTAAGCTTCACATTTTACATTATGAAAATTTTTAATATATCAATAGATCATAATATTTACATTTACATACCTGCTTCAATTTCTGCTTGAGGTTTATTTTCTTCTTCAATATTTTGAGGAATATCTTTGTCTGTTTACATTAAACAAAATATTTTTCAAACTAGTTCATCAAATAAAAATTAAGCTTCACATTTTACATTAGGAAAATTTTAAATATAGAAATAAATCATAATATTTACATTTACATACCTGCTTAAATTTCTGCTTGAGGTTGATTTTCTTCTTCAATATTTTGAGGAATATCTCTGTCTGTTTACATTCAACAAAATATTTTTCAAACTAGTTCATCAAATAAAAATACATTTTACATTAGGAAAATTTTAAATATATCAATAGATCATAATATTTACATTTACATACCTACTTCAATTTCTTCTTGAGGTTGA
This sequence comes from Pinus albicaulis, assembly GCA_034641835.2. Lineage (NCBI taxonomy): Eukaryota > Viridiplantae > Streptophyta > Pinopsida > Pinales > Pinaceae > Pinus > Pinus albicaulis. Next base: position 522,496,732 of record CM076581.1, read on the forward strand.
TTTTCTTCTTCAATATTTTGAGGAATATCTCTGTCTGTTTACATTAAACAAAATAATTTTCAAACTAGTTCATCAAATAAAAATACATTTTACAATAGGAAAATTTTAAATATATCAATAGATCATAATATTTACATTTACATACCTGCTTCAATTTATGCTTGAGGTTGATTTTCCTCTTCAATATTTGAGAGGGCTTTTAACTTTCTTTTGCGAGATTGTCTCATCTCTTCTCTACGTTCCTCAGGGTCTCTTTTTTTATCATATTTTCTCGCACAAGTTCTTTGATTTCCCATGATAATAGGGTATGAAGTTCAAAAAATTTCCTTCAAAAAGTTAGACAATAACTCAATTACAAAAAATATTACAAAAGATTTAATTTAAAAAAATTCAGTGTAGATTTTTTGCAAAAAATACATACTCCAATCCAAAACACTTACTTTAAAAAATTCGAGAGAAAAATGTTCTATAAATATTAAATGAACCTCAAAAGATTCACTTCAACAAAAATTCGAAAGAAAAATGTCTTATAAAAATGAAACGAAGCTCAAAAGATTTACTTCAACTCAAAACACGTACATACCTCCAAGAAATGTCTTTTGAATGTACGTCCAAGAATTTTTTTTAAGTTCAAAACAATTTTTACCAAAATCAGGCCACCTCCAAGAAATGTCTTCCAAAAAAATTCTTTGTAAAATCAATTTGCTTCCAAGAAATGCTCTTAAACCCAAACTTTGAAGATAAGTTTTTGAACCCAAACCAAGATCTTTGTAAAATGAGAAGAAACATTAACAAGTGGTCTCTTCGACTCTCTTTGACCATTTTCCTACCACACTAACCCTAGGAGGATTAGGTGTCCAACATTCCCCCCTTTAATCAGAAGGGGTATGTATGATTCCAAGAAGAGAGACGTAATGCAAAATGGCAGAACTAGACTAAATATACTCTTTGAAATGTTGGCACAAGGTGGTGGTATATGACCCTCATTTCCCCCTATCATATACAAGGTGATATGATGGCAAAAAATCAACTGCAAGACTGTTCAATACTCTTGAACAAGTTCTGACATATGACCGAAACATCTTCTTGGTTGTTTATGCCCATTACTAAGAAGTGATCCATCCAAGATGAATATTTTTTCTTGTAGGAGACTTGTTTCTAAAGCGTCTATGTGAAGAATGAGTGTATTTTCCACAGTGCTTGCATGGGTGAATATCAAAATAGTGGTCCTTCATATGGAAAACTCAGTCACAGTGTTGGCATTTATCAATATGTTGTGGCTATTGTGGAAGAGGAGCAATATCTGGAATAGTCGAAGATGAAATCTCATAGAGAAATCCAACACTCTGAAACTTAATGGGCTTGGAATAGTCTAGAATATAAAAGGACACCTCATTGTTATATCCAAGACATGTTATGTGCTTGTTATGGGCAAGCTCTTCCCACGGTTTGATGATGGGCTTGGGAGGTGGAACTTGAGCTTCTGCATCTATATAAAAATATACTCTTGAAATGAGCTCAATGTTTTGATCAAATACAAGTTGAGAATGATGACTATGCTTATGTAACTCCTCTTGATGTAGCTAAAATTCAAGCTGCAAAATGCAAAGGGATTTGAATGTCTATGAGAGTGTCTGTTGATTTTCAAAATATCGTGGCGAGTCGAGTGTATTATGGTATTCATTAAGTCTAATAAAATATTCATTCGAGCCATTTTCTTATCTCAAAAAACAAAGGCTTCAACTAAAAAATGCATGAGTATTTACATACAAGAAATACAAAAAAATATTGAGATGAGGGCTAATATATCAAAGCTTAGTCCAACCTACTAAAAATAGCAATGTTATCATGAATCTCATTGCAAAAAATCGAAAATGGGTCAACATGAAAGGTTAATTATAAAGAGGGTTGCTTTATGACCAAAAGTAAAGTCCTCAATGTTCTAATCAAATACAAGTTCAGAATGATGACTACGCTTATGTAACTCCTCTTGATGTAGCTAAAATTAAAAATGCAAAATGCAAAGGGATTTGAATATCTATGAGAGTGTCTGTTTTCAAAATATCGTGGCGAGTCGAGTGTATTATGGTATTCAGTAAGTCTAATAAAATATTCATTCAACCCATTTTCTTATATCAAAAAACAAAGGCTTCAACTAAAAAATGCACGAGTATTTACATACAAGAAATACAAAAAAATATTGAGATGAGGGCTAATATATCGAAGCTTAATCCAACCTACTAAAAATAGCAATGTTATCATGAATCTCTTTGCACAAAATCGAAAATGGGTCAACATGAAAGGTTAATTATAAAGAAGGTTGCTTTATGACCAAAAGTAAAGTCATGCATGTTCCAAGAATCTGGCTTTATGGCATTGCAGCAGTAGCGTGAGTAGCCACATGGTAGACCGCAAGAATTATGAGAGGGTATCGCTCCAAACAACTAGCGCAAATTTGATGAAATAATTTGACATTTAAAATCCCGATCACATGTAGCTACAATATAGAACCTATGTTGTGTAACATGTTCTAGAATACAATCATCTAAATACTTGCCTGTCCAACTCCCTCTAATCGTTATGAAGAGGGGTTCTATCGCTGGAAACTGCTTCGGAATTTGTGGCTATGCTCAAAAGGAAATGTAGAAAAAATCACCATACACACTGACAATTGTAGAAATCCATAAAGTCGAAGCACAAAAAGAGAACCAACTCACTCTCTATAAAACAACCAATAGACACAAACTCCCTTGGATTCAAGGGAAAAAACCACAGTAACCTCGAGACTCGTGTGGGAGTAGCAGTAGGAGATGGATTCCACATCGTGAGGGGAGATGGAGGAGTACATTGGAGAAGGGCTGAGTTATGGTTGTTCATAAACAACACTCTTTGTTGTTAGGAAATAACACTGCATTAAATGCGGACAATGTCAATTCGACTACTATTATTCAAATTAGTTCAAATACATAATACTATTATCTTTCATTGGTAGGTTTCTGCGTTAATGGTGATTTATTATCAATTCCTTGTGGCATTTTTGATCTTCAATATGATGGCTCTGGCGGTCTTATCATAGACTTTGGAATGACTATCACTTATCTGAAACAAAATTCTTATGATCTTGTGAAGGAAGCTTTGAACTAATCGATTAATCTCCTACAAGTAGATGGATCTAGCTCTGGCCTGAACCTCTGCTTCCAACAGGGCTCCTCAAATTCAAGCTTTCCCACTATGACATTCCATGTCGCTGGGGTAACCTTTGTTGTTTTCCAAGAGAGCTACTTATTCGATATTGGAAATGGTTTTTTGTGCCTCACAATGTTATATAGAAAACGAAGGAGACTGCGATATAATATGAGAGGTGATTGTGTTGTATGGAGTAGTGTGTATGGAGGGTCGGCAACGTATGGAGGAGGTATGGGAGCGTAGAGTATGACAGAGTGACGGTGGGCAGCTTATGCTGTGGGCACAGTGATGAGGTCGTATTATAGTGGGAGGATGCATGTAGTGCTATCCAAGTTGTGGTGTGTTAATAGAGGTAGCGTGCAGTGGTATGGAGTTGCAGAAATGATAACGGGAGGGAGCATTGGCGTAGATTCCACTAACCAGTGTGTGAACTGTGTGGAAAGTTGAGTGTGCAGAAAACATATTACAATGGGCATTTGAAGCATTTGGCAGAGGAAAATGAACAAATGCAGAGAACAATTAAGAGGAAGCACTCCGGAGACATAGAATATGTCAGAAGGAGACTATATTAAAATTAGGAGTTACACACTATCTATTTCAAGATTGTAGACAACGCAAAGACCAGCAAGATTAGCTGATTGGAGTGGATATTACTATCATCAAGAGAGATGACAAAATATGAAAATGCCCAGGTCAAGCCTAGACTCTGATACCATGTTAAATAAAAGCACGGGGAAACAAAATGTGAATGATAAGACAATCCAATGCATTTACTATTAACGTAGATGTACATTTAGACACTTGTTTGTGACCCTTAGTCTTTGCATACCAAGTGGTCTCTTGGACTTTCTTTGACCATTTGCTTCCCACACTAACCCTAGAAGGATTAGCTGTCCAAATATATATATATATATATATATATATATTCCTTTTATAGTTATTGTGGGGAGGGAGATGTTGTGACCTAACATTACATTTAAAAATAATTAAATAATGCCTACAATAACAAATTTAAAAAATAGTTATAGCTGAATGAAATCAATGTTGACCATAAATAAAATACTTCAATTTCCACTATATATAGAGATAAAATAATTAAAAGTAAAGAAAAAAATAACTTACTTTTTAATATTAAAGAGAAATGTGATTCATTCACTACTTAATATGAAATTGACAAAGCCATGTTATAAAAGTTTGTTATAAATATTTTTTAAGATGTTACATGTATCTCATTATATATAAATATATTTTTTGTCATTAATATCTAGAATGTTACATATCAAATCCATATTGAAAAATGAATGAATTACAAATCTCCTTGAAAAAACATACCAATGGAAGAATAATTCTACACATTAAAATGTTAATACATACTCCAATCATTTTTGGAAATAGAAAACATATCCATAGGTCTCTTTCTATATATAATATATTACATGTAAAATCCACATTAAAAAATGAATGAATTACAAATCTCTTTAAAAGAAACCTATCTATGGAATATGAATTCTTATATATATATATATATATATATATATATATCTTGTTTTATATATTATATACATAATTGAGATTGAAATATTTTATTCATGGTTCATATTTTACACATTAAAATGTTAATACACACTAAAATCATATTTGAAAGTAGAAAACATATATTCATAGAAAGTCTTATGTATTTATGTTTTCTACTTCCAAATATGATTCGGGCATGTATTAACATTTTAATGTGTAAACTGTAAATATATATATATATATATATATATATATATATATATATATATATATATATATATATATATATATATATATATATATATATATATATATATATATATATATATATATATATATATATATATATTCATGTTTTACACATTATATATGGTTAAAAATGCGAAGCTGGGTTACACTCTCATGAGAAGCACACTTGAAAATTTCACTCTCCCAAACGTTCAGCTGAACTTTTGAAATTAATTCAGATGAAATTTTTATGTCGTTTTCCGAACATATTCTGTCCTTAAAATTGACGACGTCGGTAACCAAATTTTTGTCTGGAGATAGAAAAACTGACAATAAAGGTTTGACCAAACTATTAATTTGACCGAACTATTAGTTCGACTGAACTTTGTTTAAAATTTTGGCCGAAATTTTTGTTATAAATATAAAGGCCATCATAACCTCAAAGGTTTTTTAGAGGTTTTTCACAAATTCTGATCGTTGTGCGAGTGTTGGAGAGCTTTGGTATGTAACTATTTTGTGTTTCTGTGTTTTTTTTTTTGGTTTTTGGTGTTTTCTGTTTATTAATTTTTGGTTCTTATTCGTTTTTACGTGTTAGCCTCATCATGTTTGCAGTGATTTTGCAAGCTTCCTCCTCTTCTCGTCATTGGCGTCCTCGTCTATCCTCATCTACTCATCCTCATATTTAATTTTTCATCTGCAAATAAGCTTGATGTCCTCATCCTCGGCTCGGCTCTACATCCTCGTCTACTCGTCCTCGGATTTGCGTCTTTTTCTATAACTACGCTCGGTGCCCTCTACCTCATCCCGACGTGCTCGTCCTTCTTTTTCCAGGTTCGTTTCCAAGTAGTTTAATTATTAAGGAAAAAAATAATTAGAAGAGGAAAACATGTGATATTATTGTGTTTTAAAAAGGAGCTTCAACCTTTTTACAAACATGGAAATATTTGGAATCGATCCTTGGTTGTGTGTGTCAATATTGACTGAATAATAGTAAATGGCCTATATTTATTTGATGTGCTAGTCGTATTCAGAATTGGAAAAGAGGTCTTCAACCGTTAAATATTTGTAACTTAGATGCTTGACCCTCGTTTTAGGAATAATTATTTTTGAATAAATCGATTGAAAAAAACTGAATACCTTTTCCCGTATATGTGCAATATATTTATCATGCGTTGTCTTTTGTTTTTATTGATCATCATTTTTTGACCTAAATATAGATTATAATTTTGAGTTCAAACAGTAGTAAGTTAGGCCTCCTTCATTATTCTTATGTTTTCATATCGAACACAGTGTCCTAGTGTACCACAATGATTTCACTATAAATTTTGATTCAGTATTAGGTATTTAAGTGCTAATTATGTGCATTGTTGTTGATCTCTTTGGCAAGATCTCCTTCTTTAGACCTTGGATTGCTAATATTCCAATCCATTAACAATAAACACCATATACTACTAAAATAAATTGTTGAACGAGGCTCAATATTCCTTCACGTAAACTATGAAAACTGTACAATGTTTTTTTTTTCAAACATCAAAGCATGAGCCAAAACTAAAATGCTATCAACGAACATAATCAAAATGCTACTCCTAGAAAAAAATTGTGGCATGATGATTTTGTCTAGTTGGTCAGTACTTTTAGTATCTATCCTTGTCTTTTAGATATTCTACATAGGATAAAGATGTCAAATTTGGAAATAATCTGCCTAAATCAATATCTTGAAGAGTACATGGTACTTTTCCAACTTCTTTGTTTCCAATTCTTGAATGATTGTTTGAACCATTTCTGCAATTCATATTATCTTGTTAGCATATTTACATGATAAAAAAATTCATGAGGAATATGAGACAACAATGTTTAGGAAAATAGTACTTACAACAATGTTTTTCATATAGTGTTTTTTTCTCTACTAATAATTACATCATCATGATTGAGTATAAATTTTCCTTCAACACTGAAGTAAAAAAACTTGTATATAACAACAATTTTGTCTTTTAGATATTCTACATAGGACAGAGATGTCAAATCTGGAAATAATATGCTTAAAGCAATATCTTGAAGAGAACATGATACTTTTCCAACTTCTTTATTTAGTAATATATGTCCTTCAGTTTCCAAGTCTTTAATGACCGTTTGAACCATTTCTACAATTCATATGATCTTGATAACTGATTTACATGATATAAAAATTCATGAGGAATATGAGACAAAACTGTTTAGGAAAATAATATTTACAACAATGTTTTTCATATAGTGAAATTTTTATGTATTAATAATTACATCATCATGATTGAGTATAAATTTTCCTTCAACACTTAAGTCACACAAGTTTTATATAACAACACATTTGTCTTTTATGTATTCTACATAGGATAGAGATGTCAAATCTGGAAATAATCTTCTTAAAACAATATATTGAAGAGTACATGGTACTTTTCCAACTTCTTTGTTTATTAGTATATGTCCTTGAGTTTCCAAGTCTTGAATGATTGTTTGAAGCATTTCTGCAATTCATATTATATTGTTAGCATATTTACATGATATAAAATTCATGAGGAATATGAGACAACAATGTTTAGGAAAATAGTACTTACAACAAATTTTTTCATATAGTGAAAATTTTATGTATTAATAATTACATCATCATGATTGAGTATAAATTTTCCTTCAACACTGAAGTCACAAAACTTGTATATAACAAAAATTTTCTCTTGTATATATTCTACATAGGATAGAGATGCCAAATCTGGAAAATAATCTGCTTAAAGCAATATCTTGAAGAGTACATGGTACTTTTCCAATTTCTCTGTTTAGTAGTATCCTTCCTTGAGTTTCCAAGTCTTCAAAGACTATTTGAACCATTTCTACAATTCATATTATCTTGTTAGAATATTTAAATGATATAAAAATTCATGAGGAATATGAGACAACAATGTTTAGGAAAATAGTACTTACAATAATGTTTTTAATATAGTGAAATTTTTATCTATTAATAATTACATCCTCATGATTTAGTATACATTTTCCTTCAACACTGAAGTCAGACAACTTGCATATAACAATACTTTTGTCTTTTAGATATTCTACATAGGATATAGATGTCAAATCTGGAAATAATCTTCTTAAAGCAATATCTTGAAGAGTACATGGTAATTTTCCAACTTCTTTGTTTAGTAGTATCTATCCTTGAGTTTCCAAGTCTTGAATGACTATTTGAACCACTTTTGCAATTTAGATTATCTTGTTAGCATATTTTCGGGATATAAAAATTCGTGAGGAATATGAGACAACAATGTTTAGCAAAATAGTACTTACAACAATGTTTTTCATATAGCGAACATTTTCTATATTAATAATTACATCATCATGATTGAGTATATAACAAAAATTTTCTCTTTTATATATTCTACATAGGTAGAGATGTAAAATTTGGAAATAATCTGCTTAAAACAATATCTTGAAGAGTACATGGTAATTTTCAAACTTCTTTGTTTAGTAGTATCTGTCCTTGAGTTTCCAAGTCTTGAATGAATGTTTGAACCATTTCTATAATTCAAATGATCTTGTTAGCATATTTACATGATATAAAAATTCATGAGGAATTTGAGACAAAAATGGTTATAAAAATAGTACTTACAACAATGTTTTTCATATTGTGAAATTTTTCAGTATTAATAATTACATCATCATAATTGAGTATAAATTTTCCTTCAACACTAAAGTCACACAACTTGTATATAACAACACTTTTGTCTTTTAGAAATTATACGTAGGATAGATATGTCAAATCTGGAAATAATCTTCTTAAAGTGATATCTTGAAGAGTACATGGTACTTTTCCAACTTCTTTGTTTAGTAATATATGTCCTTGATTTTCCAAGTCTTGAATGATTGTTTGAACAATTTATGCAATTCAAATTATCTTGTTAGCATATTTACATGAAATAAAAATTCACGAGGAATCAATTTCTACCTATCAATATTTCCTCCCTGATTGAATTTTCATATCAAATCAATTTCTACCTACAATTTGTCCTCCGTAACAAAATTTTCTTTCATTGAAATAACTGTGAGTATTTAGTCACAAGGTTCTAGTGTCATCATAGTAGCATTCTCCCTATGCTTCCTAGTTTTTAGTAGACATCATCTATCCATACTATACAGATCCATCATCTCACCTGTATCATAAACATAAAGTCACCACGAGATGTTCAAATACAAAAATTGAAATCTATATATTTTAGAAGCCACATTGAACAACTATGAGAATTTAGAAACCAGATTGAAATACCATGAGATTATTATCATAATATAAAGTCACCACGAGATGTTCAAATAAAAAATTGAAATCTATATAATTTAGAAACCAAATTGAACAACTATGAGAATTTAGAAACCAGATTGAACAACTATGAGATTATTATCAAAATGCTTGGCGCTTGTATGTAGTAGCAACCAGTATTCATTATGGGATTACATACCCAATCAATTTCTACCTAGAATATGTCCTCGCTGACATAAGTTTCATTCATCCAAACAACCATGAGTATTCAAGAATATAAACTTTCATTGCCATATTTCTAGCAACTTTTGAAATGATCTTAGAATTATGACATACCGATCATTCCATTATTTTAAGCTATAAACATATTAAATGTAATTAAGTTTAATTAACTATATATGCATTACTATAATAAAAATTCATTCAAACATATGCGCTAATACTCATTTATACAAAATCAAACTTTTCATATTCGCATAGTATACGTCATGCACATTTATACTTCTTTCACATTCACCACACTCACTCACTACATCCTTGCACGGCATTGAAACCCATCCCATGCTACATTCCATACTCGTCCATATTGATATATGTATGCTAGCTAACTCTGTATCATTTTCTTCATCATCTTCACTTCCTATAAATTTTACACATCCTCCAGGCATCCAGAATTTCATCTTCTATAATAGTTACAATATATCCCATGCCATACCATCCTCCTTAACCAAATTCAAAATTCACGCAACTCTTCAACACATTTGGAAACCTTCTTCTTCAATCACCACACATGAAAAATTTACCCTCCTTCACTGCTCAACAATCCCTAAATATCCCTTCCTTTCACTACTGAAAAATCCCTCACGAAAATCTTCCTTCTCTTAACCAACTCAACATGAAATATTTTTTTGGTAAGTCAGATTAAACTATATTAATTCAAATAGAAACTTTACATAGGCGACAAGATAATATGGTAATTTGTGCTTATCTAATCCCAACCTTCGATGTTTTCAAACTAGCACAGGTATGGGGTTGCCTCCAGGGAGGAAACCAACACTTTAGTAGCATCACAGAGTCAAAAATTACAAGGTGTGTCGTGAAACATGAAAAAACATAAGAACTATAGTATGCGCTGAAATAACATAAAATAGAAAAGAGCTTAGCAGTCGTGCAGTCATGGTGTTCTTGCATCATCCTTGGTAACAAGGTCCTCCTCCTCAGTAGTAGGCAAGCGCGGGGGATTTGAAGTAGTTGTGCAGAGAATGGGAGCGACCGGGTACTCTCCATTGGGTACACGCAACCAAACACCCTCCGAGTCCATAATCCACAGATCGGTATCTTCCCCCGCAACCTCCTATACTTAGAGAGGCTCAGTTTTGCGAGGAATGGGTTGCTCTAGGTGCACAATGGCGGATTTCCTAGGTCCCTTTCTGCCCCTTTGAGTCTCCTGAGTTGGGCGACCTCATCCTTGGTGTGCTCAGGGCACTATGGTTCCTCCCTGTCATTGCTACCAAAAGAGGAGCCCTCGAAGGTCCAAGTGATTGTCTTGACCTCGTTTATTGTATTCAAGGATTTCTACTTACTTACAACATATGGGTTTCACGAAGAGTGATGTAGATCCAAACCTATACTACATTTTTGTAGGGGTTGATCCACTCATTCTTGTGCTATATGTTGATGACCTATTCATTACTGGGATAGAGAGACTGATTAGTGGTTGAAATGAGGATGTTTCTATGGAGTTCGAGATGAAGGACATTGGGATGATGCATTACTTTTTGGGGCTTTAGGTGTGGTAGGAGGAGGGGCATATCTTTCTGGGGCAGGGGTAGTATGATGTGGATGTGTTGAGTAGATTTCACATGGCAAACTATAGACCCATGTCTACACCTATGATCACCAACTGGAAGAAGCTTCATGCTTCGTATTCTAGTTTGGTGGATCCCACATTGTATAGGAAGCTTATTGGGTCCTTAATGTATTTGGTCAACACTAGGCCATATATATGCTATGCAGTGAACACACTTAGACAGTTCATGGTTGAGCCCAAGAGGGTGCACTGGGTAGTTGCAAAGCATATTCTTCGATACGTGCAGGGGACTATTGATTATGGTCTGGACTATAGGCGGGGACATGGAGTGATGTTGGTAGGTTACACAGATTCAGATTGGGGAGGGAATGCTTCTGACGGGAAAAGCACTTTAGGGTGTTGCTTCAAATTGGGTTTGACATTTGTGTCATGGTTTGGTCGAAAGAAAAATTTAGTTGCATTGAGCTCTTCTGAGGTTGAGTATATGGCTGCTAGTTAGGGCAGTTGTGAGGGCATTTGGCTTCGCAAGTTAGTGTATGGCCTATTTGATCAGGAGTTGATACCGACGGTTATTAACTATGAAAAAATGAGTTGCATTAAACTCACGGAGAATCCAATCTTTCATGACAGGTCAAAACACATTTATATCATATATCATTTCATCAAGGACTATGTTCAGAAGGGTTCAGTAAATTTGGAGTATATATCGATAGATGAGCAGGTGGTTGATGTTCTCATGAAGTCCTTTCCAAGAGGAAAGCATGTCCATTTCAAGGATAAGATGGGTGTGGTGAGAAATAATTTCCTCGGTAAGAGGGAGTATTGATTTTTAATGTACCTTGGACAAGTGGTTTCCCATAGGTTAGTCTCTACCTAACGAAAAGTGTCCAAAATAATTATTTTCATAAGTGGGACTTTATAAAGTGAAAGTGACATTATAAGTGCTAAAGTCAATATTAAATTATAAATGGAAAGTGACTTTATAACTGGTAAAGTAAATATTAAATTATAAAGTGAAAGTGACTTTATAAGTGGTAAAGTAAATGTTAAATTATAAAGTGAAAAGTGAATTTAGACATAAATTAAAATGTGGGTACTTTATTTAATGGGTGAGTTAAAAAATAGAAAGTGAAAATTAAATGCACATTTATTCTCATCCCTTGATCTAAATGAATTTGAGCCATTAGATCTCAGGGTTGCCCAAAAGTCATTTAGGGAAACAAAAGAGGGAAAATAAAAGAGAGACTGAATTCATTCATTCTTCATGGGCAGATTGGAGAAAGGAGGTTGAGAGCTGGACAAAAGTTTTAAAAGAGAAATTTGCTGCACCAAGTTGAAGGATTGATTTCTGGGAAAATCTAGCCACAAAAATCAAGGCATAAAAGACATCAAAAGGTACAGTTCTAACAACATTTAATGTTGTAAACTGCATGCAGTTCGAGGGTTGTTTTTGAGCAAAAAAAAATTGAAAAAAAAACTGTACAGTCTGTACAGTGGTACGGAAATCCTTACAGTCCCCATGAAATCCATATAGTACAATCTGCGTCCATATAATATTGTTTCAGCTTCAAGTGGGCATAGAAATCGAAGCAAAGTAGGCATAGTTTTCAAGGAATTTTGGGCTGAAGAGATAAGTTGTATCTTGTTTTTTTTTCTACAAATGTATTATTCCTGAAATTGAAATATGAATAAATTTGAAGAGCTCCCTAATAGATTTTCCCTAGAGAACATTGAAGGGTTTTTTCCTGGGTCTAAGTTGACCAAAAGTTTGCATGTATTTTTTTTGTGTTGCTGGTTTGTTTATGTCCATATTTATTTTCAGAATGTATTTACAGTGCCATGTGTTTTAATCTCAAAAATTTCATTTCTAGAATTCTATATGTTGAATGTAAGTTTATGGGAAAGGGCATTTAACTGAATGGTAGTGATAAGGTGAAATTAAAACTGGATTTGGATTGTAGGAAAATTTTTAGTCATCAAATTTCAATAGTGCAAACACAATTTATCATTATAATCAAATCCCCAATACACTTGTACATAACAGAAAATATACATATAACTTCAAGTAACTTAATACATTATTAATAATGTACAACTTAAGAATGCACAAAAAAAGGCTAAACATTTTACCTGAGTTCTGTAAGTTTTCAAAGATGAATCGAAGGAGAAGAAATTGTTGGGAAGTTCAATCAAAAATATTCTAATGGAATTCCATCCTCAATGATCTTTTCATGGTCATCTTTTGACATTTTCCATTTCTTAACTTTCAATTTTTCCTTTGATTGAACTGCATCAACTTTATGTACGCTACACATACCAAGTGACTATATTGACAACTTATGATATCAAGCTCATAGTCTTGAAAGTAAACAATATTCTGACTTTCATGAGTTTGTTGGAAAAAATAACCTTTCAGTATAATAGACCCTCTGTCATATATAAACCCGTTATCATCATAGTCTTCCAATAATTTCCTTTATTTTGTTCAGTGCAACGCATCAAATAATACTTGACATTTTCTACATTGTTAATAGGTGAAACTACAACCTTTCATTTAGAAGATACATTTTCATTTCTTTTCTGTTCTTCAACTTTCTGCAAGCCAAAACAATTTTGCTATTTAGAATTTCATTTTGCGATAAAAATAAAAGTTGTCAAAAATTTTATTAGCTTTCTATTACATATTTTTTGGAATTTTTTTACACACATTTGATATGTCAACTTAGCATTTTTTTGAGTGTTTGTTTTTTAACAATAAAAGGATTCATAAAAAGTCATGTTAATATGCGCTGATGTATTCTTTGAAAACTTTGTGTTTTTGAGAAACAAAATGTGTTACAACAATCTAGAGAGCGTCTACTTCGATTTTGTTATATTTACAAAAACAACTGATGCATATCATAATTACTAGAATTTTTGAACTGGTTCAATATGAAAAAACTACATATTTTCAATATGTTTTGACACGCACAAAATTTCTCAACATATAGGTTATAAACTAAAAATATAAAAACTACCCATTATAGACGACGGATCAATGTAATGCACCATAGTTTTTTCAAATTTTTTTATATTGTATTTTGGAAGATACAGAATATTGATTTCACTGAATCATAATGACCTTCAGAAATCGTTTGCACCCGTTTTATTACAAAATTAGTTAAAATTAGTAAATATTTATGAAATTCCATAAAAGTTATATTTCCTGAAAGTAGATTGAAGTCTGCAAATGATTGTCTTGGTTCTGACAGTTAATTCACAAATTTTCATGGAGTTTAATCAGTCCAAAGTTGAAGAAATGTGTTCAGAGTTCGACTCAATGTAATTGTAGACGTGTTAGTTCAGCCGAACTTTTAAAAAAAGTTCGGCTGAATTGTTCTTTGCCCCAATGGTCCGTCAAGTCTAACAACACAAATGTTCGGCCGAAATTTCAATTGACTTTATGTTGGCCAGAAAATTCAACAAATCCCCTCCAAAAAAATATTTCACGGAAATTTAAATTGACGTAAATGGATTCATTATTTTTGCATAATTTCCCACATTTCTTCATTTGGTATGATTTTTCAAAGGATTTTTTTTGGTTTAAGGACTCTTTTTGGCATAACATTCAAAGTACATTTCATGTGTACTTGATTTTATTATCTATTTCTAGATCTCTATCATTTGAAATAAATTGAAATTTTACCTTCTCTAAAAATATCAAAACCTCGATCACCTTGAGATGATACTATAGTCTCCTTTGATTTAATCTCTTCAAATTTTGCAATAGACATTTTCCCCTTTGTACTTATTTTGGTATGTTGCCAATATTTTACATACATATTGTTTTCAAAAACATCATTGGATTCTCTTTCCTTTATGCAAACATGACAAAAACAAGAATATTTTCTTTTATAAAATGCAAACACATTTTGGTACTCCTTTGTTTTAATTGAATGAAATTTCCGAGTCCCTTTTATTATTTCAGCATCATTTCCAATCGATCTATCTACATCTTGGACCCCAATATGCCAAAAAAACCTATATGGAAAATTGAAACAAGAATATAAATATGTTATAATTTAAAATACAATTTATATATGATCAAAGAAAATAATTGTGATAAATAATGTTTAAAAATAGAAAATTAATAAAAATTAGATCATATATATATATATATATATATATATATCTGTGTGTGTGTGTATGTATGTATGTAGATGTATGTATACATATATACATACACACACACACATAGATATATATGTGTGTGTGTGTGTGTGTGTGTGTGTGTAAGTTAATTTTTATATATGTACATGTACCTTCGTACTTCCCTTGAACGGTTAGTCTCATGGCTTAGTGCAGCGATGCACCATTGAACAACTTGTTCAGCTGAGACAATTCGGTCTACAGAGTGTTCCATTTGATATCTTGGAAGTGATCACTTTATACATGCCCTTGCACCATCATGTTCTCCTTTTCCATGACCAGTCTCAAAGAAATTCCAACAATGTTTAATGTGGGTTTTCATATGAACACGACATAACCAAAATAACAATAATGAAGATTTGAATTGACTTGCACATCCATCTGACCATATCCAATGTTGATTTAATTTTATTCCATGACATTTCAATGATTCATAAATCTTATTAAAACAATGTTGTACAAAATGTGTATCATGTGTACAACTATCGCTAATATAAAAGTGATATTCTTTAATAACATGTCGATTTTCACTAGTGCTTTCTATATGATCAACATTTTGTTCAACGTGTCTATATAGAATATGGAAAAGGATAGAGACTTGGTTATAATGATAGTATTCACTCTAGATTTTATTTTGTGCAACAAATGTGTAATTCTCTCCAAAATCAACTATTGACAAAATGGTCCCTGGTGGAAAAAATTCATGGGACTTTTTGAATTGCAAGTCCTACCATCAAGTTCTATGTGAATGCTTCGTGTATTTCTAAATTTATGACTAAATTTTTTTCAAAAACTCTATAACAAAAATTTATTCTTGTTGTGAATCAATAATTTTAGCACTTTTAGTACTACTTGAACAAATCAATGTATGAATATATTCATATCTCTTCCATTTCACATTTATGTTGGACAATGATTTATAATTTATATCAATATGATATTTGTTGTGAAATAAAGTCAAATTTCCATAATGATCGCATTTTTTACCACCAACCCATTTCTTTTGGTAAAATAATTCATATCCTTCTCTTACACATAGAATTTGGGATATGAAATCATAGATAGTTGAAGCAGGAGGTGAATTTTTCCAAAATGTTTTACCAAAATTAAGGAATATGTCATAATATAACTAAAATTCCACATGATAAAGAAAACAACAAGTATCGCGTTCAGTGATAGGTTTAACAGACCATGGTTTTTGTTGCACAAAAGCATTGATTGAGACATTAATTCCATGATTCTCTTCTATAAAATTGTTGAACAACTCTATTTGAGTGGTTCCCAAGATATGTTTTGCATGTTCTTCGTACTGATTCCGTGCTATTCTTCGTCGCATCACATCCCTTTCTTTTGGTGAAACACGTGAATTTTTCATTAAATATTCATATATTATTTTTTTAACATCTTCTCCAATTCTATCGTTGAATGGTTTCTTACAAATAATTGTACAACAAGCGAGTTCATCATTTACATCTATTTTCAATCAAAATTTCTAATCTTTGTTCAATGCTTTTAGGTCCCTAATGCTTGTGCCATAGATTTTAGCAAATGGTTCTCTTTAGTACTTGATGAAACCACTGTCATTTCTATTTCTCTACATGAATCTAAATCACTTTTCTTTCTAGATCTTAAAATTGAATTTAGCGCACTATTTATATTTTGTATTACATTTTCCTTCATTGTTTTATCTTTTGTTCATTTAGAATACCCAATAGATTTGCAACTTATTTTAATTCTTTGATGTTAAGAGACTTCTCAAAATTTGGGTTTGAACTGCCACATTTTCATCTTTGAAGAACATAGCAATAATGCACTTAACACGATATGATATAACATGGTCAGCTTTTTGATCTCCATATGTGTCAGTGTAAACATTTTCTAACATCTCATCATCGATATTGATTTCATCTGTGCATGTTGGAAATAAATGTACAAAATGAGTTTAAATATTCAATAAATAATTATATTAAAAAATATTGTTTAAATGAAATTGAAAAATTAATAAATATGTATAATTTCAATAATACACATTCAACATATATATGCATACGTGGTGATTCAATTCAATCTTCACTTGAATTTATTTCAACATTTTCAACATTTTCAATCATTGGTTCTGTTATCACTCAGATTTTCCTTGAGGTTGTTGGGAAGAGGAAAGGGGTCCGAGGTAACCACAAACCAACTTTTAGGTACAGAATCTAGCCAATCTGTATCCAGAGAGAGCTCTCTTTTTAAGTTTTAACTTTGTTTTGAAAGATATTAGGCTAGTTATGAAAGTTTAGGGATTTTGATTGTGTTTGGGTGGTGGAATTCAATAGCAGAATGGTAGGAATGAGTAGTTTAGGCCATTGGGCTAATGGAGTCAAAGAAGATGGCTTAATTGGATTTGGTTTCTTCACAAGGGAGAGTTTCACAGGGCAAGGTAATCAAATAGGGAACAAATAAAGATTTAAAATAAATGGAATGGACTCAAAATGGGTGAAGGGCAATTAAGAATCCTTCAACCTATTCGAAAGAGGGAAATTGAATGATTATTAATAAAGGGCATTTAAGAATTCTTTACCAAATAATCAGAATGAATAAACTAGGAAACGGGAGCAATTAAGAATTCACTGTTCATACTAGTTCAGAGGAAACCATTAAGAATAACAACGATTGAAAACAGATTGCACTCAAGCACTTTCTGAATTATTATTTTTCATTTATCATTCATATATGACACATAGATGGTATAATAAACAATAAAAAGAAATGCTACCAGATCTCTTATGAAGAATTAACTTGACATTAACCATAATAATATAAACAATGGAGCAATACTCCATTCCCAGTAGTTAGAAAAAAATAAAATTAACAATGCTGCAGAGCTTTCAGTTGCATGAGAAAACAAGATAAAGCATCTACACACATTTATCAGATCTTGGATAACTAATAATTCCACAAATGAAATTATAAATTTGGACATAATGAAAAATGAATGAACAATAGGTACAGAGGCAAGGTCACAGTTTTGAGCCACAAGATCAACTAAAACTAAGAAGAATTTTCCGCCAAAAATATTCAGGGCCACAAGGCTTCCACTTCTTTTAAAAGAGTTCCACTTCTTTTAAAATAAGGACTAGCCTGCCATTGATGCGCAGTCTATTCCTCCCAAAAAATTTCCACCTAAGAACACCACAGAGATGACCTAAACACTGCCTAACACTGTCTCTACAAATTATTTTCCATTTCTTTACCGTGATCAAGAATCTGAACTTTTTGGCACTCCCCATATCCTTAGGGAGGGGCCAATCAAGTGCACCTCGCCCTTCTTCATTATTGTTCGGGAGAAACACATTATTGATATAAATTAAAATTACCAAGGACATAAGAGGCTTAACGTAACTCCCTTTGACAGTTGAAATTGTGGATCCAAGAATACAAATAGCGTGCATACCAGTGCAAAAGTTGCAAAGTTGCAATTGAAGGAGTTGTTTTTTTTTCAAAGTTAAAGGTTTTATAATTATAAAATTATTTTAAAATTTTATTATTAATTATAAAAGAAATTAATATATGTTATATATATATAAAAATAAAATATGTGAGAAGATTTTTAATCATGTATGTTAAATCTTTTTTTATTTTGGATATTTGTAACTAGTAAATAGGCTTTGTTATAATAGCATGTGTCAATATTATGGCTTACTAATATTACATATACCAAAATCATTAACTCATTTTCATATTATAATTTTTTTTTTTAAATAATCAATTTCATATAAAGAGAAAAAAGACATAACTATTTTTGAGTTAAATCTGAACTAAGATTATTCTAGAATATTTCATGGAGGTTTAATCTTTATCATCCACTTAATAATATCTAATAATTTAAATGGTTAGTAAAAACTCATAAATATCATATATACAAACAACAAAACACCTACTTCATATACTTCTACTATAGGAAATTAAGAGAGGCAATAGAAATTGAAGGACATGATGAAGGCTGGAAATTACTGTCACTAGGTAATTTTGTTTATTTTAATGTATTCATTTATATATATATATATATATATATATATATATATATATATAATTTATTTTTATGTAATTAATTAATTTTATTTATTCATTTTATGCTAGCTAATTATTTATTTATTTAAATTAATTTTTTACTCTTCCCTATTTACTATTATATTTAATTACTTAATAATTTATATAAATTTATTTTCAATAAAAAAAATAATTTAATTAATTAATTTATTGCTTAATGCTAATTCTTAACTAACTAACTTAACCGCTACAATGATGCATCTCCACTATTTATTCCTTGAGATCGATTAGTTTCTCCACCTTGTCGTGAGGATGAACCACATTAGGCCGTTCGAAACGTGGACCAAATCCTAATGATGTGATTAATCGCAAAGATATTTATCTACATTATGGATCACAAAAGTTTTAGGTCTAACATCTCACATTATGAAGATTAAGATAAATCATAAAAATTAACAAAACTATAACTTTATTATAAACTACTATTATCATTATTATTAATTCTTCCACAACAATGCTTATTTTATCAACCATTAATAGTTGGAAAATAAGGATTTAACCCCCATTGAATATTCTAAAATATTTATAATAGCATACACAAATCAAAGACTCATATTTATATCCAAAATAGTTATGTCATTTTTGTTTTTTTAATTAAAATGATTAATTGTGTCTAGAGAGACACTTTCTAGCCCAATATGGAAGAGATGTTGTAATGTTTTGTTCTCTTATGTTTATAAAATAAAATAAAATTAGTAATTAGTAATAACTAAACCAACTTAAAACCATCTTAACTTTATATAGACTGATCAAATCTCTAGACGTGGCGTGCTGCAAACCTTTCCTAAAGTTTTTCACTCCAAATTAAGGTTTGCACAGATCTAATTAAAAAATGTCATGTGAAGAAGTGTCATTTGAAGTGAGTTATATATATATATATATATATATATATATATATATATATATATATATAGTGGGGAGGGAGATGTTGTGACCTAAAATTACACTTAAAAATAGTTAAATAATACTTACAATAACAAATTAAAAAAATAGTTATAAGTGAAAGAAATTATTGTTGGCTATAAATAAAATACTTCAATTCACCCTTAATTTTATATCCACTTTATATAGAGATAAAATAATTGAAAGTAAAGAAAAAAATAATTCACATTTTAATATTAAAGAGAAATGTGATTCCTTCACTACTTAATATGAAGTTGACAAAGCCATGTAAAATGTTAATACATACCCCAATCACAGTTAGAAGTACAAAACATACATCCATAGGAATCTTTTGTACTTCTAACTATGATTGGGGTATGTATTAATACTTTACTCCATATGCATAGATCCATTTTAACTTCAAATTTAACAAGGGCTTAGAGGGATCCAATCTCTTAAAATGCAATTTTTTTTGACTTACAACTTAATGAAAGTTTTGCATGATTTGATTCCTTATGGTTCTTCGTAGATTCAAAGTTAAGATGGATTTATGTTGATTTTTGAGAAACACAACATTAAAATATTGTAGAATGTGAATCATAGGAAAAATATTTCAATGTCAACTATATATATATATAGTTGACATTGAAATATTTTTCCTATGATTCACATTCTACATATTAAAATGTTAATATATGCTCAAATGATATTTGGAAGTAGAAAATATATATATCCATACAGTCTCTTTCTCTCTATATAAATAATTAATTCTGCTATAAATATATATATATATATATTTTAATGTTACATGTTTATTCCTTTATATGCCCCAATCATATTTGGAAGTAGAAAACATATATCCATAAAGACACTATCTCTATATATAATTTTTTTTAAGATGTTACATATATATATATATATATATATATATAACTTTTGTTATTAATATCTATAATATTACATGTGAAGTTCATATTAAAAATTGAATGAATTTCAAATCTCCTTGAAAAAACATATTAATGGGATAATAATTGTCCCTCTTTATATATAAAATCCATTTTAAACTTATTTTTTACCAATAAAATGTTATATATTTCTTTTCTTCTGTATAACATTTACATAGTTGACATTGAATTTTTTTTTTTATGATTCACATTCTACACATTAAAATGTTAATACATACTCCAATCATTTTCGGAAATAGAAAACACATATTCATAGGTCTCTCTACATATAATATGTTACATGTAAAATTCACATTAAAAAATAAATGAATTACAAATCTCATTAAAAGAAACCTATATATATGTATATATAGTTTTGCATATTATATAGTTGACATTGAAATATTTTATTCATGGTTCATAATTTATACATTAAAATGTTAATACATACAACAATCATATTTGAAAGTAGAAAACATATATCCATAGAAAGTATTATGGATATATGCTTTCTAATTACCAATATGATTGAGGCCTATATTAACATTTTAATGTGTAAAATGTGAATATATATATATATATATATCATTTTCTTAATGTGTTTCTCAAGATCGACATCTTTCTATATTAACTTTCAGTCTACTAAAAGATAAGAGGAGTCAAATATTTCAATTTTTTCATTAAGTTTTGCATTCAGAAACATGTTTTCACCTTAAGAGATTTTATCCCTTTTCCATCTTGGGAGATGTGGACTAAGATGAATTTATTGTAGCACCCCACCCCATATTTACCCACTTTAACATACTTGAGGAAGATGGATCTATAGTAACACCCCACGCCATAGTTATCCACTTTAACATACTTACTAGGGTACACATGAGCTAATATTTATTATGGATGAACCAACTCCCAAGGTGAAATTATGGAAATGGGGTCTAACTTTCGAGCGCGTGCTATTCATTTTTACAAACACTTTATGTTCATACTACATTTAAGTCATGGATGCACAGTTTGGTCATTGTTTACATTAATTTCATCATATGTTCATCAAGAAGGGTTGTTTCCATCTCATACTTGTTGCAAAAAACACATATTAGCTCATGCATCCATCTAAAATAACCAAGAGAATCTCAAACCATGAATTAGATCTAAATCAAGAGCACATCGTATAATAATAAATACACCATGCATGTAGAATATACTTAACGAGGAATGAAGCCATGAAAAAACACTCATTTAAACAAAAGTGAATCAACAATTATGCTCATTGATCATTAATAAAGAATAACACATATTAACATATGCAAAGTACGAACCAACTCATGGAATTCTACATACCACCTGATCATAGATTGAGCTAAACCAAATATTTATTTTAGCCAATTTCCACTGCGCCATATTCCAAGTCTGAATGTGAGATATCATAGAATAAACCAAACAAAAACCAAACTAGGGCTTTTTGAGCCCAAACTACCTCAACCTTCAATCATTGATTCCACCTCATTGTGAGACATAGATCCAACTAACCATAGATCCATAAACTAATATTTTAACCCACAACCTTCCAAGTCTCCAGAGCATTTGTCCAACCAAGGCTCCAATACTAGTAACTCAACCCACCAAAGGCTTGAGAGAATTTTCCCAACCAAAGATCAAGGACTAGTAACTCAACCCAAGTTGTTTGAGGGCTCTTGATCATTTTTCCCAACCAACGAATCCAACAACTAGTGCACAACACAACCAGTGGAAAAACCCATAATACCGTGACTATTCAAGAAATAGCAAGGCTAGGAAAAATAGTTGTCCATCCACACAATCCTCCATGCCAATGACACATCATAACGAAATAGCCACATGCATATACCAGGCATTCCAAAACTAGCAATTAAGTCATACATGAAACTCAATACCTGCAAATCAATCTCATTGTAGCCATTGATCTTGCCATTCCCTTGCGATTTTATGCTTCCCTTTGTCTTTTTTTCTAAATCCAATGAATACTAGAGTGCTCCAAAAATGGTCCAAGATTTATCTAAATGTGAAAGAGTATGAGAGAAAGAAAATAGAATGAGAGTGCAAAACAGAATATGATTAGAATGCGAGAGATTGAACTCACAAAATCCATGAAATGCTCCTTAGAAGCCTTTATATCATTGAAGCCTCTATTTTCTTCATTTTTCATCATTTTTTTTCTAATTTCCCTTCGATGCAAATCTATTTCTCTTCACCTTTATTTTCTCCTATTTCAACAAAATCACTTCACCCAAAATAAAATTAATAGTTAAAAAAAAAAATTACTTCAATTTTTTTCTAAATTGTAATTTATTTAATCATTTTTTAACAAAAAAAATAATATATTCCAATCAATAAATATCATCCTAAAATAAAATTAATAAAAAAATCATAAAAAAATATATAATAAATAAATTTACATATAATTCATTATATATAATTTTCCCAAATTTTAAAACTTAATTATGTTTCAATATCTTTTATTTACTCATCAACTTATCAATTTTTCCTTTCATTTATAACATATTTAAATATAACAACAAAATTATATATATATATATATATATATATATATATATATATATATATATATATATATATATATATATATATATATCCTCATTACTTATTATATATAATTTAATTATTTGTAAATATGATATTAATTCTAGTATAATAAATCTTATTACTATTAAGATAAAAAAGATTGAATACTAAAAATTTTTCTATATTGTAATTTATTTAATTATTTTATAGGAATAAAAATCAAAATTTTCAGATCAATAAATATCTTCTTAAAATAAAATTAATATTTAAATCATATAAAAAAATATAATAAATAAATTTACATATAATGAGTCATATGCCTATGTGAATTTCGTATTTTTTTTGTCAATTTCATAGGCGTCTATCTTTAAACTGTAAATTTGATTCGGTTAACACCAAAAATCCCTGTTTTGATCCGGTTAACACCAAAAATCCTACTCCACATGAAATTCTTAGGGAATTCCCAGATATATTATATGACCATATGTGTTTTTTAACAAACAAATCGATACCGTGTATGCCAAAACAGGATTAAAGATCAACGCGTTTCATTAAAAAACCCATAGCTTACAAACATATGAATTAATTTGTATGCCAGAATAATTATTTTTTGAAATTTGTTTATCATTTCCTACTACAAATAGAAATTCAAACTCTAGGAATAACCGCTTAACTACCTTCAAAGAATTAAGAATTATGGAAGAGAAATATTGCATGTAACTAAAGTAAGTCTTCCAGGGAGAAGACAGATCTAGGTCTAAAGGTGGCTAAGGTGAGTGGCCAACATGAAAAGAAAAGAGAAAATAAGGTGGGTTGGAAATATTGTTGATAAGAGTAAGTCAAACAACATTAATTCGGTAGGCATAACAAGTCCTCCTTAAAAGAAAAGTATGAAGTGTGGTTCAATGGTTTGATTCAATAAGGGAATGAAAGTGGAGGGCTTCTAGTTGCAAGCCTAAAAGAAAGACCGAGGATGAGAACGAGGGATTAAATCAAAATATACCTAAGAGTATCCTTTACATTCACCGACTCATAACCTAATCCCACTCTAACAATTTCATTGTAAATACTATGGATTATTAATATTATATAACTAAGAAGTCATAAGGAAAAAAGAGACAATTATTTTTCAGTTAAATCTCAACTAAGATTATTTTAGAATATCCCATGGAGGTTAAATCCCTACCATTGACCGAATAATAACTAATAATTTAAATGGTTAGTAAACACCCATAAATGTCAAAACCCCTACTTCATATACATTTCACATTATGAAAATGAAGATAAATCATAAAAATTAACTAAACTATAACTTTATTTTAAATTATTATTATTATTATTATTATTATTATTATTATTATTAATTCTTTCACAACAATGTTTATTTTATCAAAAATTAATACTTGGATCATAAGGGTTTAATCTCCATTGATATTCTCTAGCCAAGTATGGAAGAGATGTTGTAATGTTTTGTTTTGTTATGTGATGTAAACATTTTGATTTAGTCAAATTACATAAAAATAAAATAAAATAAAAAATAAATTTCATAATTATAATTATTAATTAAAACATTTTGATTCTATCAAATTACATAAAAATAAAAATAAAAATAAAAAATTAATAAAAAGAATAAAATTATTAATTATAATTATTAATTATTAATAATTGTCATTATTAATTATTAATAATTAAACCAACTTAGATCCATCTTAACTTAAGGTCTAACAAGAGCTGAGAGTGATCAAATCTCTCGAGGTGCCGAGGTGCAAACCTTTCCTAAAGTTTTGCATCCCAAAATAAGGTTTGCACTTTGAGAGATTTGATCCCTCTCAACACTTCATAGATTGAGAGTTACCACATATTTGGTTAAAAAATGTCAAATGGTTTACCGTTTTCATTGTTCGCGCGTTTTCATTGTGGTTTACCGTTTTCGCTCTGTTCGTGCTGTTGCTCCTCCCGGCCGCGCTGGTGCTCCTGCCGTCCGCGCTCGTCGACTGCATCGGGTATGTTACTCTCCATCTGCGCTCGATAATTTTTTGTGCTGTGAATTAAAAAAATGTCTGTGTATTTTTGTGCTGTGTATTAAAATTTTGGTGTTGTGTATTAAAATTTTTCTAGAGCCACAATAGGTATAACTAAATATCCTCATATGCTAAAATCAATCCATTTAAACAGAAATGAATTGAGACAAAAATCAAAATTTCGAAACATGAACAAAACTCTTTTGTCACACATCAAGCTTGTGTCAAGCTGTGCCAGTTCTCCTCTTCCGTTTGTGTTGTTTTGTTCTTTGAGACAACTCTCCAGCATTCTCAAATTCAATTGTGTTCCTCTTTCTGATGGATTCGGTTCCATCTGATTGAGATTCTGTTCCTCCAAATAATTGATGATTCGATGTCAAATTATCAGCTGGTATCTTAGATTTAGACTTGCTTGCATGAGATTTTCCAGTAGGTTGTTTGGAATCATTCATTTCATGAAGTAAAGCAATGCCTGAAATGGGCTTCCAATGCATCAGTGGCATGATCGGAAACAAACAGCATCGTTGAGAGCAGAAAGGATATTACAATTGATGTAGGGATAACAAAGGAGAATAGAAATAGATAGTTTTCCATTGCCCAGAAACTCACAGTGATGGGGCTCAATTGCCCAAATTGCTACAAATGCTGCTTTGTTTGCAGCCTCCTTTTGACTGTCTGCTGGAGTTCCAGTGTAGGAAGCCCCATTAATCTCCACAGTTGTTGTGACAGAGTTCAAAAAGTGATAGGTAGGAGAAAGCATGTTCAGCATTGAAGCAAGCTCAGCAAGGACACAATTAGGCCGTTTTCTCTCCCGCGCACCAAATAGATTAGGGAAGTTTACATAACACTCTACCATGTTCAAACAAAATCACTAAAATTCTTAACATCCACCATATTCAATAAAAATCACTAAAATTGTTAATAAACCTGATACAATCCTAAAAAAGATAATGGGAAAAATAGATGCCAAATATTTAAAAAAAAATCTTTTAAAAATGGTCTTGAGCATGTGGGTAGAAGTGAAACTTACTTTAAACTTAAATCCCTGCCTTTGCAAATCTGCTACAGCTCCCTTAGCTGCAGCATTCTGTGCTTCCTTCTTGCGGCTGAAACAAGGAGGGGATTCATATTTTTTTCCATTGAATGTCACACTACACTTAAATTGTGGAAGATGGTCAGAGCCATCATTCACAATGTGGTAGACAGGCAATGACAAAGATTTCTTCTATGCATATTCTTGTAATCCGTTCTTAAACATTTGAGCAGGAGGCACCCTATCGAGAAATGAAATGACAAGACAAAACAAACCAAATAAGTGAACATTTGCCTACTCTGACAAGAGGCCCACTGCACTAAAAAACCTAACTACTGTTTCCCAAATTATCGCCTAATTTGTCTTCACTGCTGAACTTATATAGTTCCCTCCATGACCACCCTAGATATTAACGTTTTACTTGTTTTGACAATGTGTAACAAATCTGAAAACGCTCCAGTTAAGGCCTTAGTGGGGAGAGTATCAGATATTTACCCACACAAAAGGATTCACATAAAACGCACAAAAATTTGAGAAAATGCATACATTTGGGCGTTGTTAAGGAAGCAAAGCATTATGATATGAATTAGTGGGGCAGAGCAATGACTCTCTAAATAACCATTACAGCATCTTTTATACATCATAATTAAATTACTCCATTGCCCTCATATGTATGCATGCAATGCAGAGTTAATTAGAGTTCAGTTTATATTTGGAAAATTCTAATTTAGTGTATGTTTTCCTGTTTTTATATTTAGTAGATTAAGTGTTTATGGTTGGATCATTGTGAGATATATATGAAAATAAAAGGACCAAAAAATAGAAACTCAGTAATTATGTATGGAAAATATTTTATGAATAGAAATTTGTTTTGTGTACATTTGTTCCATCCTCTCAGCCTTTCCATCGATTATCATGCTAGCACTTTGTAACAATGCTTCTAGATGACTCTGTGAAATCCACAACGTTTTGATCTGGTAGCATCTGAGATCTCAACTCTGTAAAATTTTGAAGTTGTGTCTTCTTTGAATTTTTTTAGCATGGTGTTGGCATAGTGTTGTATAAGAAGGAAGAAAAATGCTTATTTGAAATTTTGATAGTAGAGGTTTCAATATATTTAAAATATTAAAAGGTATTTTTTTAATGAATAATATTAATTTATATAATGATTGGAGTAAAATTAAAATTATTTAAAGTTTTTATATTATCATTCACAACAGTTCATTAGAAACATATTTTATTGTTAATTTTATTTATAAATAATAAAATAATAATTATTTTGAAATTAAATATTTTTTAATTATTATTTCGAAAAATTAAAAAATATTTGTTGTACTTTAAGAAGTAAGAGATTAGTCTGAATTTTTTACTATTTTGTTTTTATGTTTAAAAAACACGAAGAGTTTTCATATATCAAATGTGAGTATATGATAAATAATATAAGAGAAATTGTTTTTCATTTTCACCTCTTTGAGTGTGGCAAATGTATCAAATGCTTCCATCTCACATTATTTTGGGAACTGACCAATAGTCTTGAACTAATATTATTTTTAATATTATCAATATACTACAAAATGATTTCTTACTTTATACCTAATCATCTAGCCAAAAACTAACATCAAGGATGCTACTTTATCTTAAAGTTTAGAAACCTTGGTAATCTTACTAGTCCCTAATATGCAAATTGTGATATTTTTGTAGAAATATTTAGATTTCCAATGATTTTATATTAGTTGAGATAATATTTTTGGCCATTTTTAAGGTCAAATCATTTTAGAAAAAAAATGAAATCGGCTAATCTTTTTTTGGAAAAAGCATGGAAAATTAGCCCACCTACTAATATTAGCCCCTAAATTTTTGCCTGATGTCATCTCCTCTTGAGCCAAAGGTGGGGGCTTTGGCTATAGTTAAAAGCAATTTTGTTGAACCTCTTGACTTCGATGTGGTTCAACTTCCTTCTTATACATAAAACGCCTAGTCATAACCAAGTTTTCAATGGGCTAAAGGGTTGCTTCAATAGGAAGATGTGAGAGGGAGTAGTTTGAGAGGGAGGGAAACTCGTTCTACCTCTAGAAAATCTCTTTGGAGACTCCCATCTACTCGCACTCTTGCCTGCAACATGCACTGAATAACTGGGTTGCATAGCACTACCACTAGGGAATTTGTTCTTGCCTCTTTTGTTGGAAATATTTGCCTCCCTTCTTGACTGGAATGTTGGAAACCTGCTCTGTCTTGAAACCCTTTCTTAGAGTCTCTCTCTAGCTAGAACTGCACCTACACTCTGCAACTAGCCAAAAAACATATTTGAAATATTTGACTAATTTTTTATATGATTGAAATTCAAAAACAGATGATTTTCTCCATGCTAGATGCAGTCCTACCTAATAAAATGTGTAGTACTACTTTTGGGAAACTCGTTCTACCTCTATAAACTCTCTTTGGAGACAACCAACGACTCGCACTCTTGCCTGCAACATGCACTGACTAATTGGGTTGCATAGCACTACCACTAGGGAACTTGTTCTAGCCTCTTTTGTTGGAAATATTTTCCTCCCTTCTTGACTGGAATGTTGGAAACCTGCTCTGTCTTGAAACCCCTTCTTGAAGTCTCTCTCTAGCTAGAACTGCACCTACACTTTGCAACTAGCCAAAAAACGGATTTGAAATATTTCACTAATTTTTTATATAATTGAAATTCAAAAACAGATGATTTTCTCCAAGTTTTAATTGTTTAAAATATGATTGTTTGACCAACTCTTTCTCTGGGATACAAGGAGGCTGAAAGATTTTTTTTCTTTTATATTTGAAGCTCTCCATTATTATATAAAAAGGATTTTTTGCTTGTATATTTTTATGCTCTTTGCTATAGTAATTTCATAGTGTATGAAGTTTTAAATTGTTTTTATTATTTTTATTATATGTTGGATGTGATTTTGATTGAAAATGCTTCTTCTTTATTTATTAATTAAAAAAAAATTATTAGAAAAATTATTGCTTTAATCCTTGGAATTTACAATCAAAATTAGAAAATGTATTTATATCTAAACTATTTATGAAAAGTTTAATATTGTTTGATTTTCTCTACCATGTCCTTTTTACATATATCTAGAATAATATTATTTGTAGTTTCCGGTTTTTTGTAACATTTTACTACCATAATCAAAATCTATAGAAATAATAATCTAGCATTATGATATCTTGAAATGGAGCTAGCCAACTCAAATATAGTATTGCAAATCCATGGCTAAGTTAGATGAGGAGGCTATGTTTTACTTAGTATTGTATCCATATTGGGGTTGCAAGTTCTATGGGTTCAAAAGAACACTTGCAAACAATTTGTTTTCCATATGGCCTCTCTTTTTCATAGATAAATTTCATTCTTTTAGCCATTATGGATTTGAGAAAAATACATCCTGATAGGCCAATAAAAATCCTTAACAATGAATTAAACATGAACAACTATTAAATATGGGTAACCAAGCAGCATCAAAACAAACAACTAAATCACCAAGGCTAGTAGTGATAAATAATAAACATTCTAGGATACTTCAAAATTCCATGTACATAATTTTTTACCTAAAATCACTAGATGGTGAGGCCCACAGCAACAACTGCAAAAGCAATGCAATATAACCAATCAAACTACATCAACAAAACATATGGTCTTGAATGAGGTTTTGGACTCTTTAGATATAAATGTACACCATGGAAATGTATCTTATATAAAACTTTAATCCATGTGCTTAACCTTAACATTGACACAAATGGAATACAATTTTACTCATTGCTTTATGATAGAAAAATATTCGGATGAGTATTGCCCACATATCCAAAGTCAAAAGGGATAGATTAAAAATGGATGCTCCGATCATCTATAAAAGATAAATTAAAGAAGCATGACATGACATATTAGTAATGAAAATTAGATATGCGTACCAATTATGTTCATATAACACAACAAATAGATGATTCAATACAAATGTCACATAGAAGTCATATTTATCTCATGGGCCTTCAACTTAAATTATATATCTAGCATTACATTAAACTATAGGAGATAAATCAAAGAAGCATTTGAATGTAAATTAAACATGTGTAATAATTATGTCCTTTAGTTCAATAAATAGATAATAATTTGCAAATTCCATATCTAAGCTATATTTCATCTAAGTAGCTTTTAATTTAAACTTATATCTAATGTTAAATTATATAAAATAATAACAGTAATCCAAACTTCAAAATAATATTTAGAGTTAGTATAAAATGTGACATAATTTTCCTGCGTGGAAAAACATAGTTACCGAGAGTTCAAAACTCATGCATTTGAATAGAAACTGGGTATACGAATGAGCAAGTAGATTTTTTCTAGAAATGGGGAGGTGAAGGTTGATAGAGAGCCACACAAAATTTCAAATTCATACCTTAACAAAAAATTTAGATCCTTTTAAAGAAAACATATTTAATCAACTTTCATTGAAATATATGATAAACTCAACCCAATTTTATGAAAAATAGTATACCATTTTTTACATAATTTCACATAATACAAATAGATAAATTTTACTTAAGTATTCTTATAAAGATTTAACTACCCATCGAGAGATGGCCAAGTGATTGAGACAGGGCATCATCACAATAAAAATCCAAGTACAAATTGTAGTAATCCTAGAATCATGCTTTACATAAGGTAAAATTGGGGAACTCATGACTTTTAATATAGATAAAAAACATTTACCCTTACCAAAAAGTATATGATAAAAATTGACAAACTACATAAGATTAAGCTTAAGGAGATATAATCCTTCTTGCCTTCCATATAGATAATGAAAATGATTGTTCCAAGTCTCATGTTGCATCTCATGTTATTTTATAAACCTTGATTTGAAAGAAAGATAGGAGGGCAGAAATGTAAGAAATATAAAACATAATGAAACACAACATAAGAAATAGAGAACATAATGAAACACACACATACATATCTCTAGACAATCAACACAACTATTTTCATAGGAAATCCTTATATGGGAGACATGCAACCCTAAAAAGTAATGATGCTCTAGACTCCTTTTTCCCTAGGAAATCCTTATGGCATAAAAACAACACTAAAATGTAAACATGCTCTAATCTCTCTCTTTTCAATCGATCGAGGTATGAGTGGTAGCAGGTTGCGGTAAGGGGCTGATATTTATTCCCCCGAAGGCCAATCAATGGCTGCTGGTTCTCAACAGGGTCATTGTGGGTCTGGTTCTCCGCAACGTCATTCTGGGTCTGGTTCTCAGCAGGGTCATGTTGGAGAAGATGTTAACCAACAACATCAAGGTTGCCATCAATTTCAATATTTTTTCATTAAATTTGCACAACTTTTTTTACACGTGTTTTTTCTAATATATGAAATTTTATATATGTTGATGTGGAGGCCGAAAATGTTCGAGCTAGTGGTCAAAATAGACGCAGGGCAACCCGCTACATTCAAGAAGAAGGTTGTCAACCCAGCACAACTTATCCGGCCAAGATTACTGATATACCATGGGAAACCAACATAGCGGAATGCACCTTACAAAGGTGTGAAAGCCTTCATGCAAAATTTCAAAGAGATCTTGTGGCTTTGTCTCTACCTGCTGAGAGTCGACAAAGCCTTGAAATAGTTACACATTCATTGGGTGAAATGGTAAATGTGTACAGAAATCTTGGGCCAACGACTGATTCATTTGTAGAACTGATGAGAAAGAGAAAAGAAACAGTGATGGGTCCCGATAAATGGGAGGACGTAAAACAAAAAGTTACAAAAGAAGTGGCCTAGTCAATTTTTAATTATAAGGAAGGGCCAAAAAGAAAAATGTTGAATGTGCAGTATTTCAAGCACCTAGACAAAGCTCGTTATTTGTATGATCGACATCTTGCGGCCTTTGGAAGGCTTCCATGGAACGATCAGGTTCCTGTTTATTTTGCACAAATGTTTCATGCAGAATTTTTTTTGGGTATGAAAGCCAACTATAATGACCTTCCTTCAGAATTTTTTGGCCCAGGGAAAGGTCGATTATATGATCGTAATGGCGCTAAGCGAGATGTGGAGTTGCCTCGCCCTGAGCCGCCATTGGTGAGTCGACCGTTTTGAGTTGAAACTCTGCGATCAGAGATGGATGTGACTTCTCAAATAAGTCGAGAAGCAAGGAATGTTATGATCGACAATGTTCACAGTGGATTGAGTGGAGTCGATATTTGTTTAAAACAACAAAGAGCACGTGAAAATGCACGTGCCAATTTTTTTTATCGTACAGATGAGGAGATTTACAACATGAATGTTGAATATCTCCAAACATATGCAATAAATTGTTGCAATGGTTTGCAAGACCTAATTTTTCATGAGGAAAAGGGCACCGGAAGGGTATGTGTTAGTGACCTTAGGGTTTGAAATTATTTTTACATATACATGTGTACAATTTGTAATAAATACATGTGTATGTACATGTATACATTTATTTTTATGTGTACATTAATCTAACAAAAATGTATGATTATATGTTAAAACACCATTTGCAGTTCTCAAGCATGATGCGTGACGAAAATGTTAATATCACGTTCGGGACCTCTGGTTCAAACGATGCAGATGGGTTTGACTATCATGATATGTTGACAAATGTTAGTGTTTTTTAAATGACTCTAAAATAAATAATTGTTGCCACACATGTACATGTATGTATATATATAATTTGATAAAATGTTTTGACAGGTACCGATTCCGTCTGATGTTTTTGGGATGGCGGTACCTTCTTCTTCCTTGGGAGATGTACCTTCTACTTCCTTGGGAGATGAGCAACAAGTATGGACAATTTTTCACAAGTTTAAAATTTATGTTTAAAAGTTTTATATATATATATATATATATATATATATATATATATATATTCTACGTCAAAAAGTTCCATTAAAAATTGAGATATATATATATATATATATATATTTTGAGTTATTTAAATTTTTTTTAATTTAGGTTCCTATAGAAGATTTCTTTAATTTGCGGACTTTAGCGACGGAGATAGGAACATCCACAGCATTTGAACAAGTTGTCTTTAGTTCCTTTTTTAATATTATTGAAAATAAGTTTATATATGTACACGTGCATTTTCATTTGAAATTTTTTAATATATATATATTGTACAGTTTACCATTGCAGATGTTCCTATGGGAGAACGTGTTCATCAAATGGAGAGGGAACCTTATGAGGTATTGCATGATTTTTTTGTTATATTTTGTTTTTTACATGAAGTTCTAGATATATATATTCTCATTCATTTTTAAAACATCAAATTTTAATGTTCAAGTACATGTGCATTGTGTATGTAGGAAGAACATAGCTTTTCAATGCAACTAACCATGTATCAAGTATGCACATGTACACAATACATGTATATTGTACAGTTTACCACTGCAGATGTTCCTATGGGAGAACGTGTTCATCAAATGGAGAGGGAACCTTATGAGGTATTACATGATTTTTTTGTTATATTTTGTTTTTTACATGAAGTTCTAGATATATATATTCTCATTCATTTTTAAAACATCAAATTTTAATATTCAAGTACATGTGCATTGTGTATGTAGGAAGAACATAGCTTTTCAATGCAACTAACCATGTATCAATTGAGCTCTAATTGAAAAAAGAGTTTAAAGAAGTAGATATATGTACAAATTATCCCTTTAATTTTGATTGGAAATATAAGTCTCTAGTACATATATATGTTTGTTGAATTTGGGTCAATGTCGTTAATGCACTCAAATAGGTAGCCTTGTCAATTTATTTACATTGTTGAAACTTTCAACTAGTTTTTCATCAATGCACATAGAAAAACTACTTGGAACAATTAATTGTGCATTCTAGAACATATCTATCCAATACAAGTAACATTTTTCATCAATGCACATTGAACATATCCGACCATTGGACAAACATATTTTGTACTAGATTTTCAATCAGGATTAGAGATGTGGGTCAAATCCCACCAAAAGTCAGAGAAGTGCTCCGACTCTCTTGTCTGAAAGGAATTTTCGTACAAAACTATACTACAGATGATTTATTTACATTGTGTACATACTTTTTACCAGAAAATCCAACTAGTTTTTCATCAATGCACATAGAAAAAATAATTCCAATTAATTGCATTCTAGAACATATATATTGAGTACGTAAATAATTTTTCATCAATGCACATGTATAGAAAAACTACTTTCAGTTGATACTAGAGCATGTGCTTGTACTCAAACAATTTTTACATGTGAAAACACTTGCACAAATAACATAAGCAGCTCAATTTTTAGTTGAGTACTGGAAGTTCTAAAACATATTTAATCCAAAGATAATAAATTGTTTGACAATTCACTCAAAAAAATTCTAATGAAATTCCATCTTCAATAATCCGTTCATGATCGGATTTTGACATTTTCCATTTCTTAATTTTCGATTTTTTCTTTGATTGAACTTCTATCAACTTTATGCGTGCTGCACACACCAAGTGACTATATTGACAAATTATGGAATCAGGTTCATAGTCTTCAAAGTAAACAAAGTCTCCACTTTGATAAGTTTTTCTGAAAAAATAACCTTTCAGTATAATAGACCCTCTGTCATACTGAAATCCGTGATCATTATAGTTTTGTAATAATTTCATTTTTCGTTCAGTGCAATGCATCAAATAATAGTTCACATTTTCATCGTTTTCAATAGGTGCAATTACAGAAAAAACATCTTCTGCACAATAAAATAAATTTAACAAAATTATGCATATTTAAATTTATTTCTAGATCTTTAAATCATTAGAAAGTAATTCAAATGTTACCTTCTCTAACAAGATCAGAAACTCGATCACCATCGGATGATATTGTAGTTTCCTCTGATTGCATTTCTTCAAACATTGCAATAGACATTTTTCCCTTTGTATTTAGCTCTGTATGTTTCCAATCGTTCACATACATTTTGTTTTCACAAATGTCATTGGATTTTGTTTTGTCTATGCAAACATCACAAAAACAAGAATATTTTCTTGTATCCAATGCAAACACATTTATGGACGACTTTGTTTGAATTGAATGTAATTTTCGAGTCCCTTTTATTGTTTCAACATCATTTCCAATTGATCTATCTACATCTTTGATTCCAATATGCCAGAAAAACCTTTATATGGAAAATAAGAAGAAGAATTTAGAAATATGATATCAAAATACAATCAAAGATAATCATTGGATGATAAATGTACAATGTTTAAAATTAGATTTCCAATATAAATTAAATTGAATGTACCTTCGCACTTCTCTTGATGGGTTTCTCTCATGGCTTAGAGCAGCGATGCACCATTGAACAACTTCTTCAATGTTCATAAGTCGGCTTGCAGAGTGGTTCATTTGATATCTTTGAAGTACTTGTTTTATGCATGCTCCTACACCGTCATGTTCTCCTTTTCCATGGCCAGTCTTAAAGAAATTCCAACAATGTTTAATGCAGGTTTTCTTATGAAGACAACACAACCAAAAGAATGATCGTGCAGATTTGAATTGACCTGCGCATCCGTCTGACCATATCCAATGTTCATTGAATGTTATTCCACGATTTTTCAGTGAATCATAAATTTTTCCAAAACAATGTTGTACAAAACATGTATCATGTGTACGATCGTCACTGATATAAAAGTGATATTATTTAATGATATGTCGATTTTCACTCGTGCTTTCTATATGATTGACATTTTGTTCAGCATGTCTATATAGAATTGCAATTCTTGACATCGAGCTCTATGGGAATGCTTGGTGTATTTGTAAATTTCTGCCTCAAACTTTCTCAAAAAGTCAATCAGAAAAATTTTGTCTTCTAGTAATTCAATTCTTTTAACACTATCTGCACCTTGAATCGATGTATCGATATATTCATATCTCTTCCATTTCACTTTCATGTTGGACAATGATTGATCATTTATATCAATACGATATTTTTTTTGAAATTTAGTCAAATTTCCACAATCATCGCATTTTTTACCACCAACACATTTCTTTTTGTAAAATAGTTCATCGCTTTCTCTTTCACATAGAATTTGAGATATGAATTCACTGATAGTGGAAGGAGGAGGTGAATCCTTCCATAATGTTCTACCGAAATCAAGGAATGTGTCATAATATAACTCAAATTCCACATGATAACGACAACAACAAGTGTCGCATACGGTGATAGGTTTTACATACCATGGTTTTTGTTGAACAAAAGCACTGAGTGAAACCTGAATTTGACGATTCTCTTCTTTGAACTTGTTGAATAACTCTATCTGAGTGGTTTCCAAGAGATGTTTTTCATGTTCTTCGTACTGATTTCGTGCTATTCTTCTTCGCATCACATGCCTTGCAGTTCGTGAAACACGCGAATTGTTCTTCCAATATTCATATATTATTTTTTTAACACTTTCTCCAAGTCTATCTTTGTATGGTTGCCTACAAATAGCTCTCCAACAAGCGAGTTCATCATTTACATCTATTTGCAACCGAAATTTCCGATGTTTGTGCAAATTTTTTCGCGAGGTCTCTTTTTTTATCATATTTTCTCGCACAAGTTCTTCGATTTCCCATGATAATAGGGTATGAAGTTCAAAAAATTTCCTTCAAAAAGTTAGACAATAACTCAATTACAAAAAATATTACAAAATATTTAATTTAAAAAAATTCAGTGTAGATTTTTTGCAAAAAATACATACTCAAATCCAAAACACTTACTTTAAAAAATTCGAGAGAAAAATGTCTTATAAAAATTAAATGAACCTCAAAAGATTCACTTCAACAAAAATTCGAAAGAAAAATGTCTTATAAAAATGAAACGAAGCTCAAAAGATTTACTTCAACTCAAAACACGTACATACCTCCAAGAAATGTCTTTTGAATGTACGTCCAAGAATTTTTTTTAATTTCAAAACAATTTTTACCAAAATCAGACCGCCTCCAAGAAATGTCTTCCAAAAAAATTCTTTGTAAAATCAATTTGCTTCCAAGAAATGCTCTTAAACCTAAACTTTGAAGATAAGTTTTTGAACCCAAACCAAGATCTTTGTAAAATGAGATGAAACATTAACAAGTGGTCTCTTCGACTCCCTTTGACCATTTTCCTAGCACACTAACCCTAGGAGGATTAGGTGTCCAACATTCCCCCCTTTAATCTGAAGGGGTATGTATGATTCCAAGAAGAGAGATGTAATACAAAATGGCAAAACTAGACTAAATATACTCTTTGAAATGTTGGCACAAGGAGGTGGTTTAACGATAACCACCAACACTAGAACGCTTAGTCCAGTTCCCGGAACTCTTCCAAATCTTGCAAAAAGTTGAGATATTCTACTAGAGGAAGTTTGCCTAATGTTTTGAAGATGGATAACTTCAACCTGGAAGAAGGGTTTTCTACAACCTGCGATGGTTTAAGGATGACCAATAACTGTGGAATGCTTGATTAATTTTTTGGAACTCCTCCAAAACTAGCAAGAAGCTAGAGTCTTCTGCTAGAAGAAGTGTCCCAAATTCTTTGAAGAGGAATAATATTAACCTCGCATAGATGGTTTAAGGCTGACCAAAAACCAAAGGCATGCTCATGGGCATTTTTATCTATGGCTACAACTCTGAATTTGAAATGGCAGGTTTTGGGTCAAACTCGCTTGAACTTTTGTGTCTCTCACTACAACTTTGAATCTAGAATTGAAGGTTATGGCTCAGGCTTGCTTGATGTGGCTTTGAATATTGTATATGACCCTCTTCCCCCTATCATATACAAGGTGATATGATGGCAAAAAATCAACTGCAAGACTGTTCAATACTCTTGAACAAGTTCTGACATATGACCGAAACATATTCTTGGTTGTTTATGCCCATTACCAAGAAGTGATCCATCCAAGATGAATATTTTTTCTTGTAGGAGACTTGTTTCTAAAGCATCTATGTGAAGAATGAGTGTATTTTCCACAGTGCTTGCATGGGTGAATATCAAAATAGTGGTCCTTCATATGGAAAACTCAGTCACAGTGTTGGCATTTATCAATATGTTGTGGCTATTGTGGAAGAGGAGCAATATCTGGAACAGTCGAAGATGAACTCTCATAGACAAATCCAACACTCTGAAACTTAATGGACTTGGAATAGTCTAGAATATAAAAGGACACCTCATTGTCATATCCAAGACATGTTATGTGCTTGTTATGGGCAAGCTCTTCCCACGGTTTGATGATGGGCTTGGGAGGTGGAACTTGAGCTTCTGCATTTGCATAAAAATCTACTCTTGAAATGAGCTCAATGTTTTGATCAAATACAAGTTGAGAATGATGACTACGCTTATGGAACTCCTCTTGATGTAGCTAAAATTCAAGCTACAAAATGCAAAGGGATTTGAATATCTATGAGAGTGTCTATTGATTTTCAAAATATCATGGCAAGTCGAGTGTATTATGGTATTCAGTGAGTCTAATAAAATATTCATTCGAGCCATTTTCTTATCTCAAAAAACAAAGGCTTCAACTAAAAAATGCATGAGTATTTACATACAAGAAATAAAAAAAAATATTGAGATGAGGGCTAATATATCAAAGCTTAATCCAACCTACTAAAAATAGCAATGTTATCATGAATCTCATTGCACAAAATCGAAAATGGGTCAACATGAAAGGTTAATTATAAAGAGGGTTGCTTTATGACCAAAAGTAAAGTCCTCAATGTTCTGAACAAATACAAGTTCAGAATGATGACTACGCTTATGTAACTCCTCTTGATGTAGCTAAAATTCAAAATGAAAAATGTTCAAAATGAAAAATGCAAAGGGATTTGAATATCTATGAGAGTGTCTATTTTCAAAATATCGTGGCGAGTCGAGTGTATTATGGTATTCAGTAAGTATAATAAAATATTCATTCGAGCCATTTTCTTATCTCAAAAGACAAAGGCTTCAACTAAAAAATGCACGAGTATTTACATACAAGAAATACAAAAAAATATTGAGATGAGGGCTAATATATCGAAGCTTAATCCAACCTACTAAAAATAGCAATGTTATCATGAATCTCTTTGCACAAAATCGAAAATGGGTCAACATGAAAGGTTAATTATAAAGAGGGTTGCTTTATGACCAAAATTAAAGTCATGCATGTTCCAAGAATCTGGCTTTATGGCATTGCAGCAGTAGCGTGAGTAGCCACACGGTAGACCGCAAGAATTATGAGAGGGTATCGCTCCAAAAAACTGGCGCAAATTTGATGAAATAATTTGACATTTAAAATCCCGATCACATGTAGCTACAATATAGAACCTATGTTGTGTAACATGTTCTACAATACAATCATCTAAATACTTGCCTGTCCAACTCCCTCTAATCGTTATGAAGAGGGGTTCTATCGCTGGAAACTGCTTCGGAATTTGTGGCTATGCTGAAAAGGAAATGCAGATAAAACCACCATACACACCGGCAATTGTAGAAATCCATAAAGTCGAAGCACAAAAAGAGAACCAACTCACTCTCTATCAAACAACCAATAGACACAAACTCCCTTGGATTCAAGGGAAAAAACCACAGTAACCTCGAGACTCGTGTGGGAGTAGCAGTAGGAGATGGATTCCACATCGTGAAGGGAGATGGAGGAGTGCATTGGAGAAGGGCTGAGTTATGGTTGTTCATAAACAACGCTCTTTGTTGTTAGGAAATAACACTGCATTAAATGCGGACAATGTCAATTCGACTACTATTATTCAAATTAGTTCAAATACATAATACTATTATCTTTCATTGGCAGGTTTCCGCGTTAATGGTGATTTATTATCAATTCCTTCTGGCATTTTTGATCTTCAATATGATGGCTCTGGCGGTCTTATCATAGACTTTGAAATGACTATCACTTATCTGAAACAAAATTCTTATGATCTTGTGAAGGAAGCTTTGAACTCATCGATAAATCTCCTACAAGTAGATGGATCTAGCTCTGGCCTGAACCTCTGCTTCCAACAGGGCTCTTCAAATTCAAGCTTTCCCACTATGACATTCCATGTCGAGGGGGTAACCTTTGTTGTTTTCCAAGAGAGCTACTTATTCGATATTGGAAATGGTTTTTTGTGCCTCACAATGTTATATAGAAAACGAAGGAGACTGAGATATAATATGAGAGGTGATTGTGTTGTATGGAGTAGTGTGTATGGAGGGTCGGCAACGTATGGAGGAGGTATGGGAGCGTAGAGTATGACAGAGTGACGGTGGGCAGCTTATGCTGTGGGCACAGTGATGAGGTCGTATTATAGTGGGAGGATGCATGTAGTGCTATACAAGTTGTGGTGTGTTAATAGAGGTAGCGTGCAGTGGTATGGAGTTGCAGAAATGATAACGGGAAGGAGCATTGGCGTAGATTCCACTAACCAGTGTGTGAACTGTGTGGAAAGTTGAGTTTGCAGAAAACATATTACAATGGGCATTTGAAGCATTTGGAAGAGGAAAATGAACAAATGCAGAGAACAATTAAGAGGAAGCACTCCGGAGACACAAAATATGTCAGAAGGAGACTATATTAAAATTAGGAGTTACACACTATCTATTTCAAGATTGTAGACAACACAAAGACCAGCAAGATTAGCTTATTGGAGTGGATATTACTATCATCAAGAGAGATGACAAAATATGAAAATGCCCAGGTCAAGCCTAGACTCTGATACCATGTTAAATAAAAGCACGGGGAAACAAAATGTGAATGATAAGACAATCTAATGCATTTACTATTAAGGTAGATATACATTTAGACACTTGTTTGTGACCCTTAGTCGTTGCATACCAAGTGGTCTCTTGGACTTTCTTTGACCATTTCCTTCCCACACTAACCTTAGAAGTATTAGCTGTCTAAATACACACACACACACACACACACACACACACACACACATATATATATTCCTTTTATAATTATTGTGGGGAGGGAGATGTTGTGACCTAACATTACATTTAAAAATAATTAAATAATACCTACAATAACAAATTTAAAAAATAGTTATAGCTGAATGAAATCAATGTTGACCATAAATAAAATACTTCAATTTCCACTATATATAGAGATAAAATAATTAAAAGTAAAGAAAAAAATAACTTACTTTTTAATATTAAAGAGAAATGTGATTCATTCACTACTTAATATGAAATTGACAAAGCCATGTTATAAAAGTTTGTTATAAATATTTTTTAAGATGTTACATGTATCTCATTATATATAAATATATTTTTTGTTATTAATATCTAGAATGTTACATATCAAATCCATATTGAAAAATGAATGAATTACAAATCTCCTTGAAAAAACATACCAATGGAATAATAATTCTCGCTCCTTACATATAAATTCCATATTAAATTTTTTTTGTACCAATAACATGTTATATATTTCTTTTTTTTTTTATAATATATATATATATATATATATATATATATATATATATATAGTTGTCATTAAAATATTTTATTTATGATTCACATTCTACACATTAAAATGTTAATACATACTCCAATCATTTTTGGAAATAGAAAACATATCCATAGGTCTCTCTCTATATATAATATATTACATGTAAAATCCACATTAAAAAATGAATGAATTACAAATCTCCTTAAAAGAAACCTAGCTATGGAATATGAATTCTTATATATATATATATATATATATATATATATATATCTTGTTTTATATATTATATACATAATTGAGATTGAAATATTTTATTCATGGTTCATATTTTACACATTAAAATGTTAATACACACTAAAATCATATTTGAAAGTAGAAAACATATATTCATAGAAAGTCTTATGTATTTATGTTTTCTACTTCCAAATATGATTCGGGCATGTATTAACATTTTAATGTGTAAACTGTAAATATATATATATATATATATATATATATATATATATATATATTCACGTTTTACACATTATATATGGGTAAAAATGCGAAGCTGGGTTACACTCTCGTGAGAAGCACGCTTGAAAATTTCACTTTCCCAAACGTTCAACTGAACTTTTGAAATTAATTCAGATGAAATTTTTATGTCGTTATCCGAACATATTCTGTCCTTAACATTGACGATGTCGGTAACCAAATTTTTGTCTAGAGATAGAAAAACTGACAATAAAGGTTTGACCAAACTATTAATTTGACCGAACTTTGTTTAAAATTTTGGCCGAAATTTTTGTTATAAATATAAAGGCCATCATAACCTCAAAGGTTTTTTAGAGGT
The DNA here is from genome assembly GCA_034641835.2 of Pinus albicaulis. Classification (NCBI taxonomy): domain Eukaryota; kingdom Viridiplantae; phylum Streptophyta; class Pinopsida; order Pinales; family Pinaceae; genus Pinus; species Pinus albicaulis. The sequence continues at coordinate 522,539,741 of CM076581.1, forward strand.
TTTTCAAAAATTCCGATCATTGTGCGAGTGTTGGAGAGCTTTGGTATGTAACTATTTTGTGTTTCTGTGTTTTTTTTTTTTGGTTTTTGGTGTTTTCTGTTTATTAATTTTTGGTTTTTATTCGTTTTTACGTGTTAGCCTCATCATGTTTTCAGTGATTTTGCAAGCTTCCTCCTCTTCTCGTCCTTGGCGTCCTCGTATGTCCTCATCTACTCATCCTCAGATTTAATTTTTCATCTGCAAATAAACTTGATGTCCTCATCCTCGGCTCGGCTCTACATCCTCGTCTACTCGTCCTCGGATTTGCGTCTTTTTCTATAACTACGCTCGGCGCCCTCTACCTCGTCCCGACGTGCTCGTCCTTCTTTTTCTAGGTTCGTTTCCAAGTAGTTCAATTATTTAGGAAAAAAATAATTAGAAGAGGAAAACATGTGAGATTATTGTGTTTTAAAAAGGAGCTTCAACCCTTTTACAAACATGGAAATATTTGGAATCGATCCTTGGTTGTGTGTGTCAATATTGACTAAATAATAGTAAATGGCCTATATTTATTTGATGTGCTAGTCGTATTTAGAATTGGAAAAAAGGTCTTCAACCATTAAATATTTGTAACTCAGATTCTTGACCCTCGTTTCAGGAATAATTATGCTTGAATAAATCGATTGAAAAAAACTGAATACCTTTTCCCGTATACGTGCAATATCTTTATCGTGGGTTGTCTTTTGTTTTTATTGATCATCATTTTTTGACCTAAATATAGATTATAATTTTGAGTTCAAACAGTAGTAAGTTAGGCCTCCTTCATTATTCTTATGTTTTCATATCGAACACAGTGTCCTAGTGTACCACAATGATTTCACTATAAATTTTGATTCAGTATTAGGTATTTAAGTGCTAATTATGTGCATTGTTGTTGATCTGTTTGGCAATATCTCCTTCTTTAGACCTTGGATTACTAATATTCCAATCCAATAACAATAAACACCATATACTACTAAAATAAATTGTTGAACGAGGCTCAATATTCCTTCACGTAAACTATGAAAATTGTACAAGGCTTTTTTTTTTCAAACATCAAAGCATGAGCCAAAACTGAAATGCTATCAATGAACATAATCAACATGCTACTCCTAGAAAAAAATTGTGGCATGATGATTTTTTCTAGTTGGTCAGTACTTTTAGTATCTATCCTTGTCTTTTAGATATTCTACATAGGATAAAGATGTCAAATTTGGAAATAATCTGCCTAAATCAATATCTTGAAGAGTACATGGTACTTTTCCAACTTCTTTGTTTCCAATTCTTGAATGATTGTTTGAACCATTTCTGCAATTCATATTATCTTGTTAGCATATTTACATGATAAAAAAATTCATGAGGAATATGAGACAACAATGTTTAGGAAAATAGTACTTACAACAATGTTTTTCATATAGTGATTTTTTCTCTACTAATAATCACATCATCATGATTGAGTATAAATTTTCCTTCAACACTGAAGTAAAAATACTTGTATATAACAACAATTTTGTCTTTTAGATATTCTACATAGGACAGAGATGTCAAATCTGGAAATAATATGCTTAAAGAAATATCTTGAAGAGAACATGATACTTTTCCAACTTCTTTATTTAGTAATATATGTCCCTCAGTTTCCAAGTCTTTAATGACCATTTGAACCATTTCTGAAATTCATATTATCTTGATAACTGATTTACATGAGATAAAAATTCATGAGGAATATGAGACAAAACTGTTTAGGAAAATAATATTTACAACAATGTTTTTCATATAGTGAAATTTTTCTGTATTAATAATTACATCATCATGATTGAGTATAAATTTTCCTTCAACACTTAAGTCACACAAGTTTTATATAACAACACATTTGTCTTTTATGTATTCTACATAGGATATAGATGTCAAATCTGGAAATAATCTTCTTAAAACAATATATTGAAGAGTACATGGTACTTTTCCAACTTCTTTGTTTAGTAGTATATGTCCTTGAGTTTCCAAGTCTTGAATGATTGTTTGAAGCATTTCTGAAATTCATATTATATTGTTAGCATATTTACATGATATAAAATTCATGAGGAATATGAGACAACAATGTTTAGGAAAATAGTACTTACAACAAATTTTTTCATATAGTGAAAATTTTATGTATTAATAATTACATCATCATGATTGAGTATAAATTTTCCTTCAACACTGAAGTCACAAAACTTGTATATAACAACAATTTTCTCTTGTATATATTCTACATAGGATAGAGAGATGCCAAATCTGGAAAATAATCTACTTAAAGCAATATCTTGAAGAGTACATGGTACTTTTCCAATTTCTTTGTTTAGTAGTATCCTTCCTTGAGTTTCCAAGTCTTCAAAGACTATTTGAACCATTTCTACAATTCATATTATCTTGTTAGAATATTTAAATGATATAAAAATTCATGAGGAATATGAGACAACAATGTTTAGGAAAATAGTACTTACAATAATGTTTTTAATATAGTGAAATTTTTATCTATTAATAATTACATCCTCATGATTTATTATACATTTTCCTTCAACACTGAAGTCACACAACTTGCATATAACAATACTTTTGTCTTTTAGATATTCTACATAGGATATAGATGTCAAATCTGGAAATAATTTGCTTAAAGCAATATCTTGAAGAGTACATGGTACTTTTGAAGAGAATGGGAGCGACCGGGTACTCTGCATTGGGTACACGCGACCAAACACCCTCCGAGTCCAATCCACAGATCGGTATCTTCCCCCACAACCTCCTATACTTAGAGAGGCTCAGTTTTGCGAGGAATGGGTTGCTCCAGGTGCACAATGGCAGATTTCCTAGGTCCCTTTCTGCCCCTTTGAGTCTCCTGAGCTGGGGCGACCTCATCCTAGGTGAGCTCAGGGAACTATGTTTCCTCCCTGTCATTGCTACCAAAAGAGGAGCCCTCTAAGGTCCAAGTGATTGTCTTGACCTCGTTTATTGTATTCAAGGATTTCTACTTACTTACAACATATGGGTTTCACAAAGAGTGATGTAGATCCAAACCTATACTACATTGTTGTAGGGGATGATCCACTCATTATTGTGCTATATGTTGATGACCTATTCATTACTTGGATAGAGAGACTGATTAGCAGTTGAAAGGAGGATGTTGCTATGGAGTTCGAGATGAAGGACATTGGGATGATGCATTACTTTTTGGGGCTTTAGGTGTGGTAGGAGGAGGGGCATATCTTTCTGGGGCAGGGGTAGTATGATGTGGATGTGTTGAGTAGATTTCACATGGCAGACTATAGACCCATGTCTACACCTATGATCACCAACTGGAAGAAGCTTCATACTTCGTATTCTATTTTGGTGGATCCCACATTGTATAGGAAGCTTATTGGGTCCTTAATGTATTTGGTCAACACTAGGCCAGATATATGTTATGCAGTGAACACACTTAGACAGTTCATGGTTGAGCCCAAGAGGGTGCACTGGGTAGTTGCAAAGCATATTCTTCGATACGTGCAGGGGACTATTGATTATGGTTTGGAATATAGGCGGGGACATGGAGTGATGTTGGCAGGTTACACAGATTCAGATTGGGGAGGGAATGCTTCTGATGGGAAAAGCACTTCAGGGTGTTGCTTCATATTGGGTTTGGCAGTTGTGTCATGGTTTGGTCGAAAGAAAAATTCAGTTGCATTGAGCTCTTCTGAGGTTGAGTATATGGTTGCTAGTTAGGGTAGTTGTGAGGCCATTTGACTTCACAAGTTAGTCTATGGCCTATTTGATCAGGAGTTGATACCGACGGTTATTAACTATGACAAAATGAGTTGCATTAAACTCACGGAGAATCCAATCTTTCATGACAGGTCAAAACACATTTACATCATATATCATTTCATCAGAGACTATGCTCATAAGGGTTCAGTAAAGTTGGAGTATATATCGATAGATGAGCAGGTGGTTGACGTTCTCATGAAGTCCTTTCCAAGAGGAAAGCATGTCCATTTCAAGGATAAGATGGGTGTGGTGAGAAATAATTTCCTGGGTAAGAGGGAGTATTGATTTTTAATGTACCTTGGACAAGTGGTTTCCCATAGGTTAGTCTCTACCTAAGGAAAAGTGTCCAAAATAATTATTTTCATAAGTGGGACTTTATAAAGTGAAAGTGACATTATAAGTGGTAAAGTCAATATTAAATTATAAATGGAAAGTGACTTTATAAGTGGTAAAGTAAATATTAAATTATAAAGTGAAAGTGACTTTATAAGTGGTAAAGTAAATGTTAAATTATAAAGTGAAAAGTGAATTTAGACATAAATTACAATGTGGGTACTTTATTTAATGGGTGAGTTAAAAAATAGAAAGTGAAAATTAAATGCACATTTATTCTCATCCCTTGATCTAAATGAATTTGAGCCATTAGATCTCAGGGTTGCCCAAAATTCATTTAGGGAAACAAAAGAGGGAAAATAAAAGAGAGACTGAATTCATTCATTCTTTATGGGCAGATTGGAGAAAGGAGGTTGAGAGCTGGACAAAAGTTTTAAAAGAGAAATTTGCTGCACCAAGTTGAAGGATTGATTTCTGGGAAAATCTAGCCACAAAAATCAAGGCATAGAAGACATCAAAAGGTACAGTTTGAACAACATTTAATGTTGTAAACTGCATGCAGCTCGAGGGTTTTTTTTTTAGCAAAAAAAAATTGAAAAAAAAACTGTACAGTCTGTACAGTGGTACGGAAATCCGTACAATCCCCATTAAATCCATATAGTACAATCTGCGTCCATATAATATTGTTTCAGCTTCAAGTGGGCATAGAAATCGAAGCAAAGTGGGCATATTTTTCAAGGAGTTTTGGGTTGAAGAGATAAGTTGTATCTTGTTTTTTTTTTTCCTGCAAATGTATTATTCCTGAACTTGAAATATGAATAAATTTGAAGAGCTCCCTAATAGATTTTCCCTAGAGAACATTGAAGGGTTTTTTCCTGGGTCTAATTTGACCAAAATTTTGCATGTATTTTTTATGTGTTGCTGTTTTGTTTATGTCCATATTTATTTTTAGAATGTATTGACAGTGCCATGTGTTTTAATCTCAAAAATTTCATTTCTAGAATTCTATATGTTGAATGTAAGTTTATGGGAAAGGGCATTTAACTGAATGGTAGTGATAAGGTGAAATTAAAACTGGATTTGGATTGTAGGAAAAATTTTAGTCATCAAATTTCAATAGTGCAAACACAATTTATCATTATAATCAAATCCCCAATACACTTGTACATAATAGAAAATATACATATAACTTCAAGTAACTTAATACATTATTAATAATGTACAACTTAAGAATGCACAAAAAAAGGCTAAAATTTTTACCTGAGTTCTGTAAGTTTTCAAAGATGAATCCAAGGAGAAGAAATTGTTGGGAAGTTCAATCAAAAATATTCTAATGGAATTCCATCCTCAATGATCTTTTCATGGTCATATTTTGACATTTTCCATTTCTTAACTTTCAATTTTTCCTTTGAATTAACTGCATCAACTTTATGTATGCTACACATACCAAGTGACTATATTGACAACTTATGATATCAGGCTCATAGTCTTGAAAGTAAACAATATTCTGACTTTCATGAGTTTGTTGGAAAAAATAACCTTTCAGTATAATAGACCCTCTCATATATAAACCCGCTATCATCATAGTCTTCCAATAATTTCCTTTATTTTTTTCAGTGCAACGCATCAAATAATATTTGACATTTTCTACATTGTTAATAGGTGAAACTACAACCTTTCATTTAGAAGATACATTTTCATTTTTTTTCTGTTCTTCAACTTTCTGCAAGCCAAAACAATTTTTCTATTTAGAATTTCATTTTGCAATAAAAATAAAAGTTGTCAAAAATTTTATTAGCTTTCTATTACGTATTTTTTGGAACTTTTTTACACACATTTGATATGTCAACTTAGCATTTTTTTGAGTGTTTGTTTTTTAACAATCAAAGGATTCATAAAAAGTCATGTTAATATGCGCTGATGTATTCTTTGAAAACTTTGTGTTTTTGAGAAACAAAATGTGTTACAACAATCTAGAGAGCGTCTACTTCGATTTTGTTATATTTACAAAAACAACTGATGCATATCATAATTACTAGAATTTTTTGAATTGGTTCAATATGAAAAAACTACATATTTTCAATATGTTTTGACACGCACAAAATTTCTCAACATATAAGTTATAAACTAAAAATCTAAAAACTACCCATTATAGACGACGGATCATTGTAATGCACCATATTTTTTTCAATTTTTGTTACATTGTATTTTGGAAGATATAGAATATTGATTTCACTGAATCATAATGACCTTCAGAAATTGTTTGCACCTGTTTTATTACAAAATTAGTTAAAATTAGTAAATATTTATGAAATTCCATAAAAGTTATATTTCCTGAAAGTAGATTGAATTCTGCAAATGCTTGTCTTGGTTCTGACAGTTAATTCACAAAGTTTCATGGAGTTTAATCAGTCCAAAGTTGAAGAAATGTGTTCAGAGCTCGACTCAATGTAATTGTAGACGTGTTAGTTTGGCCGAACTTTTAAAAAAAGTTCGGCTGAATTGTTCTTTGCCCCAACGGTCCGTCAAGTCTAACAACACAAATGTTTGACCGAAATTTCAATTGACTTTACGTCAGCCAGAAAATTCAACAAAACCCCTCCAAAAAAATATTTCACGGAAATTTAAATTGACGTAAATGGATTCATTATTTTTGCATAATTTCCCACATTTCTTCATTTGGTATGATTTTTCAAAGGATTTTTTTTTGTTTAAGGACTCTTTTTGGCATAACATTCAAAGTACATTTCATGTGTACTTTATTTTATTATCTATTTCTAGATCTCTATCATTTGAAATCAATTGAAATGTTACCTTCTCTAAAAATATCAAAACCTCGATCACCTTGAGATGATACTATAGTCTCCTTTGATTTAATCTCTTCAAATTTTGCAATAGACATTTTCCCCTTTGTACTTAGTTTGGTATGTTGCCAATATTTTACATACATATTGTTTTCAAAAACATCATTGGATTCTCTTTCCTTTATGCAAACATGACAAAAACAAGAATATTTTCTTTTATAAAATGCAAACACATTTTGGTACTCCTTTGTTTTAATTGAATGAAATTTCCGAGTCCCTTTTATTGTTTCAGCGTCATTTCCAATCGATCTATCTACATCTTGGACCCCAATATGCCAAAAAAACCTATATGGAAAATTGAAACAAGAATATAAATATGTTATAATTTAAAATACAATTTATATATGATCAAAGAAAATAATTGTGATAAATAATGTTTAAAAATAGAAAATTAATAAAAATTAGATCATATATATATGTGTGTGTGTGTGTGTGTGTGTGTGTATGTAGATGTATGTATACATATATACATACACACACACACATAGATATATATGTGTGTGTGTGTGTGTGTGTGTGTAAGTTAATTTTTATATATGTACATGTACCTTCGTACTTCCCTTGAACGGTTAGTCTCATGGCTTAGTGCAGCGATGCACCATTGAACAACTTGTTCAGCTAAGACAATTCGGTCTATAGAGTGTTCCATTTGATATCTTGGAAGTGATCACTTTATACATGCCCTTGCACCATCATGTTCTCTTTTTCCATGACCAGTCTCAAAGAAATTCCAACAATGTTTAATGTGGGTTTTCATATGAACACGACATAACCAAAATAACGATAATGAAGATTTGAATTGACTTGCACATCCATCTGACCATATCCAATGTTGATTTAATTTTATTCCATGACATTTCAATGATTCATAAATCTTATTAAAACAATGTTGTATAAAATGTGTATCATGTGTACAACTATCGCTAATATAAAAGTGATATTCTTTAATAACATGTTTATTTTCACTAGTTCTTTCTATATGATCAACATTTTGTTCAACGTGTCTATATAGAATATGGAAAAGGATAGAGACTTGGTTATAATGATAGTATTCACTCTAGATTTTATTTTGTGCAACAAATGTGTAATTCTCTCCAAAATCAACTATTGACAAAATGGTCCCTGGTGGAAAAAATTCATGGGACTTTTTGAATTGCAAGTCCTGCCATCAAGTTCTATGTGAATGCTTCATGTATTTCTAAATTTATGACTCAAACTTTTTCAAAAACTCTATAACAAAAATTTATTCTTGTTGTGAATCAATAATTTTAGCACTTGTAGTACTATTTGAACGAATCAATGTATGAATATATTCATATCTCTTCCATTTCACATTTATGTTGGACAATGATTTATAATTTATATCAATATGATATTTGTTGTGAAATAAAGTCAAATTTCCACAATGATCACATTTTTTACCACCAACCCATTTCTTTTGGTAAAATAATTCATGGCTTTCTCTTACACATAGAATTTGGGATATGAAATCATAGATAGTGGAAAGAGGAGGTGAATTTTTCCAAAATGTTTTACCAAAATTAAGGAATATGTCATAATATAACTAAAATTCCACATGATAAAGAAAACAACAAGTATCGCGTACAGTGATAGGTTTAATAGACCATGGTTTTTGTTGCACAAAAGCATTGATTGAGACATTAATTCCATGATTCTCTTCTATAAAATTGTTGAACAACTCTATTTGAGTGGTTCCCAAGATATGTTTTGCATGTTCTTCGTACTGATTTCGTGCTATTCTTCATCGCATCACATCCCTTTCTTTTGGTGAAACACGTGAATTTTTCATCCAATATTCATAAATTATTTTTTTAACATCTTCTCCAATTCTATTGTTGTATCGTTTCTTACAAATAATTGTACAACAAGCGAGTTCATCATTTACATCTATTTTCAATCAAAATTTCTAATCTTTGTTCAATGTTTTTAGGTCCCTAATGCTTGTGCCATAGATTTTACCAAATGGTTCTCTTTAGTACTTGATGAAACCACTGTCATTTCTATTTCTCTACATGCATCTAAATCACTTTTCTTTCTAGATCTTAAAATTGAATTTAGCGCACTATTTATATTTTGTATCACATTTTCCTTCATTGTTTTATCTTTTGTTGATTTTAGAATACCCAATAGATTTGCAACTTATTTTAATTCTTTGATGTTAAGAGACTTCTCAAAATTTGGGTTTGAACTACCACATTTTCATCTTTGAAGAACATAGCAATAATGCACTTAACACGATATGATATAACATGGTCAACTTTTTGATCTCCATATGTGTCAGTGTAAACATTTTCTAACATCTCATCATCGATATTGATTTCATCTGTGCATGTTGGAAATAAATGTACAAAATGAGTTTAAATATTCAATAAATAATTATATTAAAAAGTAGTGTTTAAATGAAATTGAAAAATTAATAAATATGTATAATTTCAATAATACACATTCAACATATATATACATACGTGGTGATTCAATTCAATCTTCACTTGAATTTATTTCAACATTTTCAACATTTTCAATCATTGGTTCTGTTATCACTCAGATTTTCCTTGAAGTTGTTGGGAAGAGGAAATGGGTCCGAGGTAACCACAAACCAACTTTTAGGTACAGAATCTAGCCAATCTGTATCCAGAGAGGGCTCTCTTTTTAAGTTTTAACTTTGTTTTGAAAGATATTAGGCTAGTTATGAAAGTTTAGGGATTTTGATTGTGTTTGGGTGGTGGAATTCAATAGAAAAATGGTAGGACTGATTAGTTTAGGCCATTGGGCTAATGGAGTCAAAGAAGATGGCTTAACTGGATTTGGTTTCTTAACAAGGGAGAGTTTCACAGGGAAAGATAATCAAATAGGGAACAAATAAAGATTTAAAATAAATGGAATGGACTCAAAATGGGTGAAGGGTAATTAAGAATCCTTCAACCTATTCGAAAGAGGGAAATTGAATGATTATTAATAAAGGGCATTTAAGAATTATTTACCAAATAATCAGAATGAATAAACTACGAAACATGAGCAATTAAGAATTCACTGTTCATACTAGTTCAGAGGAAAACATTAAGAATAACAACGATTGAAAACAGATTGCACTCAAGCACTTTCTGAATTATTATTTTTCGTTTATCATTCATATATGACACATAGATGGTATAATAAACAATAAAAAATTTAAAACATAAGAGATAGAAGACTTATTGATCCGATGTCTGACTCAAGAATCCTATGAAAATTCCTTTGCATCAATTCTTTATCCAGCTAGCCATGCAAAATTTTTCCAACAACACTTTATTCCAAAATAATCAATATTACAGCAAAGTCTAAGGATCCACCCCTCTAAATACTCTAATTGAGGGAGTATTTATACAAAAAATTACAAAAAATATCTCCTAACAGAGTGAGATATATTTTAGGATGACTCATGAATAAGTTACAAGAAAATAGAGACAGATAGTCTCGTAGATAGGAGAAAAGGTAAACTGATGTTGTGCTATTCCTATTTTTGTGAGTGTGCTGGAAGCAGGCCCTATGATTTGGCTTGATGTTGTATTCTTTGGTAACTCTATGCTAGCTGCCCTGTTTTTACTGATACTCTTTATCTGCGCTGATACACTTTGACCTGTTTGATCTCTGTTTATCCTCTTTACCATTAATTACTGTAGTAAATAACTAAAATTAATCGAAGGATATTTTTACAAAATGTCCAACATGTCTTCCCACCATTGTGCTTCTGGTATTCTGGTTCTTTGAAGCTTTCTCAGGGTCTCATCAGTTTCTGTGTATCTGAAAAAGGTAGGATGAATTGGAAATAAGTGCTTTACCTCATGTTCGAGATAAAACAAATTTTCCAAACTGTTATAAAGAATTTTGCCTGTAGGCAACGCTTTTGCTGCTGATGAACTTGTCAATGGACTTTCCTGGTTATCTGCATACTTATTCAATTTCTCCACACAGTCTTGATGACTCATTAGTTTATCATGAATAATTAAAGGACTTGGAAATCCTTTACTCTGCAAAATATCAAATCTTTTCGTAAAAGTATTGATTTCTTCCTACATATCATGGCACCTTCTTTCTAAGTTTTTCATCAGAGTTATTTTAGTAAAAACCTTTTTTACCTCCAAAATTGTCCCTGTTCTATCTTGAATTCCCAACTCTTCAAGCTAATATTTTTTCTTGGTATTTAAAAATTGTATGAGCTCACTGGCTTCTTCAAGCATATTTCCTAATTCTGCCCTTGCATTTTGAATTTCTTCTAAATCCAATTTAACTAAATCATTTTGCTCATAAATCATTTGGATTGATGGCAAAACATCATTTATTGATTGAGTGATGTTGGCCCAAAGAATTTCCTTGATTTGTTTCAAAGGTTTCTCCAATGTGAAATCCTTTTCTAAGGCTTTCACCAATTTTTCTAACCTGTTGATCTCTCTTGTCTTTTCTGCAACATTTATCTTTGAGAGATCATAATTTTGTTCCAAGGTATTAAATTGTTCCTTTGATTTTTGGAGTTCTGTAACTTGGAGCTTCAATTCCTCCATTGATTTTATTAGTTCCTCAATGCTCAAATTGGCAATGTTTCCCTGTGCTAGTCTTGCTGACTAGGAATGTTTGCTGGCTGTCTACTCCTTCTTTCCTCTGACTATCAGTGATATCTTCAACAATTTCTTCTTCTGAGAGGGGATTTAATCTTAGCCTTTTGGTACCAGGCTGTTCTGAAGGGCTACTTGCAGGGGTAGCTGTTTCACTGTCTCTCTTTTTACTTATTTCCTCATTTAGGGGAGTTTGCAAGATTGGAGGTTCTGCCATATTGACTTGAGTGGGAGAAATCTGCATTTGGGCCTGTTCCTTGGAAGTTTCGGGTTGCTCAGACATTGTGGATTGCTCTATGGCCTGTGTAATGGTCTCTTTTTCCTTACCTTTGGATGTTGTTGTGGCTGGTGTGTTGGTTTCCTGTAAATGCTGCCGAGAGGTTCCAGCAGAGGAAGGACCAATATCTGGTCTTCGTACCTGCCCAAAAGAATCCAGGTCAAGTATTTTCTCAATATCTCTCATAACATTCTTAATATTGACCTGTTCACTATCCTTTTCTGCTAGGGTCCCTTCCATCCATTCATCCATGTTTGCAAATTGTTCAATCTCTGGAATCCTATGGTGAATGTATGGTGAAAATTTGTTCTTCATTCTTATATCACATATAAAGCTATTAGGGTCATATGGTACCCACCAAAAACTCTTTTGCAACTTAAGATAATCTTCCAAAATTCTTTCTGATTCTTTCCCTGCATCCCTAGTATTACAAACAAAAGTGCCTAACTGACTCTTGATTCTAAGCTGAGCTTTCTTCTTGGCATTATAAAAATGGACAAGGTCTGAATTTATCATTTTCCTGAAATATTCCAAGGCAAAGAGCCTTATTGGAACATACTTTGGTAGCTTAAAAGGGCAGAGCTCACACCCATATATCCCGATTTCTGTATGATTCTTGTATAGGTACCATTCACCTATCCTGTATTGCTTGGAGAGCTGGAGGATTTTCTTGATATCACTATTGATCCTAGGAGGGGAAAATCCTGTTAATAAGGTGGTTGCTGGGTGAACAAATAGGTCAATGAATTCATTGTATGAGTAAGGAGACTCAAACGAACTATGGAAGACTACAGATCAGAAAATTACAAACCTTGGATTTTCTTTGGTGTCAAGTTTCATGTCAGGGAAGGGGAAATTCTCTGACTAATAATAGAGCATAAGATGGTATATAAAATTTGAGTATTTGAAAACTCTTTCATCTTCTAGTCTCATGAACTGGTCATGAATCTTGTCAACAATGTAAGAGGCAAAGTCATATTTGACAGCAGGGGGCTTTCCAGGAGTAAAAATTGACAACAACACTAGGGTTATTTCATCAACGTATTCACTAGTGTTGAATCCCATTACTAAAGATATCATATTCACTATAAGTCTACCCATATCTATGAAAAATGTATGTCCATAAGGAGGGGGGGCTTTGGGTTGATGTTCTTGTAGCATGAAAGTTTGACAGAGGCGATTGAGTTCTTCTTGGGATAATTTTGTGGATTTTTCAAGTAAATCTTCCATGGAAAGAGGAGTTAGTGCTTGATCGGGATGAAATTGTAAGATTTCATTGATGGATTGAGCAGTTATTGGAAAAAGAATGGTTTGACTTGGGGACATAACTTCTCGTTGATTAGGGTCGTAATTGGCATGGCAGTGATAAATTATTTCAGGAAAGACATGAACTGAGGGTAAAAAATACATTGGAAGATTGGATTCCCACAATCCAAAAATATCAGAGCCATTCAGGTAATTATTTTTGCTTTGGAAAAATATTCTGAGAGGATTTTCGCTAAAGGTGAGGTCTTTTATCTGGAAATCCCTATCTGCTAGAGGCAGATGGTCTAAATATTTGTGGGGAGCATTCAAGGGTTCAACAGTCAAAGCCACAGGGATTTCCATTTCTAGTTCTTGTGGATTCAAAAAGGAATTTGGATTTTTAGTGGAAAATGGGCAAATTTACAGGTCTGGGAACTTATGGGGTGAAAACAAAGACTGAATTATACTGTATTTTAATCCCTTTTCTGTGGAAATACAGTATAAGACCAAAATTTGCGTTTTTTGGCAGAAATTGGATAAATACCTATGAATAGAACGAAAACAGGTACAGGCAATAACTGACATGTTCTGGACTGGTTCGGCTACAAATTTCTTAGCAAGGTGGCAGTTGGAAATCTTCGACAGTTTGACTTTGACGTTCTTTGCATGGGAACACTGGTCGCAGCACAGAATAATGAAAATGACGTTTTGTTTGTTTTATTAACAAAGTCAAGGTTGGCGAGGGTTTTTTTTATTCAGGCAGATGACGTACACGGGAATTGTTTTTTTGTCGTATGCGGAGGGTGGTAAGCGGTATGATATCGCACCGCTTTTGGGTACGGGTTGTATTTGGTCGGGAGCCATCGAATCCATAGACTTTGTGATGTGTAGCGGAGTACTGTTTACAAAACTGCTCTGCGATCGCACATTAATGTTCGGTCATGCAGGGCCAAGCAATATGGACGACGGCTGTTGGATGTGGAAGGCTTGATCGAACGGCTATCAGGGAGGCGAGGCGATGGGAGTTTAATGAGGGCGGGCCCCATATCGAGAGCAACGTGATTTGGTCCGGAAAGTTATTAATTAACCGTAGGGGTTAATTAATCCTTTTTTGATGTTAATACTCTATTATGGTTATATTTTAACCAAGGGGTGGGATATGTAAAATCTGGGAATTTTGCATAGTTATAGTAATACAGGAAAAGGTAGACTTTTCTAGGGGAAATAAATAATATAAGTTAAAAGTTAATATATCATATGAATGAAAAAGCACTAAGTACAAAAAACATTAGGATTGTGTATTTAACTTAGGCTTGAATGAAAAAGGGTTTTTATGGGATATTGTGCAATTTTCCTAAGTAAAATAGGATTTTACTTAGGAAAAGACTTATGGAAGTAAATGAATGACTTATGGATGGTTTTAAGTACTTAGGCTTTTAAATTATTGGGCCGAGGGTCCGGTCCCTCAATAAGTCAGAGAAATTCTCTGAGCCCCTCTAATTTTGAAATGCCTTAGTACTTAGGGGAAGTTAGTGAAATTTTTATGGAAAAATGAGAAGGGGAGTTAATCATTTGACCTTGTTTTGCTTGAAACTCCTCCAGTGTAATTTCTTTCTTGCACTTGTGATGAAATTAAATATTAACACATTTAGAGTCATTATCCATCACATGTAATTCTGCAACATCATCTACCTACCCTACCTACTTTAACCTAGCATTTTTTCTTCTTTATTAGGGTGCACTTAGACTGGAAAACCCTTATCACACTTTCTTTTCTTTTACATGTAGAAATCTATCTGAGTCTAACCTTATTACATCCAAGGGCTCATATTAAGTTGTTGAGCTCCTTTTATTTACTCTACCTATCTACTTATCTGCCAAGATTAAACGGTTTGGTCAGATTTTATTCTCTATCTCTAAAACATAAAAATTCAAACATGAACTAGCCAAGCTTAAGCCATTTGACTATTCACCAATTGTGGCATAAGATACAAGTTGCACACAATTTGTTTATTACATAAGAGTGAAAATTAGTGGCATTTAGATTTTCACACTTTCCTTGGCCTTTCTTTTGGTGGGGTTCATTTTCTTTCACTTTTTGGCCATTTTATTCTTTTCACCCTTTGATTTTGCTTTTAGGGTATACCCTCTTTACATTTTTAAATTTTTTGATTTTTTGACAATATGGAAAAACTTTGCAAGAAGGAAAGGTATGAACATATTACATAGCCCATCAAGTCAATCATGATATATGACACCTATTGGTATAGGAGCATAACAGGTTCAATATATTTTTCACTTTATCTTCAAAAATTTTCTATCTCATCATCAATGTTATGAGAAATATCTCTCTGTATTTACATTGCAAAATATTTTTCAAATTAGTTCATCAAATAAAAATTAATTTTCACAATACACTAGTTGAATTTTATATATCATTTATGATATTTACATTTACATACATGCTTCAACTTCTACTTGAGGTTGGTTTTCCCATTCAATATTTGAGCATTATAATCTCCTTTTTTGCTATATTCTCTCTTGTATTCTCTACGAGCCTCAGTGTTTTTTGTCCTATCATATTTTACCTTGAAATTTCTTTGATTTCCCATGATAATTTAGTATGAAGATCAAAAAAATTCCTTCAAATTCCTGTAAAAAAAAGCTCACTATCTAGACAAAAAATCACTTCAAAAAATCATCAGAAAATATTTAATTTCAAAAAAACTCACTTTAATTATTTTTCACAAAATGTGTACTTCAACCAAAAACACTTACTTTAAAAATAATTCGCTTTAAAAATTCCTCCAAAAAAATGTCTTTTAAAAATGAAGCTCAAAATATTTCGTTCAAAGTCATGTAAAAAAATCTCACTTTAAAAATTTAGACAGAAAATCACTTTGCAAAATCATTATAAAAGATTTAATTCAAGCCAAAACATTTACTCTAAAAAAATATCACTGAAAATAATACCCCCAAAAAATGTCCTTTGAAAATTAAGCCAAAAAAACCTTTGAAAATTTAGCCCAAAAAATTTCCTTAGAAAATTCAGCACAAAAAATTTCCTTTGCAAATTCAGCGCAAAAAATTTCCTTTCAAAATTCAGCCCAAAAAATTTCCTTTACAAATTCAGCCCAAAAAATTTTCTCTGCGAATTCAACCCAAAAACTTTCATTTGCAAATTCATTCCAAATGAATAAATGGGATAAAATAATGTTTACGTTTCCGACTATTTATAGATTTGCGAAATTTTCTTTTAAGGATGGGCTTTATCGAATTTTATCGGGACGGTGGAATTTGCAATCAAAAGTTCGGTCAAACTTTTAATAAAAGTTCGGTTGAACTTTGTTTGTCGTTAAAACTAATGGGATGGAGTAGCAAAAAAAGTTCGGTCGAACTAAAATGTCTACAACTACGCTGCAACTCGGCTTTGAACACATTTCTTCAACTTTGGAATGGTTCAACTTCATCAAATTTTATTAATTAACTTTTTGAACCAAGATTAGCATTTGCAGAATTCAATCTACTTTCAGGAGATATAACTTTTATGGAATTCCATAGATATGTACTAATTTTAATTATTTTTTTAATAAAATGGGTGCAAAAAATTTCTGAAGGTCATTATGATTCAGTGAAATCAAAATTCTGTATCTCCTAAAATAAACTGTAAAAATTGAAAAATTTATGGTGCATTACATTGGTTTGTCATCTTTAATGGATATTTCTTAGATTTTTAGTTTATAACTAATATGTTGAGAAACTTGACCTGGACCGAAACATATTCAAAATATGCAGTTTTTTCATACTGGTTCAGTTCAAAAAATTCTAGTAATTATGATATGCATCACTTGGTTTCGTAAATATAACGAAATCGAAGTAGAATTTGTCTAGATTGTTGCAACAAATTTTTTTTCTCAAAAACACCTAGTTTTCAAAGAATACACCAATGCTTCTCAACATGAATTTTAATGAATCCCTTGATTGTTAATGAAATTCTAAATAGAAAAATTCCAGGAATGAAGCCACCAAAAACAAGTCATGTAAAAAATAGTAAATAAAAAATTATGCTCATTGGTCATTGATAAATAATAGCACATATTGACATATGTAAAGTACCAACCAAGTTAGGGAATTCCAAGTAGCACCCGATTATAGATTGGGCTAAACCAAATCTTTATTTTATCCAATAACCATCGTGCCATATTCCAAGTGTGAATGTGGGATCTCATACAATAAACCAAACAAAAACCAAACTAGGGCTTTCATAGGCCAAACCAACTCAACCCTAAATCAATGATTCCACCTCATTGTGAGACATCACTAACACCAACCTAATCGATCTCTAACCAAGCTATCTAGGGCTCTAGATAATTTTTTCCAACCTGCATGGATCCAGAAACTAATAACTCAACCCACAACTTCTAGGGCTCCATAGAGTTTGTCTAACCAAGTCTCCAAGACTAGTAACTCCACCCACCAAGGGCTCTAGACTGTTTTTCCAACCAAGGCTCCATGACTAGTAACTCAACCCATGTTGTTCTAGGGCTTCAGAGTGTTTTTCTCAACCAATGACTCCAACAACTAGTAACTCAATCCACAACCATAAGGAACCGGAGTACCAATGAGAAACAACCTTTGGAAAAATCCACAACATCGTGGTTGTCCAGGAAATAGAAAGGCTAGGAAAAATCATTATCCATCCACAAAATCCTCCATGATAATGACATATCCTAACTAAATAACCACATGCATATACCATGTGTTCCAAAACTAGCAATGAAATCATACATGAAACTCTATACGTGCAAACCAATATCACTGAATCCATTGATCTTGTTGTTATGTTATGAAACTAGCTCCCAAAATAGAATAAAATAGATATCAACGCCTTATAAATCAACCACTTCGAGGGGGGAACCTCCTTTACATTACATAAATGAACAATTCTTGGATGATACAAATGAAAAAACCTCATTTCTATATATAGGAGTCCAAGGGGTCACAGTATAATCCTAGCCGACCTAACAATAATAATGTAAGGGTGCAACAACAATAATAGTGGATTTTTATGGGGCACAACAATAACAATATGGGGGCTATAGGGGTACAACAATAACAATAAGGGGGCTACACTAAAAACAATAAGGGACTACACTAGTAATATAGGGATATAACATGCCCCTATCCTCCAAAAAAGTGTTGTCCTCAACGCTTGAGTAGCTCTGCATGCTTCTGTATAAAATTCTCATCCTCTCGTGTGGAATATTCAGTGGATAAGTTCTTCCACTTGATGAGATACTCTGAAATTGATCGATTTTATAGTTGTCGAGTTCTTGTTTCCATGATTTCTTTAGGTTCAAATATGGTTTTTCCTTCCTCATCAAGTTTTGGCAATATTGTTTGATATGGAATTTTGTCACCTATAACATTCTTTAAGCATGAAATATGGAAAATTGGGTGCACTCAAGACAAAGCAGGAAGCTCCAATTTGTATGCCATAGTACTAATCTTTTGCAACATCTTGTAAGGACCATAGTACTTTGGCAATACGTTATTATCATTCTTAACTTGTTTGAGGGACATTTGTTTGTATCGTTATAGCCATAAAAATACCCAATCTCCTACATCAAAACTTCTCTCATTGTGATGTTGATCTGCCTGTTGTTTCATTCGATTTTGTGCCAAATTTAGGTTACCCTTCAAGGGTTGGAGAACTTGTTTTTGATGCTTTTTCTGGCAACAAAACCTCTAGTAGACATCAGAAACTCTTCTCATGGCAGCCAAATTTTAACCCATCTACAATAAAAATTCCTTTAAGCGACTCTACAAAAACCTGATCTCAGAATGGAAAAATTGGTCCAGAACTAAGCCAAACAACACATGCAGTAGTAAAATCACACAGCAGCAAACTTCTATGTAGAAACAAAAATTATTTTAGGTGGATCCTCTTCACGCACGCAACAGCAAAATCTCTAGCAGTTTCGATCAAACAAATCTCTAGCAGTTTGATCAAACAAAACTCCAACAGATCATTCCTCTTTCGCAAGAAGAACCCCAATTCTCTGATATAATGACAAAGAGAGAGATAAGTGTAACATTCAAATGATAAGAAAAATTATGGAGAAATAGATATATACACAGATGGAAACTGCGACTAATAAATAGTTTAAGAAACTACTGACTAATCCTATAGAAACTTATTCTTAACTAATGATTAATTCTTTAACAATTATGAGTGACATAATTTTGGTAGAGATTGCCCTGGAGCTTCTCCGAGCTCCTCTTTACACAGTGGAATGCTTCACCAACACTAGACGAGACCCTTGTAATCGCATTGGGATTTCTCCGGATCTAGCACCCTTTTATTTCTATTTTTCTTTGTGATCTAGACGAGCACTGAAAGTACAGTATATCTGCACTTATATGGAGGAATAATGTTTAACAAAAACAACATTATGCAGTGCATATAGATAATATTTTAGAAACCCAATGATATAAAATTCAAATTCCATATTTTTTTTAATGTTCTACACATTTTAGTCTCTATGGTTTATCTACCAACATGGAGGTTCACGATGGGCATGAATTACAATGTAAATAGTGTCCTGGTCTATATGTTAGTTTTGAATGGTTTTGGGCATATTTTTCATTTAAATTTGGTTATTTATAGGTTGGAATGAAAAATTTGAACTGTGAAATATCCATTAAAATACATTAGATATTTTTTAGGGTATATATATATATATATATATATATATATATTCTTAAAGGAAAAAAAGGCTAACTTTTCATTAATATAGAAAAAAAGTGTACAATGTTAAGTTTTATGATACATAGATACCTTCCATCCTCTTAGATACAAAATTGTCTTTGTATCATTCTTTACATATTTTTAACTATTTTGTGTAACTAAAAGTATATAACTTTGCTTTCTTCATCCTAAAAATTTATGTGTATAAAAAAAACAAATTTATTGTTTCGGTTCCATTATTTTAATCCGCTGTGAAATATTGAGAAGGGACCAAAAAAAAATCATTATTTTGCATGCACGGGGATGTCATGTGATGCCTACTAAGAAAATTTTATATTTCCAACATTAATGAGGACCTCCTGATCATAGGCTGCATAAAAAAACCTTACCTGGTACCTTTGAGATGTCCCTTTTAGAGAGGATATCAGTAACCTAGTTATTTTCCCTATAGATGTGTTGGAAAGAAATGTCTTGAAAAGTGTTGAGGAACATCCTAATGTGCCTCATCCAATTGGATAATATAGGAGGGGTGAAGTATAAAAAGTCCTTAACCAAAAAAATGATGCCCTTTCCATCTCCAAATACCTGAAGGTACTCCAATCCCATCTTCTTGGAAAATAAAAAAATGCCCCAAAGGGAAATAATCACGACCCTACTATTAGTCTCAATGCCACCCTCCCACCAGAAATGATAATAATAGCCAAGTTACAAAACAATGAAGGCACAAAAACCACACTTTCTTTGTTCACATACCCTATCAAAGAATCCAATAGGGAAAGCCTACCATATGTTCTTAAATTTTGGCTCCCTCTTCTATGTCCACTTTTTCCTTATCCCATTCTCTTCGTAGTATGTCACTACTTTGAGCATGACCCCCCTAACTGTTGGCTCTTTTTGTTCAAATATTAGAGAGTTTATACATCACCAAATATACCAGATGATATAGAAGGGAATAATTTTGTGTGCAGTCGGGTACTCAAACCATATCCCCAAACATGCCGCGAGGGATTGGTATTCCCTCAGGGGGGGATCTTAAGAGAATACAAAATTCCATCCCACACTACCCTAGCAAAGGGAAATCTTAGAGGCAAATGGTTAACATCCTCAAAATAATTTCTACACATAGGTCATATGTTAGGACCATAGAAAACCCTTCACTGGTGGTTTTCCGATGTGAGCACTCGACCATGAATAGCCAACCAAAAAAAACATTTGATTTTTTATGGTATCTCCCACTTCCAAGCTACTTGTAATCATTTATAGGTTTTTTTTCCCTTTATCCTCTTAGGACTCTTAGGTATATTTATTTAACCATTGGTTATGTATTCTTCTTCAGACAATCCCAGATCATTCTATCCTCGTTCTCTAAAATTGTAATGCTCGCAATTTGTAACTTAGGGATGTATGCTTCCCATTACAACACAAGGTTGTCAATTAACCCAAAATCCATTGGCTTGGACCATTGCTATAGATAGGATAAATTTTTGTGGTCCTCATTGACCTGAACAAAAAATTTGATGTCCCTGTCACGAAGGAAGTGAATAAGATCTACCGAAAATGTATGATTTCCAAAGAAACCCTTAATGTATTCTAGATCGATCTAAACCTATGATCCATTCCTTACGTCCCACCTTAGAAAGCCCATTATCCATTAGCTATTCGTTAACATGATACTCGATATGTAAAATGTGATTCTCCCCCTTGTCACATCCCTTGACCCATATTAAAAAATGTTGACCAGCCATATATTTCTCTCTGATGATCTGGGACCACAAACATTAACTACACCTCACCCTCCATTTATTTTTAATGATCAGGGCCCAATTAAAATTATGTATGTCTATAATGCCCCATCCACCCTACTCCACTAGCCTAGAAATGTTTTCCCATCTTACTAATTGTTTCTTCCCCTTTTGAGAAAGACCCGACCATAAAATTTTTGTCATGATAGAATCTATACTCTTCGCAACTAATTTCAGAAACATGAACAAATGCATCCAATAAATATATATGCTTTGTAAAGAATACTTAATGAGAGTCAAGATCCCACCCTCTTTCAGCCATTAGAGTGTCCATCCCGCAAATTTATTTTTCAAACCTGTCAATTAATCAATCTCATTCCTTAATTATATACTTGTTAGGTTTCAACCAGAAACCTAGGTATGTGAGCCCTTCACCAAGATGAACAATAGATACTCCAAAAACAACACATATATCCTTACATGCCCTGACATTGGAGTATTCAGAAACTAGAATTGACTTGGAATTTCTCATAACTAATCCCAAAGCCTCCCCAAATTAGGATAAAATATGGTGCATGTGCTTCCATTCCTGGAGAATTATTTCCCCCCCAAATATCAAATCATCAACAAACATTATATGGGTGAAAAAATGTGTCTTGTTACCTAAACAATTGAAGTCACTCCCTTGATACTCTTGTCCTAAACCCTACAACTCAATCTATTCATAACAAGAAGAAAAAGAAGTGGGGATAAAGCACAACCCTAATGTAAGGCCCTGTATACCCGAAAATTTTTTGTTGGGGAGCCATTGATGAAAACGACAAAGTTAGTAGTTATGATATATGCCATAATCCACCTAATAATCTTTGGAGCAATACCCACCTTGTGTAGCACTAGTCTCAAATATTCCCAATCTACACAGTTGTAGGCTTTTTACCAGATCGACCTTAATAAATCATGATTCCATCTTCTTTGAATTCATAGTGTGCAAGCATTCTTGTGTAATGGCTATGGAATCCTAAATCTGCCTCCCTTCTAAGAATCCAAACTGTTCAAGGGAGATGTGAAGTGACAAGGACCTTTTTAACCTGGAAAAAATTACTTTTGAGATCATCTTATAAACTAAATTACACAACAAGATTTATCTATAATAAACAAAAGTGGAAGGAGACTCCCTCTTAGAAATCAATTCATGAAAGTGGAATTCATGGCCCCAGAGATGTGCCCTATGGTCTTGGATTCCTCCACACTTCTATCAGATCCAACAACATCAGCTCCATAAAATGTAGGAAAAAATCCAACCCCCGCCCATCGGACCCAGGACTTGTATCCATCGCACAATCTTTCAAAATTAATTTCATCTCCTCCCTTGAAATATGCCCTCCCAGAAAAAATTTATCGACCTCTAAGAACATGTTGGGCATAAGAGAGATGAATTTCATTTGGGAGGAATATACATGTTCTTTCTCTTTATATAGCATTTGAAAATGCCTAACAACTTCCAATTCTATATCTATTTGTATAAAGAGGATGTTTCTATCCTCACCCCGAATGCTTTAGATAGTGTTTTCTTGTTTCCTTTTGCTATCAAACATATGAAAAATTCTTATGTTTCTTTCACATTCCTTCACCCACAATGTACGACTCTTTAAATTTCATCCCTCCTCATTAAAGAGAATCTTTCTATTTTTACCCTCCAGCTCTATGATTTTTTCCTTGTATAACTCAAAGAAGAATAATAGATATGTGGGTTCATTAAAATATCCTAGGGTCATTTCAATGTCTATCAATGATTTCTTGTTGATCCCCTTCTTTATCTTGGCCCATAAACTAAATTATTTCTTGAGATCCCCAAGCTTCTCACAAATGAAGCTCGTCTAGTCTATTGAGGGAGGGGTAACAACCCGATTCCAAACTTTTGAAACTAGTGACACAAAATCCGAGGATTTCATCCAAGTAGCATTAAACTTGAAAGGAGATGGTCGTTTGATATTTTATCTCCCCCCCCCCCCATGACAATAGTATCAACAAGTGATCCGATATAAAGGACGGAATGATCTTAGAAAAAATCTCGGATATGACACCAAAAATATATTGACTAATAATTAAGCGGTGCAGTATTTTGGTAATTCCCTCATCCCCAGTGTGACCATTTCTCCATCTAGGAGAAATAGATTTTGGTGCCACATTTCGCAGTGTGTGAGAATCCATCAACTCCTTAAAGAAATCGAAAATTTGATCAATGACAACCTTTTCACCCAAAATTTCCTCCTTCCCAAAAGACAAGTTAAGATCCCCTACAATAATCAGAGAATCTAGAATAAGGATACCAATTCCAAACACATGTTCTGAGTACCTTCTCCTCCTGGCATAAAATTAAAAAAATAAAAATAAATAAAAATAAAAAAATAAAAAATAGTTTAAATAGAAAATATGAAGATGTGACCATTTTTTTTAATTCATTCCAACAAAAATAACTTCAAAAAATAGCTATACAACACCATATTTTGCTCAAAAATATATATGGATGTCTTCATATATATATATATATATATATATATTAAAGTCTAATTCTATTTTTTGAAATTTTATTTAATTATATTATTTATTTTTTTCACATTTTACCACATTGAACAATTTCACTATGAGAATAGTTCAACTATTGATATTTCATGATACTTTCATGTTAATTATTGTTCCATTCTCTGTGATAAATGAAAATCTTCTCGACGACATCTCAAGTCCAAGCGCAAAACATGGTAAGTGGTGGGTGGCATACAAATTGAGTTCAAGGTATGACATAATCAAGTTATGGTTAATCACAAAGTTAGTGATGTGATGTCGTCACGAATCATTGATGTGATGTTGTCCCAAATCAATGACCTAGCTTATTGTATTATTTTTTCAGATGAACCTAGCTTATTGTATTCACTATTTAGTAGTATGTGTGGATGATATTTATTAGAGATGATATAATGATTGCAATTTAATAAATATCTAAAATAAAATATGAAATGTATAGAATAGTTTTATTCACTTAAAATTTTTATTTATATGTTAATTTTTTTAAAGAATTTTTTTTAATTATTATAAATTATTATGTAACTATTATGTGACATATAGTGATCATACAAATTATTTTGTAATTTTTTTTCTTCATATTTAAACCTTGCATTTTGACATTTCCCAGGTTGACGTAACCCCGCCGCCAACACCAGGGCTCCAAATCCCAAGGCATGGCATCATACATGGGGTGCATTTAATATATCATATCATGGATTAAGAGTTATAATGGTAAGTAAAGAATGGAGTTGTCTTTAGTGCGTTTTTTTTGAGTTTTCGGTGAAATCTTAATTTATGTTATTTGAACTAGTTTTTTTACTATAAATATGGATTTAGTGCCCTAAAAAACCCATAGGGTACTTCGATTGTGCAAGGTTACCCATCATACTTATGTTTTCAATGAAAACCTACCAGATTTTATAGAGAAATTAGACTGAATAAATCCACTAGAAAAGTCTTCAAAAAGTCGCACTAAATAAAACTCGGTAACAATCGGAATTTGAATGTTCATCATTGTAATTTGTGATGTTCATCCATTATTGGGTTCATTCATGAAGGAGCATGCTCAATTGGTGTATCTCATTTCTCTTCATTCGTGAGCAGTCTCTACAACTTCAGCAACACTATTCCAACCGACCTATCTCTTGATCCTAACTATGTTGCTTTCCTCAAGGAGAAGTGTCCTCAAGGAAGCCCCAATAAAAACATAATGATTGTGTTCATGGATATATTTATGCATGAAACTCTCTAAAATATCTACTACGAAGACCTTCAAATGAAACAAGGTTTTTTTTACCCCCGATGCAGCATTGCTCATAGATTCAAACACCGCAACTGTAGTCAAGACAAGTGCTCAGAGCTACAACTTGCACATGTTGTAGAAAAACTGTGTTGTTAACTTGTTTCCATGGTTAATATGGTAACGATTATCAAACTTACAAGAAACAAGGGATAAATTCATCATAAATTCAATGTCATCAATATCTCATAAGTTGAGCAAAACGTGGCCCACAGATTGTCTACTAGCTAATTATTATGGAGTTGTCTACGGTGGAGGAGGAATTGCTAGGATGGTCGAAATTGGCCGGAATTCAAGAAAAAAAAAATTAAGAAAACTTGCAGTAGCAATGTTTGAATCATGTTTTTAATGGTGGAAATGGGTTCACCACCATAAAAAACCTCTAGGGAGCCCAAAATATTGAAGTTTGATAGCTATAACCTGGATTTACAAAAATCCCTGCAAGATTTTCTTAAAATATTGCCCAAATTTCCATGATTTTCAAGAAAAAATGCAGTCTAGCTAGACTACGGCTATTATTATGATATTTAGTCCCTGGTCTCATACAAATTCAATTCATCTGGGTTCTTTTTGGTAAACTTAGAAGATCCTTACTATTTTCTATTTATAAACAAAAGCAGTTCCAAAATATACAACTTTAGGCCTCAACCTACCCATAGGAAAACATGTTTGTGTTGGTCATATTAAGGAGTTATAAGCCATCCAAAACATATACATATTTAGTCTAGTTCATACTGTCTTCAAATATGTAATATTAGTATCAGTATTTGCAGGCATAAACATCAGATTAAAATAAAAACCATCCGCTAGTATTAAAAAAAACTAAAACTAGGATGATCATTTGTCAATTCAACCCCAAACAAAATATCCATCAATCATCATTTGATTACATAGGAGTCGGGTATTTAACACTGGAACTAGGCATATCAATTTGATTCATTGACTGCAACTCCTTCTCTATTCTACCTAAGAGGACACACTAATGGTGTTGTCTAAAGTTCATCTCCTGAATGGTCCTGTTGATCTCGGCTAAACTTGTAACAGCATTGGGGTAACCTCCAACCTCTTGAATAGATATTATTGCCTTAACCAGAAGGAATTTTAGCAGCCAGTATGTTCGAATGGAATGGTGGAACAGTGAAATTCTGCCTTGAGTGTGACCCAGGTCAGTGATGATGGGGTTTAGTTCTTCCTCAAAAGTTTCTTATTTTTCCTCCTATTTGGCACTTGCATTGCATTCCCATCCATGAATTAGGGACTTGATGTAACATGGTGTCTCCTTGGAATATGCTTGAAACAATTTTTCCATAATTTCCTTGCACAACTTTCTTCCACACTTACCTGGAGGTTTTGAAACTTTCACGTTTCATTTTTCCTTCGCTTCCTTTTTCGTAGAGTTTCCTTTGGCCATAGTTTTTATAGAGCAATATTACAGAAATATTCTGAGTTAGAAGAATTGGTGAGGAGACCTCTAATAGTGACAAGTTTAAAACATCCCAACTGAGTATAAAACCAATAGAGAAATGGTGCCAGACTTCCCTCAATAAAATTTGGAGTATGCTTTTTTAAGAGAATCACAGTAAGTAGCTTGATTATAGAATTCCTATCCCAACATGGACTAAACCCGTGCCCGTGAATAGTGAAACCATAATAAAAAATCATAGTCCAAGACAACATCAGAGCTATGACTAAAACACCCTTATTCCCATCACCCAATTTACCTCTAACTCGGGGACCCCTCCCATAGGGACTGACAGAATGACACTGAACAAAATTAGTTAAAAAACTGACCGACTGATAGGAAAGCCTCATATTCCCATCCTCAACTGACTCACTACTAATGTTAATATCATTATAAGCCATGCAGGTGACTTCCCACATCTAGAGAAACAAATTGAAGGTTGACAGAGGAAAATAAAACCCATAATTACTACCATGCAACTTAAAAATGGACCAAGCCACAATCAGGGAAGAAACTAGCACGTCCCCACCTCTTGCTGGCATAAAAAAATTAAGCATGCAAGACATGCAGGACATGCAGGACATATTATACCCAGACTGAGACCAATTTAAACCTATCAGAACGTCTACCAGGTCCTGTCGACCCATATAATTAATCTTCATCTTCATCTTTAAATAGACTATTGGTAACAGTGTCCATGCAACAATATACAAAATAGTGAACCAGATATATAAAATCAAGGAAAACCTTTCTTCGCATGCAGTGATATGCAAAGAATCATTTCATCGTTATGGAATATGGATAATTGGATACATACCAATGCAAATTTGTAGGATGTGAATTCCTCCAACGTCGTCTGGTTTGTTGATAGGGCTACTCGGGGCAGGAACCTAGCATGCAAAGGATGTCTAACTTGTAGAGGAGAGCAACACTATAGAGAATAACCAAAGGGAGAGTGAAATTTTAGAGGATAACCAAAACCGTGTTAAAACCTCGCATCGAGATAACCTGGAACACATTCCAACTTCGCCCTGACAGCCCACCTGCCTCACTGGGTTGTTCTCCATTTTGATTTAATAATATCGTAATTAGCTATTGAGGTAGCTGACAGCACGTCATCCTCGACTTTGGTCTAATTTCCACCACGTACTCTCAACACAGACCCACCTCACATCACAGCAACGTGGCTCTATCCTTTCCAATTGGTACCCCAATCGGGGGGGGGGGGGATTCATCTGGGTTATTTTGTTTGCCTTCCCACTACAAGGAAAATACCCTCTAGCAGATTTTGTTGAGGAACCCCACAGAACAATACCCCATATATTCGTTTCTAGCGGAGGTTACAAGAGGAGCTTGGCAGGCGAAGGGTTTTGCGGATGTTTTCTTCTCGGTGCGCATAAAACATTGGCACACCAGACATCGTCCACTCCGTACACACCTGCCTGATGCATCGTATTATTGTAGAGCACCGGTGCTTCACAACTCTTTCGTGCCAGTGCATTATAAAACACCGTGCCAAAACCGAAACCGCCTGGTACAGTATTAAGAAACCACACTGGTGCATCGTAAAACAACATGCCAAAACAAAAATTGACCATTGTGTTCATAAGAAACAGAACTGGTGTGCCTATAAACCACGCGCACTTGAGAAGGGTAAAATAAAGAAAACAATTATGGTAAAAAACCTGGATTTTTCATTTTTCAGTGCTCCCGAGCTCTCAATTACCGGTGCGCTCTACCATATAAAGCCCCGGCATGCGCAAAAAATTGGCACACCGGACACCATGTGTGACATACACACCTGCTTGGGGTGTCCTATTATGGTAATCCACCGGTGCTTCACAACTATTCTATGCCAGTGCATCATAAAACACTGCACCAAAGCAGAACATGACGATGCATTCTTATCTAAGAGAACAAGTGTGCCTATAAAATGTACGCACTGGAATAGCGTTAAATAAAAAAGAATTACGGCCCAAAAACCGGTGCTTTATGACTATTTTGCACCGGTTCTTTACGAATATACCGCCCCGGTGCATCATCAAAACATCGCGCCAAAACTGAAACATCTCGGTGTAGTGTTAGGGAACCACCCCGGTGCATCATAAACAATGCGCCAAATATGACACCGCCTGGTGCAGTTGTAAGTAAGCGTACTGGTGCACCTATAAAACCCCGCGTATTGGAACAGGGTTAAATAAAAAAAAATACGGCCAAAAAACCACATTTTCACTTTCCTCAGTGCTCCAGAGCTCTCAAGCACTGGTGCCATTTCCCCTTCTCTGAGCCACCCTGACATCAGTGCTCCCATTGCACCCATTACATGCACTGGTGATATGCATTGGCCACCAATCTCCATCTTGCATCTTGAAAAACAGTGGGAAATTTTTCTTTTGCAAATTCTACATCCAATATGCCTCCTCGATGGCAAAATGTACAAGTATTTTTCTAGTTTTTCCATAATTAAGCTTTTTAGCGGATTAGAATTTGAAATAACTTAAAAATAACCATTAAAAAAGAAAAACAAAAATATTGTCACGCGGTGCGCCTGAGCCGTTCGGCTCGCACCGGATAGCGCTGCTACCTATAAAATTTATAGATCGCACCACCACCGGTGCTAACAGTATCCGCACCATTCTTGAGGCGGTACTGAAAGGTGCCTTGCATTATTTTAAATTAAAAAATAAAATTTGGTGCACTCATTTAGCCAGGTGCACTGTTGACCATGGGAATAGCAGTGTGGTGCGTTGATGGAATTATCCACCCTAGTGTCTGTTAGCGCACCGCATTCAACATTCTGAAAGGGTCAATAGTGTGGCCAGGTAAAATATCGCACCGTCGACTATGTAATTGTCAGGAAGTCAGTGCGCTGACACGACTATATGCTCTAGGGCATATATTTCAATCAGTGCACTACTATTCTGACATCAAATATAGTCAAAGGTGCGTGAAAATTTTTCAGCTGCACCAAGGCCGGTGAATTGTATTTCATTTGGGGCACTGCCACTGGTGCGCTACAATCACAAGATGCACTGGAACTGGTGCGTGGCTATTTTTGTGGTGCACTGACTGGTATATTTTTTTTTCCAAAAAAATATATATGTATATTCCTAACTACATGTCTGTTTTAATAAAAAAAAATATTTAATATGATAATGATTCAAAGAGAAGATGAGGAACAACAGCAACAACAGGCGGAACAATATAACATGATTCACCAGTGGGAGGCACGAGAGAGGGAGAGAGATGCATACCCTCTTATTATTACAACAGATACCCGGGGGATCCTAAGGCAGGTAGGCCTCCTCAAGTTCTATGAGGAGGCTACTTCCCTACAGGCCCATAATGTGTTTTTGAGATTTCTTATCCGCAGGTGGAATGCCCACCGACAGGCTTTCCAGGTTGGTCCTGACTAGTGGTACACACCCACTGAGGAGGATATTTATTTTATTATAGGACTACCGAGGAGAGGGGTGGATTTTCCCTCATTCCCAGCGGTTCCAACTGGTTGTGTAGTAGGGATTCAGTTAGTTTACTCCTAGAGATACAATGGAGCACATGTACTGTCTCCTTCAGAGTTTCAGGTACCTGTAGGTCAGTTACGTATAGGTGCATTTGGTAGACAGGACGTGCAGTGCCTCTCACTTATCATTTCGACCATTTCGCACAACACCATTGACGGGCAATGCATTAGTTGCTGGCTTTTATATTATGTTGATTCTTTAGTATAGGAACCACAACTTGTTAGGTGGTCTGCCATTTTTTTGTGGCAGTTTTGTACGACCTTAGATAGATGTCTTGCTCATGCACAAGGGAGGGTCAACTTCCCTTTTGTTTTAGAGTTTTTTTGTTTATTTTTTGAGAGGTTTCCAGAAATGAGGCCTAGTTTTGTTCGACAACCTCATAGGCCGATGTTGGAGGCCCGGATGCACATGTGGGGGCAGATGATGCCCAAGAGGGGAGATACTATGTTTCCAGCCAGGATATCACATGATGCACTGGACTTACTAGCCATTGTTGACAATCAGATTCATCCCTTCATTATGGGCCCATGTCCTTTTTCTTGATTAGATTGGCAAGGGTGTGCCAACATCCTCTTCACAGATGATGAGCCACTAGGTGATAAAGGTAATATTACTGTTTTATTTATATTTATTCTAACATGTTCTTTAACTTTTTTTTATCAAATTGTGTAATGAAATTGTCTAAGTATTGTTGCGTACTTGTATATATTTTGCATACATTGGCTCTTTTGATGGTGAGGAGATGCCGGAACCACCACATGATCCATGTGTGGATCCTGATGATGATCAGGACACAGTTGATGTCGAGGATCATGATGAGTATGAGGCTGGTGTAGAGAGACATCCTCCTGATTGTGCACCGGTACTGCCATTTTCTAGGTGTGGTCAACCTGAGACTAGATATAGGATGGAGTTGGGCAACCAACTCAGTGCATTGATTGTTGAGGCGAGCATCAATCCCACTCATTATATAGACATATAAGTCGATGATAGGCTATTACAGATGTGGAGAGGCATGTCGCATGACATGTACAGCCTGATGGAGCCTGTCGTAGGAGCTATGACAGCTATTACGCAACTAAGGAGGACTGTTTCACGTTATAGGCATAGTCGAGCCGCGACACGTGATGGATAGTCCATGAGGAGCGGCTCATCATATCATGATCGTTCACCTCGTGCCGCGCCTGATGAGCATGAGGCTGCACTAGCAGCGTCTAGCAGTCATCATGGAGATGAGGCTATACCATCGACCACGTCTAGTCAGCAGCCTCTAGCATCTATCAGTGCTAATCATGATCATGAGCAGGCTGAACCATCGATCGTCGAGGCTGCACTATTGACTGATTAGGCCTCCACTACTACTTCTTATATTGATGTTGTTCTACCACCAGCTGATGCATTCATCAGTACTAGTCATGATCACGAGGAGGCTCGACCATCAATTGTCGAGGCTACACCATTCACTGAGCAGGCCTCCACTTGTACTTCTATTGATGTTCTACTACCACAAGCTGATCCATGACATTTATATTATAGTTGTATATTTTTAACATTATTTAGTTATATATATATATATAGTCCATGTATTTTATGTTCATGTTGCATTTGAGCTTAATTTACATGTTGGTGATCATTATGATGTGCATATTGTTAGGTCATGTTAGATATGTTCATTTAATGTTTAGCTTGCAGATAGATGTGTGTATGTGATAGCATGAGTTATTTGACATGAGATGTATATTTGATGTTTGTGTTGTGATGATGTTAATATATAATGTTAATTTGATGTTTGAATGTATTTTTTAGTCAAATATGATGTTTGTACGATGGTTATCACGATCGTGATGATGTTTATTAATTGATTTAATATTAAATGATCATGCTATTTATTAAATATTATGTCATGATTGTAATTGAAATTTAAATTTTAATTGTATGTAAAATTGTAAAATTGTATTTGTATTTGATATTGTAATTTTAACTGTAATTGTATATAAATATTTAATGTAAAATGTTAATTGTAATTGTGATATTTAATTTATTGTGAAATGATTGTAATTGTAATTTTAATTATAATTATATATACGAAAAATTGTAAAATTGTAATTGTAATTCTAATTGTATGTAAAATTCTAAAATTTAATTGTATTTGTAATTGTAATTTTAATTGTAATTTTATGTAAAATATTTGTAAAATTTTAATTGTAATTGTAAATGTAATTGTATGTAAAATTAAAATTCTAATTATAATTCTAATTCTAATTTTACTTGTAATTGTATGTAAAATATTTATAAAATTTTAATTTTATTAATGTGAAAAGTTTAATTCTAATTGTAATTGTAATTTTACTTGTAATTGTATGTAAAATATTTGTAAAATTGTAATTGTATTAATGTGAAAAGTTTAATTGTATTAATGTGAAATTATTTTATTAAAATATTTAAATTTGTAAATTTGCAAACAATTGTAAAATAAAAAATCTAGAATAATATGAATTTTTGTAACATAATAAAGTTTAGAAAATAATGAAAATAAATTCATTACTTTAGAATTATCATTATTTTATTATGATCTTACATACAAAAAAAAGAACTTTATACAGTCCGGTGCGCTTATCATCATAACACGCACCGGTGCGTCATATTACTCAGATGCACCAGTGCTTCACAACTCTTCTGCATCGGTCACGAATAAACGCAAATAAAAAAAGTGCAACTCCATTTTGTTTAAATGAAAAAAAGTGGAAATTTGAAAAACGGGCGGCAAAATATTTTCAAAAATATAATTTCATAAAATATTTTTTTAAATATTAAACACTTTTCATTATTTCACTATTTTTGATAAAATTTTCAGCGATATATTTGCAGGAGACAGACCTGGAGCAAGGGACCATGAGGGCACTGTGGAGCAACGAAATACGTTCGAACAGAAGTATTGAAACAATCAAAAACCAAACCTCTGGTGATTCAAACCCTGTATCATATAATTTAAAACCATCTCGTGATTAAATTTGATTATTTTTTAAAAGAATTCTACAGTTTTTTTACTTTTTTTTCTGTAGTTTTATCCATTTTTACCCTAAACCCTTCATTTTTTTTTGTTTTTTCCCTTTCTTCTCCATGTTTCTGTGATTTCATAATTTGGGTTTTTCATTTTAGATTAATATCCAACCCACGGGATGACATTCATAGTCGGATCCTAATCCATTCGGCCATTGCATAAATTTTCGAAAAAAATGGATTTTTCTTTATCGGTGTGTCGTGCGTACCCTAGTTCACCGGTGCACTATATTATACAGTGCACTGTGCAAGTACTGTGTAATAAAAAAATTGAAAACAATTTTTCTAAATAAGTGCGCCATATCTAAAATAGGGCACCAGTGCTCCATTTTACGAGGATATCACTGTACAGTCTATTACATTGTTTTTTATGTGCGTTTATAATACCCCACGCACCGTACGGTCCATTATACTGTTTTGTGGTGCATTCTTAATACCCCCACGTGCCGGCCGCAGTGCATACCTCATGAAAGGTGCACCGGTGTCTTGATATTTATTTTGTACTTGAAAAGATGAGAATTTATTTATAAATATATTAATGAATGATATGGTACAAGTTTCAGATTGATAAAAAAAATGACTAACAAGAGATCAAGTAACAAAAACAATGATAACACATCAAGAAAAGCAAAAAAAGAAAAATTATTCGTAAATACTTTATAAAAAATATTATTTTTCAACTATATGTAAGTTTAACTAAAATGTATTTTTTATTGTGTATCATGCAGAGCCATAAAATGTCGAAGCTCGATATGATTATTTTTGATGTAGGACCAGAAGAGTGTAAAATCTTAACGGAAAAATTGCAAAAGGATGAATCAAGTGAATGAAAAAATACTATTTATCCAATATGAGTTTATTTTTTAAATTATCATCAATAATATACTTAAAATTATTAGATAACATGTGTCAAACAATTTATTAATTCACATCTGTTTAATGTTCTACAGGGACCAAAAACTGAGAAAATGAATGTTGTTCTAAGGAAAAAAAAAAAAAAACATGCAAATGAAAATGAATTGCTCCTTAGCTC
Organism: Pinus albicaulis; assembly: GCA_034641835.2. Classification (NCBI taxonomy): domain Eukaryota; kingdom Viridiplantae; phylum Streptophyta; class Pinopsida; order Pinales; family Pinaceae; genus Pinus; species Pinus albicaulis. The sequence continues at coordinate 522,574,299 of CM076581.1, forward strand.
ATCTGGAGTGGTGCTGGAAGTTAAGGAAAGGGGGAAAATATTTTAAAAAAGTTTGAGGGATCTAGTGGAATGAATGTATAAACGTTCTTTCCACTTACAATACAAAAATCAATCCAATGATTCCAAGAACCAAATTTTATCTAAACTACAGAAAGAGTTTCCATAGAATTGTTCAACAAGACATGTCAAACTTTTAATAGCAAAAATGTACAAAAAAAAAAAAAAAGGAATGGAAAAGTAATAGTCCTTTAAATGTTTGTCTAGAATTATTTATAAATATCACTTTTGTTATATTTACTTTTCATATATCAATATAAAAATTAAATATTTTATTGTCATGTTACATTTTCAGGAAGATTATGAAAATCTCAAAAGATGAACGAGCTGATATCAGAAATATACCAGTAGGAATTTCCAAGAAGGGGTACAAGGAGATGGTCAAAGAAATGGACAAAATTGCATCACAGGAGGAGCCATCTCAACAACAACCTGCTTCAAATGTAATATGTAATCTTTGAATTTTTCGATCATTAGATACAATAAATAAACAATTTAGCATTAAATATTAATTTTCAAGAATATTCTTGCATAAAAAAAAGGAAAATAGAACTCATTCAGCACATAAAACAGGGCGACAAGGAAGAAAAGGGTTGATCTCTAAGTTTGTGAGTAATTGTTACTTCCTTATAACAATTTAACTAGATTTAATTTTTGTATTTTTTAAGTTGTTTTACAAAAATCATCATTGAATGTCTTCAAACAGGTGCTAACATACAAAGAAGAACAATGAGACAAATTGATTGAAATTGGGTTAAATATGGGTTGTGAGTATATGTTGGCATATCATAAATTAAATGTAGAACTTGTAAGCATCTATCGATCTTGTTTTACTTAGCTTTGTCTATAATTAATATAACAAAAACAACTTTTATATTAAATATATGATTTTTTATGGGGTATAAAACTTGCAGGAAACAAAGTATGGAACTGCGCCAACACATGAAATTTTGAAAGATGGCATGGTACAGGGTTTTGAAAAAATGTGTATAGTTTATGAGTCAATTGTTTCTATTGTACATCATTTTTATTTTCGATTTACATTGATGTATATTATTTAATATTTCAATTCTTATTATTCTCACCAATGTATATACACTCATTTCTGTTTATTTTTATGTTTGTAGATGGAAGGCGAAGAAGAAGAAAACAATCAACGCCGTGAACAAAAAATTCCTAAAAATAACCCAAGTCATGGAAGTAGCTCTAGCAGTGACAGTGGTTCAAGCGAAGAATGATGATCACTATGTTTGGATATCAAAGCAAGGCGTTTTATTTTTTGAAATATACATGCCTGTGAAATCAGACATTTTATTTAATGTAATGGACATAGTGTCCCAATTGAAAGACAAAGGGATACCAATAACTGTCCCATTTTGTATGATAAATAATGTCTTATTCTTATATATATATATATATATATATATATATATATAGTCATATAATGTGTTTTAATTTATTCTATCGCGTTCTCCATTGTCGTTCTCAAATGCACTAAATAAAAATTTAATTCATATGAATATTGTTATATGATATATATGTGTCGACTTTTGATGAATAATGAATTTAAAAAAAACACAATAATTATGATATTATATAAAAAATTAATCCAAAACATCACATTCAAATACATTAATAAAAATGTAATTAATTTGAATATTGTTATAAGATGTGTTGACTTTTGATGAATAATGAATTTAAAACAATCATAATAATTGGACTGTCACAGGTCGATGTTTCTAACAAAATACAAAATGAAAACCGATGCATGTCAATCACTGTACACCGATGCGTTTATGTGTCTATACAAACCAGTGACATTGTATGATCTATGGGGACCGCACAAATAATGATACCAGTTATAAATATCGGTGCGTTTGTGTGATACTGTGCACCGGGGTGTTTACGTATCTATAAGCACTGGTGCATTTTTACAATCTATGGGCACCGCACAAATACTGATACCAATTATAAATATCAGTTCCTTTCTGTGATACGGCACACCGGTGCATTTATATAAGTATACGCACCGATGCGTTGATACGACTTATGGGCACTGCACAAATTCCAGGACCAATTAGAATGGCCCTGTGCGTTGTATGAACAACACTACACTCGGTGCAGTTTTACACCTAAATGTCCCAGTGCATTGGACTGATACCGCCCCAGGGCGCCGTCTGCATGTACATACTGGTGTGTTAAAGCCAGCGTAGCGCACCGATGAAAAAAACATCTGTAATAACCTCCGACTGCCCATTTTTTAGTAGTGTTGAATTTTTGTTAAAAGCTCTGCCAAAACCTCCGTAACCATAAATGAATGTTGTAGCAAATATTTTTTTGACAATTTTGGCCAATTTTATAACACTAAAAACCTCTTTTATAGCCTCTGTTAGAGGGTCTTTTCCTTGTAGTGTCCTCTCTTCAAATATAATACAATGATTTAATGATATTATAATATAATGAAAATAATAATAATAATATCATCGTACTTGTTTTCCTTAATAAACATAAATATATTATTATTATTATATTATAATATTAATTAGATTTATTTTATTTTATTTAGGTTAATTTAATTCATAAGAATTTGAACATTAAATTTCATATACTTGTTATTGAATACGTAGACTTATAATATACTTCTACAACAAATTAGAATATTTATGAAACTTTAAAAAGTAACATGAGTAAAATAAAACATAATTATTATTAGTATAAAATAAGGATACACACTTTAACTAGGATTAAATGTATACGTTAAATGATCCCACTACAATAATGACATGTATACATCACAAGGGTGCCATTGAGATGGAGCCATAGAAAATGTACCTATCGCATGGGTAGCATTAAATCACATTGGAATGTGTTATGTATGAATTCTTAATAAATAATGATAAGAGTAGGATAAGCTTTCAATATTTTGCCCTTTTCTTTTATTATAATAATTTTGAAATTATATTGGAGAGCTATAATTGTTTGCTCTTTCTATATCAAATTTGCAAAGAATGAAACTCAAGTTTGATAATCAATTATAATTAAAAGTTTATTAATAATCAATATTTAAATTATTTAAATAAATATGTTAATATAATTTATTTAATATTTTAGATAAATATATTGACATAAGTATAATAATTAATAAAATATTTTTTTAATAATATTCCATTAAGAGAATATAAAATATTATTTAATTTTTATAAATAATATATTATTTTAATGAAGAGTTATATATTTCTTTTATCAAATGCAAACACATTTTGGTACTCTTTTGGTTTAGTTGAATGCAATTTTCGAGTCTTTTTTATTGTTTTAGCGTCATTTCCAATCGATCTATCTACATCTTGGACCCCAATATGCCAAAAAAACTTATATGGAAAATTCAAACAAAAATATAAATATTTTATAATTTAAAATACACTTTATATATCATCAAAGATTATAATTGTGATAAATAATGTTTAAAATTAAAAAATTAATAAAAAATAGATAATGTATATTAAAGTTATATATATCTATCTATATATATATATATATATATATATATATATATATATATATGCAAGTTAATTTTTATATATGTATATGTACCTTCGTACTTCCCTTGACCCCTTAGTCTCATGTTTTAGTGCAGCAATGCACCATTGAATAACTTTTTCAGCTGAGAAAATTCGTTCTATAGAGTGTTCCATTTGATATCTTCAAAGTGCTCGTTTTATACATGCCCCTGCACCATCATGCTCTCCTTTTCCATGAGCAGTCTCAAAGAAATTCCAACAATGTTTAATGCGGGTTTTCATATGAAGACGACATAACCAAAAGAATGATCATGAAGATTTGAATTGACCTGCACATCCAACTGACCATATCCAATGCTCATTGAATTTAATTCCATGATATTTCAATCAATCATAAATCTTTAAAAAAAAAATTGTACAAAATGTGTATCATGTGTACGATCATCGCTGATATAAAAGTGATATTATTTAATAACATGTTTATTTTCACTAGTGCTTTCTATATGATCAACATTTTGCTCAACGTGTCTATATAGAATATGGAAAAGCATAGAGACTTGGTCAGAATGATAGTATTCACTTTGGATTTCATTTTGTGCAACAAGTGTGTAATTATCTGGAAAATCAACTATTGACAAAATGGTTCGTGGAGGAAAAAATTCACGGGACTTTTTAAATTGAAAATCCTGCCATCAAGTTCTATGGGAATGCTTGGTGTATTTGAAATTTCTGCCTCAAACTTTTTCAAAAACTCTATAACAAAAATTCTTGTTGTTGTAAATCAATAATTTTAGCACTTGTAGTACTACTTGAACGAATATATTCATATCTCTTCCATTTCTCATTTATGGTTGATAATTATTTATCATTTATATCAATATGATATTTTTTGTGAAATAAAGTCAAATTTCCACATTGATCGCATTTTTTAACACCAACCCATTTCTTTTGGTAAAATAATTCATGGCTTTCTCTTGCACATAGAATTTGGGATATGAAATCATGAATAGTGGAAGGAGGAGGTGAATTTTTCCAACATGTTTTACCAAAATTAAGGAATTTTTCATAATATAACTAAAATTCCACATGATAACGACAGAAACAAGTGTCATGTACAGTGAAAGGTTTAATAGACCATGGTTTCTGTTGCACAAAAGCGTTGATTCAAACATTAATTCCATCATTCTCTTCTATGAAATTGCTGAAAAAATCTATCTGAGTGGTGTCCAAGATATGTTTTTCATGTTCTTTGTACTAATTTCATGTTATTCTTTGTCACACAACATCCCTTGCTTTTGGTGAAACATGTGAATTTTTCATCCAATATTCATATATTATTTTTTAAACATCTTCTCCAATTATATCTTCGTATGGTTTCTTACAAATAATTTTCCAACAAGCGAGTTCATCATTTGCATCTATTTTCAATTGAAATTTATGATGTTTGTGCAATTTTTTTCGTGAGGTCCCTAATGCTTGTGCCATAGATTTTACCAAATGATTCTCTTTAGTACTTGATGAAACCACTACCATTTGTATTACTCTACAAGCATCTAAATCATTTTTCTTTCTAGATTTTCCAATTGAATTTAGCGCACTATTGATATTTTATATCACATTTTTCTTCATTTTTTTAATCTTTTATTGATTTTCGAATACCCAATAGAGTCAGATCTTCTTTTAATTTCTTTGATGTTAAGAGACTTCTCAAAATTTGGGCTTGAACTGCCAAATTTTCATCTTTGAAGAACATATAAATAATGCACCTAACAAGATATCATATAACATGGTCAGCTTTTTTATCTCCATATGTGTCAGTGTAAACATTTTCTAACATTTCATCATCGATATTGATTTCATCTGTACATATCAGAAATAAATGTAAAAAATGAGTTTAAATATTCAATAAATAATTAAATTAAAAAATAGTGTTTGAATGTAATTGAAAAATTAATAAATATGTATAATTTCAATAATACACATTCAACATATATATACATACCTGGTGATTCAATTGAATCTTCCCTTGAATTTATTTTACCATTTTCAACATCTTCAACCATTTGTTCAATATATTTTTCACTTTACCTTTCAAAATTTTCTATCTCATCATCAATGTTATGAGGAATATCTCTTTGTGTTTACATTCCAAAATATTTTTCAAATTAGTTCATCAAATAAAAATTAAGTTTCACAATACACTAGTTGAATTTTAAATATCATTCATGATATTTACATTTACATACTTGCTTCAACTTCTAGTTGACGTTGATTTTCCCTTTCAATATTTGAGCATTCTACTCTCCTTTTTTTCTATATTCTCTCTCGTATTCTCTACGAAACTCATAGTTTCTTGTTCTATCATATTTTATCTTGAAATTTCTTTGATTTCCCATGATAATTTAGTATGAAGGTAAAAAAATTTCCTTCAAAATCTTGTAAAGAAACTCACTATCAAAATTTAGACAAAAAATCACTTCAAAAAATCATCAAAAAAAATTTAATTTCAAAAAACCTCACTTTGAATTTTCTCACAAAATGCGTACTTCAACCAAAAGCACTTACTTTTTAAAAAAAAGTTTCTTTAAAAATTTGGCCAAAAAAATGTCTTTTAACAATGAAGCTCAAAATATTTCCTTCAAATTCATGTAAAAAAATCTCACTTTAAAAATTTAGACAAAAATATCTTTAAAAAATCATTATAAAAGAACCCAAAAAACTTACTCTAAAGAAATGTCACTTAAAATAATACCCCCAAAAAATTTCTTTTGAAAATTAAGCCAAAAAAAGCTTTGAAAATTTAGCCCAAAAAATGTCCTTTGCAAATTCAGCCCAAAAAATTTCCTTTGAAAATTCAGCCCAAAAAAATTCCTTTGCAAATTCAGCCCAAAAAATTTCCTTTTCGAATTCAGCCCAAAAACTTTCGTTTGCAAATTCTGTCCAAATGAATAAATGGGAGAAAATAATGTTTATGTTTTCGACTATTTATAGAGTTGCAAAATTTGTTTTTATGGAGGGGCTTTATCGAATTTTATCCGGCCGACGGAATTTGCAATCAAAAGTTCAGTCGAACTTTCAATAACAGTTCAGCTGACCTTTGTTTGTCGTTAAAACTAACGAAATGGAGAAGCGAAAAAAGTTCGACTTAACTAAAACGTTTGCAAATATGCTGCAGCTCGGCTCTGAACACATTTCTTCAACTTTGGAATGGTTAAACTCCATCAAATTTTATGAATTAAATTTTGGAACCAAGATTAGCATTTGCAGAATTCAATCTACTTTCAGGGGATATAACGTTTATGGAATTACATAAATATTTACTAATTTTAATTAATTTTTTAATAAAATGGGTGCAAAAATTTTCTGAAGGTCATTATGATTCAGTGAAATCAAAATTTTGTATCTCCCAAAATACACTGTAAAAAATTGAAAAATTTATTATGCATTACATTGGTTTGTTGTCTGTAATGGATATTTCTTACATTTTTAATTTATAAATAATATGTTGAGAAACTTGACCTAGACCAAAATATATTCAAAATATGATGTTTTTTCATATTGGTTCAGTTCAAAAAATTCTTGTAATTCAGATATGCATCACTTGGTTTCATAAATATAATGATACAAAAGTATAATCTGTCTAGATTGTTGCAACACAGTTTTTTTCTCCAAAACACCAAGTTTTCAAGGAATACACCAACGCTTCTCAACATGAAATTTTATGAATCCCTTGATTGTTAAAGAACACATACTCAAATAATTGTTAAGTTGACATATCAAATGTGAATAAAAAAATTCCAAAAAAATAAGTAATAGAAAGCTAATAAAATTTTTCACAAGTTTTATTTTTATCTTAAAATTAAATTCTAAATAGAAAAATTGTTCTGGCTTGCTGAAAGTTGAAGAACTTCTAAAAATGATATTTTTCTCTCAAAAAAGGGCAAAAAGTGTAAGCCAAGTTTATATTTTCACCCATATATGTGTGTGTGTGTGTGTGTGTGTGTGTGTGTGTGTTTCTCAAGATCAACATCATTCTATTTTAACTTTGAATCTAACAAGAGGCAAGAGGAGCGAAATATTTGAAATTTTTTATTAAGTTTTGCATTCATAAAATTGTTTTCATCTTAAGAGATTTGATCCCTTTTCGAGCTTGGAAGCGCTGAAGTAAAATGGATCTATTGTAACACCCCACCCCATATTTACCTACTTTAACATACTTATCACGGTACACATGACATAATATTTACTATGCATGACTCAACTCCCAAGGTGCAGTTATGGAAATGGGGTCTAACTTGCCAACACATGCTATTCATTTTTACAAATACTTGTTGTTCATAGCATTGTAAGTCATGGATACATAGCTTTGTCATTTTTTACATTAGTTTCATCTGATGTTCATCAAGAAGGCTTGTTTCCCTCTCATACTTGTTGCAATGTACACATATTAGCTTATGCATCCATCTAAAATAACCAAGATCATGCCAAACCATGAATTAGATCTAAATAAAGAGCACACCGTATAATGATAAATACACCAAGCATGTACCATATACTTACCCAAGAATGAAGCTGTGAAAAACAAGTCATGTAAACAATAGTAAATAAAAAATTATGCTCATTGGTCATTAATCACTACAAGGAAAAGACACTCTAGCAGATGTTTTTGAGGAACCACAAAGAAAAATACCCCATACATCCGTTCCGAGCGGAGGTTACTAGAGGAGGTTGGCAGGCGGAGGGTTTTGCTGATGTTTTCCTATCGGTGCTCTTATCGTTACAACTTGCCCTGGTGCTCTCAAGAAAAGAACGCACTAGTGCATAAAAAATCATTAGCATACCAGACACTGTGCACTCTGTACACACACGCCTGGTGCGTCATAATATAATAGAGCACCAGTGCCTCACAACTCATCAGTGCCGATGCATTATACAACACAATGCCAACACCGCAACCACTCGGTGCGGTAGAAAGAAACTGCACCGGTGCATCATAAAAAACGCCCCAAAACACAAACCGACTGGTGCGTTTGTGGCAAACAGTACCGGTTCACCTATAAACAATGTGCACTGGTAAAGGGTTGAACTAAAAAAATATTTACAACAAAAAACTCATATTTTTCAGTTTTTCAGTGCTCCTAAGCTATCAATTACCGGTGCGCACGATACCATAGAACGCATCGGTGTGCACCAAACATTGGCACATCGGACAGCGTGCGTGAAGTACACACACCGATGGGGTGTCCAATTACTGTAATGCACTAGGGCGTCAATACTCTTCCGCGCTGGTGGATCATAAAACACCGTGCCAAAATAGGAACGAGCCGATGTGTTCTTCTCTAATAGCACCTATGTGCCCGAAACCGCATGCACTGAAATAATGTTATATATATAAAAAAAAGGCCAAAAACCTGTGCTTTGCGACTATTACGCACCAGTGCTTTAAAATTACGTCGCGCCAGTGCATCATCAAATTTTCGTGCCGAAATTGAAACATCCCACTGCGGTTTTCTTTAACAGCACCGGTGCACTTCGAAAACCCCGCACACCGAAACAGGGTTAATTAAAAAAAAAACTGTGGCCAAAAAACTTCATTATTTACTTTCTTCAGTGCTCCAGAGCTCTCAAGCCCTGATGCTATTTCCTTATTTCTGAGCCGCCCTAATATTGGTGCTCTCATTGCACCCATTGAACGCACTGCTGCTCTGCATTAGCCACCAATCTCTAGCTTGCATTTTGAAAAACAGTGGGAAAGTTTTATTTTCCAAATTTTACAGCCAATATGCCTCGTCGACAACGACAAGTATTTTTCTAGTTTTTCTATAATTAAGCCTTTTAGCAGATTAGAAATTGAAATAAACTTAAAAATAACCATTAGTACGCTCAAGCTATTCGACTCGCACCGAATAGCGGTGATACCTGTAAAATTTACAGGCAGCACCGCTACCAGTGCTAACGATAACCACACTGTTTCTAGGGTGATACCGGAAGGCACCCCAAAAAATTTTAAACTAAAAATAAAAAATAAAAAAAGCGGTGCGCTCATTTATCCAAGCGCACCATTGACTGCATTTTTCGACCCAGTTTATGTCAGCGCACCACATTTTTCATTCCAAGAGGGTCAATGGTGCGGCCGGGTAAAAGACTGCACCGTCAGCTATGTCATTGTCATGAAGTCAATGTGTTGACACAACTATACGTGCTGGGGCATATATTTCAGTCACTGCACTGCTATTCTGAATTATGTACAGCCCACGGTGCTTGAAAAATAGACATCGACACCGACTCCTGTGCGGTCTGTTTCATTAGGGGCCCTAGGGACGGTGCTCTAGAATATTAAAATGCACCGGAACCAATTCATGACTGTTTTTATGGGGCACCGACTTGTACGTTTGTTTTTTTGTCAAAAAAATTATATATGTATATTTATAAATACATTTCTGTTTTAATAAAAAAAATTATTTAATATGGCAATGATTCAGAGAGAACAGGAGCAACAGTAGCAACAACAAGCAGAACAATATGACATGATTCACCAATGGGAGGCAAGAGAGAGGGAGAGAGATGGATTCCCTCGCCCTATTACTGCAGATACCCAGGAGATCCTTAAGCAGGTAGGCCTCCTCAAGCTCTATGAGGAGGCTATTTCCGGCATAAAGGCCCATAGTACGCTTTTGAGACATCTTATCGGCAGGTGGAATGCCCACCGACAGGCCTTTCATGTTGGTCCTGACCAGTGGTACACACCCACTGAGGAGGAAATTTATTTTATTATAGGACTATCGAGGAGAGGGGTGGATTTTCCCTCATTCCCAGACGTCCCAACTGGTTGTGTAGCAGGGAGTCAGTTAGTTTACTCCAAGAGATACATTGGAGCACATGTACTGTCTCCTTTAGAGTTTCAAGTACCTGGAGGTCAGTTATGTTTAGGTGATTTTGGTAGACAGGACATGGAGTTCCTCTCTATTATCGCTTCGATCATTTCGCGCAACACTAGTGATGGAAAACGCATTAGTTGCTTGCTTTTATATTACATTTATTCTTTAGTAGAGAAGCCACGACTTGTCAGGTGGTCTGCCATTTTTTTTGGACAGTTTTGTACGGAATTAGATAGATATCGTGCTCATGCACAAGGGAAGGTCAACTTCCCTTTTGATTCAAAGTTGTTTTGTTTATTTTTTGAGAGATTTCCATAGATGAGACCCAGTTTTTTTTGATAGCCTCGTAGGTCGATGTTGGAGGCCCAGATGTGCATGTGGCAGCAGATGATGCCCAAGAGGGGAGACACTATGTTTCTAGCGAGGATATCACATGATTCGCTGGACTTACTAGCCAACGTTGGTGGGCTGCATCCCTTCATTATGGTCCCATGTCGTTATGCTGGACTAGATTGGCGAGGGTGTCCCAACATCCTCTTCACTCCTGATGAGCCGCCAAATGATAAAGTTAATATTACTGTTTTATTTATATTTATTCTAACATTTTCTTTAACTTGTTTTTATTAAATTGTGTAATGAAATTGTCTAATTATTGTTGTGTACTTGTGTATATTTTGCAGACATTAGCTCTTTTGATGGCGATGAGATGCTGAATCCACCACATGATCCAGGTGTCGATCCTGATGATTACGATCAGGAGATGATACGCCAGAGGGTGAGGCCGGTGGCACAGAAGAGAGACGTGTTGATCCTCATGCACCTCATGGTGCACTGGTACCACCTTTTGCTAGGCGTGGTCGACCTGAGACCAGATACCGGATGGAGTTGTGCAGCCAACTCTGTGGATGGATTTCAGATGCATGCATCAGGCCCACTCATTAAAGAGAGATACATGATGATGATATATAGTTACGGATGTGGAGAGGCATGCCGCATGACATGTATGGCCTGATGCGACATGTCGTAGGAGGTACGACAGTTGTTACGTGATTGAGGAGGATTGTCCGTAGCTATAGGCATAGTCGAGATGCGACACATGATGGACAATCTGTTAGCAGTGACTCAGATGCATCTCATGATCGTTCACCTTGCGGTGCACCTGATGAGCAACATGAGGCTCCACTATCGGCATCTAACACTAGTCATCATGGAGATGAGGCTAGACCATCGGCCACGTCTAGTCAACAGCCTGCAGCATCCATCATGAGTACTAGTCACGATCATCATGAGCAAGTTGGACCATCGACCACTGAGGCTGCAGTACTATTGACTGAGCAGGCCGCCTCCACTACTACTTTGCCTCATATTGATCATGTTGTACTACCACTAGAAGATGCATCCATCATTACTAGTGATCATCATGATCATGAGCAGGCTAGTCGACCATCAACTGTCGAGGCTACACCCAGCTTTACTGAGTAGGTCGCATCCACTTCTACTAGTATTATTGATCATGTTGTTATACTACCACCAGCGTCTGATCCATGACATGATTTATATTACAGTTGTATATTTTTAACATTTTCAGTTATATATATATATATATGGTCCATGTATTTTATGTTCATGTTGCAGTTGTACTTAATTTTCATGTTGATGATCATCATGATGTGGCGCATATTGTTAGTCATGTTAGATATGTTCATTTAATCTTTAGCTTGCAGATAGATGTGTATATGTGATAGGGGCATGAGTTATTTGACATTATATTGAGATGTATATTTGATGTTTGTGTTGTGATGAGGTTAATATATAATGTTAATTTGATGTTAATTGAATGTGTTTATTAGTCGAATATGATGTTTGTACGATGGTTATCATGATCGTGAGTATGTTTATTAATTAATTTAATATTATTAAATGACCATGATATTTATTAAATATTATGTTGTGAATGTAATTGTAATTTAAATTTAAATTTTATGTAAAATTGTAAAATTGTATTTGTATTTGTAATAATTGTAATTTTAAGTGTAATTGTATGTAGAATATTTATTAATGTAAAATTTTAATTGTAATTGTAATATTTAATTTATTCTAAAATGACTGTAATTGTATATATGAAAAATTGTAAAATTGTAATTGTAATTCTAATTGTATGTAAATTTCACAAATTGTAATTGTATTTGTAATTGTAATTTTAATTGAATTGTATGTAAAATATATGTAAAATATTTGTAAAATTGCAATTATAATTGTAAATGTAATTCTATGTAAAATTGTAAATGTAATTGTATTTGTAACTGTAATTTTAATTGAATTGTCTATAAAATATTTGTAAAATTGTAACTGTAATTGTAAATGCAATTATATGTAAAATTGTAAATGTAATTGTATGTAAAATTAAAATTTTAATTGTAATTCTAATCGTAATTCATGTATGTGAAATTAATATAAAATTTTAATTTTAATTTTAATTAATGTAATTGTATGTAAAATTTTAATTCTATTAATGTGAAAATTTTAATTGTATTAATGTGAAATGATTTTATTAAAATATTTAAATTTGCAAATTTGAAAATAATTGTAAAATAACAAATCTAGAATAATACGAATTTTTGTAACATTAAGTTTAGAAAATAATGAAAATAAATTCATGTACTTTATAATTATCATTATTTTATTATGATCTTACATATATAAATTTTAGAAAATAATGAAAATAAATTCATGTACTTTATAATTATCATTATTTTATTATGATCTTACATACAAAAAAAAAAAAAACCTTTAAAAAGTCTGGTGCACGTATCATCCTAACAGTCCCCGGTGCGTCATATTAATACAACGCACCAGTGTGTCACATTTATGCGCATTGAAAATGAATAAACGCAAATAAAAAAGACGCAAATCTATTTTGTTTAAGTTAGAAAAAGCGGCAATTTGAAAAATGGGCGGCAAAATATTTTCGAAAATCTAATTTGATAAAATAATTCTTTAAATACTAAACACTTTTCATTATTTCACTATTTTTGGTAAAAAATTTCAGTCAGATTTTTGGAGGAGAGCAGGAGGGCACTGTGGATGGCGAAATACATTCGAACAGAAGTATTCAGATAATTAGAAACCAAAACTCTGGTGATTCAATCCCTTTATCATGGAATTTCAAACCATTTCATGATTAAATTTAATTCTTTTTTTTACTTTTTCTAAAGTTTTTATTTTTTCCTACAGTTTTATCCATTTTTACCCTGAACACTTCATTTTTTGTTTTTTCCCGTTCTTCTCCCTATTTCTATGATTTCAGAATTAGGGTTTTTCATTTTATATTGACTTCCAACCCACAGGACGACTTGCATAGTCAGATCCCAATCCATTTGGCCATTGCGTGAATTTTTGAAAAAATGGATTTTTCTTTATCGGTGCGCCCTGCGTACGGCACGGCACCGGTGCTCTGTATTATTTCAGCACATCACCCAAGTTCTGTGTCGTAAAAAATTGAAAACATTTTTTAAAATCCGTGCGCCAAATCTGAAATAGGGCACCAGTGCTCTATTTAACTCGGAAAGCACCGTACGGTGTATTACACCATTTTTGCGATGCGTTTATAATACCCCATGCACTGTTAGGTCTATTACACTATTTTTGCGGTGCGTTTATAATACCGAATGCACCGTATGGTGTATTATACTATTTTGCGGTGAGTTGTTAATATCTCCATGCACTGGCAGCGGTGCAAATTTCATGAAAGGTGCACCGGTGTCTCGAGATTTATTTTCTACCTGAAAATTTGAGAATTTATTTATAAATATATTAATGAATGATATGCTACAGGTTTCAGATTGATAAAGAAATGACTAACAATATATCAAGTAATAAAAATACTGTTAACACATCAAGAAAAGAAAAAAACGCAAATTCTTTGTAAATTCTTTATAAAAAATATTATATTTGAACTATATGTAACTTTAAATAACATGTATTGTTTACTGTGTATCATGCAAAGCCACAAAATGACGAAGCTTGATATGATTATTTCTCATCTACGACTAGAAGAGCATAAAAGTTTAATGGAAAAATTGCAAAAAGATGAATCAGGTGAATGAAACAATACTATCGATTCAATATGAGTTTCTTTTTTTAATTATCATTAATAATATACTTAAAATTATTATATAACATGTGTCAAATAGTCTACTAATTCACATATGTTTAATGTTCTATAGGGACCAACAACTCAGAAAATGAATGTTGTTCTAAGAAAAGAAAAGAAATAGAACATGCAAATGAAAATGAATTGCTCATTGGCTCATCTGGAGTGGTGCTAGAAGTTAATGAAAGGGAGAAAATCTTTTACAAAATTTTGAGGGATCTAGTGGAACAGATACAACAACATGCTTCAAATGTAATATGTAATCATTGAATTTTTTGATCATTAGGTACAATAAATAAACAATTTAGCATTAAATATTAATTTTCAAGAATTTTCTTGCAGAAAAGAAAAGAAAATGAAACCCATTCAGTACATAAAACAGGACGATAAGGAAGAAAATGGTTGATCTCTAAGTTTGTGAGTAATTGTTACTTCTTTATAACAACTTAACTAAATTTCATTTTTGTATTTTTTAAGTTGTTTTACAAAAATCATCATTGAATGTCTTCAAACAGGTGCTAACATACAAAGAAGAACCATCAGACAAATTGATTGAAATTGGGTTAAATATGGGCTGTGGGTATATGTTGGCATATCATAATTTAATTGTGGAATTTGTAAGCATCTATTGATCTTGTTTTAATTAGCTCCTTCTATAATTAATAGAACAAAAAAATATTTTATATTAAATATATGATTTTTTATGGGGTATAAAACTTGCAAGAAACAAAGTATGGAATTGCGTCAATAGATGAAATTTTGAAAGATGGCATGGTACATTGTTTTGAAAGAATGTGTATAGTTTATGAGTCAATTGTTGCTATGGTACGTCATTTTTCTTTTCGATTTACATTGATGTATATTATTTAATATTGGAATTTTCATTATTTTCATCAATGTATATACACTAATTTCAGTTTATCTTTATATTTGTATATGGAAAGTGAAGAAGAAGAAAACAATCAACACCGTGAACATGACATTCCTAAAAATAATCCAAGTCATAGTTAAATGAAGTGAAAATAGTCAGTTTTCAAGAATGATGATCACTATGTAATTTGGATATCAAAGCAAGGCGTTTTATTTTTTGAAATATGTCTGTGAAATCAGACATTTTGTTAAATGTAATGGACATAGTGTCCCAATTGAAAGACAAAGGGATACAAATAATTGTCCCATTTTGTATGATAAAGACAGCCTTATATATATATATATATATATATATATATATATATATATATATATATATATATATATATATATATATAAAATATGTTTTAATTTATTCTATTGTGTTCTCCATTGTCGCTATTGCATTCTCCATTGTCGTTCTCAAATGAACTAATAAAAATTTAATTCATATGAATATTGTTATAAGACTATATATATATGTGTGTCGACTTTTGATGAATAATGAATTTTAAATAACCACAATAATTTTGATATGAAATAAAAAATTAATCCAAACAGCACATTCAAATGCATTAATAAAAATGTAAGTAATATGAATATTGTTATAAGATGTGTTGAATTTTGATGAATAATGAATTTAAAACAATCACAATAATTAGACTGTTAGAGGTGGATGTTTCTAAAAAAACAAAATGAAAACCGGTGCATTTATGTGTCTATATGCACCAGTGCGTTTATGATTCTATGGGCACCGCACTAATACCGATTCCAGTTATAAATATAAGTGCGTTTGTGTGATAATGCGCACCGAGGTGTTTAGGTATCTATAAGCGTCGATACATTTGTAGATGCCATATGCATTGCACGAATACTGATACCAATTATAAATATTGGTTTCTTTCTATGATACGGAGCACCAGTGCCTCATAAATATACATGCATCGACGTGCTTATACGAGCTATGGGCACCGCTCAAATCCCAAGACCAATTAGAACTGTTCCGTGCGTTGTATCACCAACACCAGGCCCGGTGATGTTGTTTTCCTTAACGGCCCAGTGCATTCTCCTTAGACTGCCCCGGTGCGCTGTCTACCGATATGCACCGGTGCATTAAAACCTAATAAGAGCGCCAATGGAAAAACATCCGTAACAACCTCCGGCTGCCCATTTTTTTTAGATGTGTTGAATTTCCATTAAAAGCTCCGCCAAAACCTCCGTTACCATAAACGGATTTGGTAGCATATGTTTTTTTGATAATTTTGCCCAATTTTATAACACTAAAAACCTCCTTTATAACCTCCGCTAGAGAGTCTTTTCCTTCTAGTGAATAAATAGTAGCACATATCAACATATGCAAAGTACCAACCAGGTCAGGGAATTCCAAGTAGCACCCGATCATAGATTCCGCTAAACCAAATCTTTATTTTAGCCAATCACTACCGCGCCATATTCCAAGTTTGAATGTGGGATCTCATACAATAAAATAAACAAAAACCAAACTATTGCTTTCAAAGGCCAAACCAACTCAACCCTCAACCAATGATTCCACCTCATTGTCAGATATCACTAACACCAACCTAATTGGTCTCTAACCAAGCTGTCTAGGGCTCTAGAGCATTTGTTCCAACCATGGATCTAAAAACTAATAAATCAACCCACAACCTTCCAGGGCTCCATAGAGTTTGTCTAACCAAGGCTCCAAGACTAGCAACTCAACCCACCAAGAGCACCAGACTGTTTTTCCAGCCAACTCTCCATGAGTAGTAACTCAAACCATGTTTTTCTAGGGCTCTAGAGAATTTTTCTCAACTAACGACTCCAACAACTAGTAACTCAAGCCACAACCATAAGGAACTGAAGTACCAATGAGAAATAACCATTGGAAAAATCCACAACATCGTCGCTATGCAGGAATATAAAGGCTAGGAGAAATCATTGTCCATCCACACAATCCTCCATGCTAATGACATATCCTAACTAAATAACCACATGCATATACCATGCATTCCAAAATTAGCAATGAAATCATACATGCAACTCGATACGTGCAAACCAATCTCACAGTAGCCATTGATATTGTAATTTTAACTGTAATTGTATGGAAAATATTTAATGTAAAATTTTAATTGTAATTGTAATATTTAACTTATTGTGAAATGATTGTAATTGTAATTTTAATTGTAATTGTAATTTTATGTAAAATATTTGTAAAATTTTAACTGTAATTTTAAATGTAATTCTATGTAAAATTGTAAATGTAATTGTATGTAAAATTAAAATTCTAATTCTAATTCTAATTTTACTTGTAATTGTATGTAAAATATTTGTAAAATTTTAATTGTATTAATGTGAAAATTTTAATTGTATTAATGTGAAATTATTTTATTAAAATATTTAAATTTGTAAATTTGTAAATAATTGTAAAATAAAAAATCTAGAATAAGATGAATTTTTGTAACATAATAAAGTTTAGAAAATAATAAAAATAAATTCGTGTACTTTAGAATTATCATTATTTTATTATGATCTTAAAATTAAAAAAAAAAAACTTTATACAGTCTGGGGCACTTATCATCATAACACGCACTGGTGCGTCGTATTACTCAGATGCATTAGTGCTTCACAACTCTTCTGCACCGATCACGAATAAACGCAAATAAGAAAGCACAACTCTATTTTGTTTAAGTGAAAAAAAAAGTGGCAATTTGAAAAACAAGCAGCAAAATATTTTCAAAAATATAATTTCATAAAATAATTCTTTAAATACTAAACACTTTTCATTATTTCACTATTTTTGCTAAAATTTTCAGCCATATATTTGCAGGAGACAGACTTGGAGCAAGAGAGCACGAAGGCACTGTGGAGCAACGAAATACGTTCGAACATAAGTATTCATACAATCAGAAACCAAACCTCTGGTGATTCAAACCCTGTATCATATAATTTCAAACCATCTCATGATTAAATTTGATTATTTTTTTTAATTTTCCTGCAGCTTTTTTACTTTTTTTTCTGCAGTTTTATCCATTTTTACACTAAACCCTTCATTTTTTTTCTTTTTTCCCTTTCTTCTCCATGTTTCTGTGATTTCATAATTTGGTTTCTTCATTTTATATTGACATCCAACCCATGGGATGGCTTGCATAGTCGGATTCCAATCTATTCGGCCATTGCGTGATTTTTTGGAAAAAATGGATTTCTCTTTATAGGTGTGCCCTGCGTACCCTAGCGCACTGGTGCACTGTATTATACAGTGCACCGTGCAAGTACTGTGTAATAAAAAAATTGAAAAAAAAAATTCTAAATAAGTGCACCATATCTAAAATAGCGCACCAATGTTCAATTTGACGAGGATATCACCGTATGGTCAATTACATTGTTTTTTACGTGCATTTATAATACCCCACGCACCGTACGGTCTATTATACTTTTTTGTGGTGCTTTTTTAATACCCTCACACACCGGCCGCGGTGCATTTTTAATACCCTCACACACCGGCCGCGGTGCATACCTCATGAAAGGTGCACCGGTGTCTTGAGATTTATTTTGTACCTGAAAAGTTGAGAATTTATTTATAAATATATTAATGAATGATATGATACAAGTTTTAGATTGATAAAAAAATGATTGACAAGAGATCAAGTAAGAAAAATATTGATAACACAACAAGAAAAGAAAAAAAGGCAAGTTCTTTGCATATTCTTTATAAAAAATATTATTTTCAACTATATGTAAGTTTAACTAATATGTATTATTTATTGTGTATCATGCAGAGCCACAAAATGATGAAGCTTGATATGATTATTTCTGATCTAGGACCAGAAGAGCGTAAAATATTAATGGAAAACTTGCAAAAGGATGAATCAGATGAATTAAAAAATACTATCGATCCAATATGAGTTTTTTTTAATTATCATTAATAATATACTTAAAATTATTAGATAATGTGTGTCAAATAGTCTATTAATTCACATCTATTTAATGTTCTACAGGGACCAACCACTGAGAAATTGAGTGTTGTTCTAAGAAAAGAAAAAAAATAGAACATGCAAATGAAAATGAATTTCTCCTTAGCTCATCTAGAGTGGTGCTGGAAGTTACAGAAAGGGGGAAAACTTTTACAAAAGTTTGAGGGATCTAGTGGAATGAATGTATAGACGTTCTTTCCACTTACAATACAAAAATCAATCCAATGATTCCAAGAATGAAATTTTATCTAAACTACAGGAAGAGTTTCTAGAGAATTGGTCAATGAGACATGTCAGACTTTTAATAGCAAAAATGTACAAAAACAAAAAAGAAGGAATGGAAAAGTAATATTCCTTTAAATGTTTGTCTAGAATTATTTATAAATATCACTTTTGTTATATTTACTTTTCTTTTTTTTTTTCTGAATAAGTCTACTTCTATATTGATACAAAAAGATTACAACGATGCAAAGGCCTCCGAGTGGCTAGCCCAATGATGTGGCATTCTAGCATTGCACTGCTGCACATTGACACTTAAAACCAACGACTGATTACAGACTATCAAAAACACTGAAGACCAGGACCTTGTCCGACTGTTATACCAATGATTCTTGTGTCTGTTGTGTCTACTGAAATGGAGGACAATTTTCGACTTATAAGACCACAACAGACAAAACCAGAAACAAAAATTACAAGTAATTTTAGTATGGCCATGAAACGCTGTCCTGAGGACAGTTACATATATAATCCTAGTAAGAAACCTGTATCTGGGAGGCCAGTGATAAGTCGATGGAGAATGACAGTCAATAACCTGCAAAAAACTGAGAGGAAGAAGGAGGTTTAACCCCTTCTTGATACCTGTAGACCAAAACTGTCGAGCAGAATCCATTAAGCTTCGTTAGGCGAGGGCGCTTCTTCCACCATAGGGCAAGCGTACGGGTTGAAGTCCTCGTCATCAGGAGGAAGAGGAACTTTGTCAGAGAAACCGCTGCTTGAAGGAGCGCTGGGCTCTGCCTTCTGAGACGCGAACTGAGAGGTGAAAGCTTCCGGAGCGCTTGGCATACTGACGTCGGGAGGACAAAACAGAACCTCATCCTCAGGAGCAGGGACAATTACAGAGGGCAGAGCTTGAGCATTCGAATTAGGGTCAGAGAGCAAAGACTGAGCGACGGGATTAGGCCTCAGAGTGATGGAAACCGCGGCAATAAACTCATGATGATTGAGGGAGCAGGGGTAGATGAAACGGGCGGAGTGAGAGTGAACATTGGAGGAGAGGCGTATTTGCGCCCCACGTCCACGACCACGTCCACGTCTGTAAACAACATTGCGCCCATCTCCAGGATTAGAAAAGTCCGACGAGGAGGCTGAGGAAGGAGACACTGGCGGTCTAATGACATGCCCTCGAGAGGAGCCGCGCCTGCTGGTCATCCTAGGTCTCAGGCGAGGCATAGTGAACCTGGCAGGGCGGAGAAACACTAGAGGGATAGTGAACGGGTTCTGAGGGCGACTGCAGGCAAAGGAGAAGCCACTGTAATAGCAAAACGGTCCAGAGGAGACGTGAAAACCCGGAGAAATATGTTGACAGCAATGCAAACAACACCGTTTCCCTGTGCTGGTGCGCAGGCAGGGCTCTAAAACGACCTGCGAACAGCAAGAGCTCAGAGGTAAAACGCTGTGGATCAATGGAATTGGTTCCATAGCGCCGAGGAGGGCAAGAAAACGAGGCGAAATGAATTTCATTGAAACCGCATTAACTGTTGAAGCCTGCGTGATGAGATTTCGCTTTGAATGCAGAGGACTGGCGGTGGTGGTGAACCACGTGCCTGGCCACCTCCCCATCTGCGAATTACACCTGATTACGTACACCCGCATCCGGGGAGTTATATTTACTTTTCATATATCAATATAAAAATTAAATATTTTATTGTCATGTTACAATTTCAGGAAGATTATGAAAATCTCAAAAGATGAAGGAACAGATATCAGAAATATACCAGTAGGAATGTCCAAAAAGGTGTACAAGGAGATGGTAAAAGAAATAGACAAAATTGCATCACAGGAGGAGCCATCTCAACAAAAACATGCTTCAAATGTAATATGTAATCATTGAATTTTTCGATCATTAGGTACAATAAATAAACAATTTAGCATTAAATATTAATTTTCAAGAATTTTCTTGCATAAAAGAAAAGAAAATGGAACTCATTCAACACATAAAACATGATAACAAGGAAGAAAAGAGTTGATCTCTAAGTTTGTGAGTAATTGTTACTTCCTTATAACAACTTAACTAGATTTCATTTTTGTATTTTTT
This sequence comes from Pinus albicaulis, assembly GCA_034641835.2. Classification (NCBI taxonomy): domain Eukaryota; kingdom Viridiplantae; phylum Streptophyta; class Pinopsida; order Pinales; family Pinaceae; genus Pinus; species Pinus albicaulis. The sequence goes on from CM076581.1 coordinate 522,596,099, forward strand.
AAGTTGTTTTACAAAAATCATCATTGAATGTTTTCAAACAGGTGCAAACATACAAAGAAGAACTATCAGACAAGTTGATTTAAATTGGGTTAAATATGGGTTGTGAGTATATGTTGGCATATCATAAATTGATTGTAGAACTTGTAAGCATCTATCAATCTTGTTTTACTTAGCTCTGTCTATAATTAATATAATAAAAACAACTTTTATATTAAATATATGATTTGTTATGGGGTATAAAACTTGTAGGAAACAAAGTATCGAACTGCGCCAACACATGAAATTTTGAAAGATGGCATGGTACATGGTTTTGAAAGAATGTGTATAGTTTATGAGTCAATTGTTGCTATGGTACGTAATTTTTATTTTCGATTTACATTCATGTATATTATTTAATATTGGAATTTTCATTATTCTCACCAATGTATATACACTCATTTCAGTTTATTTTTATGTTTGTAGATGGAAGGCGAAGAAGAAGAAAACAATCAATGTTGTGAACAAAACATTTCTGAAAATAACCCGTCATGGAAGTAGCTCTAGCAGTGACAGCAGTTCAAGCGAAGAATGATGATCACTATGTTTGGATATCAAAGCAAGGCGTTTTATTTTTTGAAATATATATGTCTGTGAAATCAGACATTTTGTTTAATGTAATGGACATAGTGTCCCAATGGAAAGATAAAGGGATACCAATAACTGTCCCATTTTGTATAATAAAGACTGTCTTATTCATATATATATATATAATCATAAAATGTGTTTTAATTTATTCTATTGCATTCTCCATTGTCATTCTCAAATGCACTAATAAAAATTTAATTCATATGAATATTGTTATAAGATATATATGTGTCAATTTTTGATGAATAATGAATTTTAAAAAAACACAATAATTATGATAAGATATAACAAATTAATCCAAACATCACATTCAAACGCATTAATAAAAATGTAATTAATATGAATATTGTTATAAGATGTGTCGACTTTTGATGAATATGAATTTAAAACAATCACAATAATTGGACTGTCACAGGTCAATGTTTCTAAAAAATACAAAATGAAAACCGGTGCATGTCAGTAACTGTACACTAGTACGTTTATGTGTCTATACACACTGGTGCCATTGTACGATCTATGGGCACCGCAAAAATAACGATACCAGTTATAAATATCGGCGTGTTTATGTGATACTGAGCACCGGGGCATTTACGTATCTATAAGCACCGGTGCATTGGCACCGCATGAATACTGATACCAATTATAAATATCGATGTCTTTTTGTGATAAGGCACATCGGTGCGTTTATATAAGTATACGCACCGGTGTGTTGATACGACTTATGGGCACTGCACAAATCCCAAGACCAATTAGAACGGCCCCGTGCATTGTATGACCAACACTACACTCAGTGCGGTTTTACACCTAAACGTCCCAGTGCGTTTGATTGAGACCGCCCCAGGGCGTCGTCTGCATGTACATACCGGTGCGTTAAAGCCATAGTAACGCACCGATGAAAAAAAAATCTGTAATAACCTCTGACTGCTCATTTTTTTTAGTTATGTTGAATTTTCGTTAAAAGCTTCGCCAAAACCTCCGTAACCATAAACGAATGTTGTAGAAAATAATTTTTTGACAACTTTGGCCAATTTTATAACACTAAAAACTTCCTTTATAACCTCTACTAGAGGGTCTTTTTCTTGTAGTGTCCTCTCTTCAAATATAATACAATGATTTAATGATATTATAATATAATGAAAATAATAATAATAATAATAATAATATTGTCGTACTTGTTTTCCTTGATCAACATAAATATACTATTATTATATTATAATATTAATTAGATTTATTTTATTTTATTTAGGTTAGTTTAATTCATAAGAATTTGCACATTAAATTTCATATACTTGTTATTGAATACGTAGACTTATAATATAGTTCTACAACAAATTAGAATATTTATGAAACTTTAAAAGGTAACATGAGTAAAATAAAACATTATTATTATTAGTATAAAATAAGGATACACACTTTAACTAGGATTAAATGTATGCGTTAAAGGATCCCACTACAATAATGACATGTGTACATCACAAGGGTGCCATTGAGATGGAGCAATAGAAAATGTACCTATCGCATGTGTAGCATTAAATCACATTGGAATGTGTTATGTATGAATTCATAATAAATAATGATAAGAGTAGGATAAGCTTTCAATATTTTGCCCTTTTCTTTTATTATAAAAATTTTGAAATTATATTGGATAGCTATAATTGTTTACTCTTTCTATATCAAATTTGCAAAGAATGAAACTCAAGTTTGATAATCAATTATAATTAAAATTTTATTAATAATCAAAATTTAAATTATTTATAAATATGTTAATATAATTTATTTAATATTTTAGAGAAATATGTTGATGTAAGTATAATAATTAATAAAATATTTTTTTAATAATATTTCATTAAGATAATATAAAATATTATTTAATTTTTATAAATAATATATTATTTTAATGAAAAGTTATATATTTTTTTTATTAAATGCAAACACATTTTGGTACTCCTTTGTTTTAGTTGAATGCAATTTTTGAGTCTTTTTTATTGTTTCAGCGTCATTTTCAATCGATCTATCTACATCTTGGACCCCAATATGCCAAAAAAATCTATATGGAAAATTCAAACAAAAATATAAATATTTTATAATTTAAAATACAATTTATAATGATCAAAGATTATAATTGTGATAAATAATGTTTAAAATTAAAAAATTAATTCAAAATAGATCATATATATATATAAAAGTTAATTTTTATATATCTATATGTACCTTCGTACTTCCCTCGACCGGTTAGTCTCATGGTTTAGTGCAACGATGTACCATTGAATAACTTGTTCAGCTGAGACAAGTTGGTCTGTAGAGTGTTCCATTTGATATATTCGAAGTGCTCGTTTTATACATGCCCCCGCACCATCATGTTCTCATTTTCCATTAGCAGTCTCAAAGAAATTCCAACAATGTTTAATGTGGGTTTTTATATGAAGACGACATAACCAAAGGAATGATCATGAAAATTTGAATTGACCTGCACATACAGCTAACCATATCCAATGTTCATTGAATTTAATTCCATGATATTTCAATCAATCATAAATCTTATCAAAAAAAATTGTACAAAATGTGTATCATGTGTATGATCATCGCTGATATAAAAGTGATATTCTTTAATAACATGTCTATTTTCACTAGTGCTTTCTATATGATCAACATTTTGTTCAACGTGTCTATATAGAATATGGAAAATCATAGATACTCGGTCATAATGATAGTATTCACTTTGGATTTCATTTTGTGCAACAAATCTGTAATTCTCTGCAAAATCAACTATTGACAAAATGGTCCCTGACGGAAAAAATTCACGAGACTTTTTAAATTGCAAATCCTGCTATCAAGTTCTATGGGAATGCTTGGTGTATTTCGAAATTTCTACCTTAAACGTTTTCAGAAACTCTACAATAAAAATTCTTATTGTTGTAAATCAATCATTTTAGCACTTGTAGTACTACTTGAACCAATCAATGTATGAATATATTCATATCTCTTCCATTTCACATTTATGTTGGATAATTATTTATCATTTATATCAATATGATATTTTTTGTGAAATAAAGCCAAATTTCCACAATGATCGCATTTTTTACCATCAACCCAATTCTTTTGGTAAAATAATTCATGGCTTTCTCTTGCACATAGAATTTGGGATATGAAATCATGGATAGTGGAAGGAGGAGGTGAATTTTTCCAACATATTTTACCAAAATTAAGGAATGTGTCATAATATAACTAAAATATCACATGATAACAACAGAAACAAGTGTCATGTACTGTGATAGTTTTAACAAACCATGGTTTTTGTTGCACAAAAGCATTTATTGAGACATTAATTCCATGATTCTCTTCTATGAACTTGTTGAAAAACTCTATCTGAATGGTGTCCAAGATATTTTTTTCATGTTCTTCATACTGATTTCATGTTATTATTCGTCTCATCACATCTCTTTCTTTTGGTGAAACACGTGAATTTTTCATCCAATATTCATATATTATTTTTTTAATATCTTCTCCAATTATATCTTTGTATGGTTTCTTACAAATAATTGTCCAACAAACAAGTTCATCATTTACATCTATTTTCAATTGAAATTGATGATGTTTGTGCAATGTTTTTCATGAGGTCCCTAATGCTTGTGCCATAGATTTTACCAAATGATTCTCTTTAGTACTTGATGAAACCATTTCCATTTTTATTGCTCTACATGCATCTAAATCCCTTTTCTTTCTAGATCTTCCAATTGAATTTAGCAGACTACTTATATTTTGTATCACATTTTTTTTCATTTTTTTAATCTTTTGTTGATTGTCAAATACCCAATAGAGTCAGAGCTTCTTTTAATTTATTTTATGTTAAGAGACTTCTCAAAATTTGGGCTTGAACTGCCTAATTTTCATCTTTGAAGAGCATATAAATAATGCACCTAACATGATATCATATAACATGGTGAGCTTTTTTATCTCCATATGTGTCATTGTAAACATTTTCTAACATCTCATCATTGATATTGATTTGATTTGTACATATCAGAAATAAATGTACAAAATGAGTTTAAATATTCAATAAATAATTAAATTAAAAAATAGTGTGTGAATGTAATTGAAAAATTAATAAATATGTATAATTTCAATAATACACATTCAAAATATATATACATACTTGGTGATTCAATTCAATCTTCACTTGAATTTATTTCACCATTTTCAACATCTTCAACCATTGGTTCAATATATTTTTCACTTTATCTTTCAAAATTTTCTATCTCATCATCAATGTTATGAGGAATATCTCTCTGTGTTTACGTTGCAAAATATTTTTCAAATTAGTTCATCAAATAAAAATTAATTTTCACAATACACTAGTTGAATTTTAAATACCATTCATGATATTTACATTTACATACCTGCTTCAACTTCTAGTTGAGGTTGATTTTCCCTTTCAATATTTGTGCATTCTACTCTCCTTTTTTGCTATATTCTCTCTCGCATTCTCTATGAACCTCAGAGTTTCTTGTTCTATCGTATTTTATCTTGAAATTTCTTTGATTTCCCATGATAATTTAGTATGAAGATAAAAAAATTTCCTTCAAAATCCTGTAATGAAACTCACTATCAAAATTTAGATAAAAACTCACTTCAAAAAATCATAAAAAATTATTTAATTTCAAAAAAACTCACTTTAAATTTTTTTCACAAAATTCGTACTTCAACCAAAAGAAATTACTTAAAAAAAAAAAAAAAATTCTTTAAAAATTTGGCCAAAAAATGTCTTTTAACAATGAAGCCCAAAAAATTTCCTTCAAAGTCATGTAAAAAAATCTCACTTTAAAAATTTAGACAAAAAATGTCTTTAAAAATCATTATAAAAGATTTACTTCAATCCAAAACACTTACTCTAAAGAAATGTCACTTAAAATAATACCCCCAAAAAAATTCTTTTGAAAATTAAGCCAAAAAAACCTTTGAAAATTTAACCCAAAAAAATTCCTTTGCAAATTCAGCCCAAAAAATTTCCTTTGAAAATTCAGCTCAAAAAACTTCGTTTGCAAATTTAGCCCAAAAAATTTCCTTTGCGAATTCAGCCCAAAAACTTTCGTTTGCAAATTCAGTCCAAATGAATAAATAGGAGAAAATAATGTTTACGTTTTCGACTATTTATAGAGTTGCAAATTTTGTTTTTATGGAGGTGCTTTATCAAATTTTATCCGGCCGACGGAATTTGCAGTCAAAAGTTCGGTTGAACTTTTGATAATAGTTCAACCGAACTTTGTTTGTCGTTAAAACTAACAGGATGGAGAGGCGAAAAAATTTCGACTGAACTAAAACGTCTGCAACTATGCTGCAGCTCGGCTCTGAACACATTTCTTCAACTTTGGAAAGGTTAAAATCCATCAAATTTTATGAATTAAATTTTGGAACCAAGATTAGCATTTTCATAATTCAATCTACTTTCAGGGGATATAACGTTTATGGAATTCCATAAATATTTACTAATTTTAATTAATTTCTTAATAAAATGGGTGCAAAAATTTTCTGAAGGTCATTATGATTCAGTGAAATCAAAATTTTGTATCTCCCAAAATACACTGTAAAAAATTGAAAAATTTACGGTGCATTACATTGGTTTGTCGTCTGTAATGGATATTTCTTACATTTTTAGTTTATAAGTAATATGTTGAGAAACTTGACCTAGACCGAAACATATTCAAAATATGCAGTTTTTTCATATTGGTTTAGTTCAAAAAGTTCTTGTAATTTAGATATGCATCACTTGGTTTCATAAATATAATGATACTGAAGTATAATCCGTCTAGATTGTTGCAACACATTTTTTTTCTCCAAAACACCAAGTTTTCAAGGAATACACCAATGCTTCTTAACATGACATTTTATGAATCCCTTGATTGTTAAAGAACACATACTCAAAGAATTGTTAAGTTGACATATCAAATGTGAATAAAAAAAATCCAAAAAAATAAGTAATAGAAAGCTAATAAAATTTCTCACAAGTTTTTTTTTTATCATAAAATTAAATTCTAAATAGAAAAATTGTTATGGCTTGTTGAAAGTTGAAGAACTTCTAAAAATGATATTTTTCTCTCAAAAAAGGGCAAAAAGTGTAAGCCAAGTTTACATTTTCACCCATATATGTGTGTGTGTGTGTGTGTGTGTGTGTGTGTGTGTGTTTCTCAAGATCAACATCATTCTATTTTAACTTTGACTCTAATAAGAGGCAAGAGGAGCCAAATATTTCGAATTTTTTATTAAGTTTTGCATTCAGAAAATTGTTTTCATCTTAAGAGATTTGATCCCTTTTCGAGCTTGGAAGAGCTGGAGTAAAATGGATCTATTGTAACACCCCACCCCATATTTACCTACTTTAACATACTTATCACGGTACACATGAGATAATATTTACTATGCATGACTCAACTCCCAAGGTGCAGTTATGGAAATGGGGTCTAACTTGCCAACACATGCTATTCATTTTTACAAATACTTGGTGTTCATAGCACTTGTAAGTCATGAATGCATATCTTGGTCATTTTTTACATTAGTTTCATCCGATGTTCATCAAGAAGGCTTGTTTCCCTCTCATACTTGTTGCAACGTACACATATTAGCTTATGCATTCATCTAAAATAACCAAGAGCATGTCAAACCATGAATTAGATCTAAATAAAGAGCGCACCGTATAATAATAAATACACCAAGCATGTATCATATACTTACCCAGGAATGAAGCAGTGAAAAACAAGTCATGTAAACAATAGTAAATAAAAAATTATGCTCATTGGTCATTAATAAATAATAGCACATATCAACATATACAAAGTACCAACCAAGTCAAGGAATTCCAAATAGCACCCGATCATAGAATCGACTAAACCAAATCTTTATTTTAGACAATCACCACAGCGCCATATTCCAATTTTGAATGTGGGAATCATACAATAAACTAAACAAAAACCAAACTATGGCTTTCAAAGGCCAAACCAACTCAACCCTCAACCAATGATTCCACTTCATTGTCAGATATCACTAACACCAACCTAATTGGTCTCTAACCAAGTTGTCTAGGTCTCTAGAGAATTTGTTCCAACCATGGATCTAGAAACTAATAAATCAACCCACAACCTTCCAGGGCTCCATAGAGTTTGTCTAACCAAGGCTCCAAGACTAGTAACTCAACCCACGAAGGCCTCCAGATTGTTTTTCCAACCAGCGCTCCATGAGTAGTAACTCAACCCATGTTGTTCTAGGGCTCTAGAGAATTTTTTTCAACTAACGACTCCAAAAACTAGTAACTCAAGCCACAACCATAAGGAACCAAAGTACCAATGAGAAATAAACATTGGAAAAATCCACAACATCGTCGCTATCCACGAAATAGAAAGGCTAGGAAAAATCATTGTCCATCCACACAATCCTCCATGCTAATGACATATCCTAACTAAATAACCACATGCATATACCATGCATTCCAAAGTTAGCAATGAAATCATACATGCAACTCGATACGTGCAAACCAATCTCACAGTAGCCATTGATATTTTTGTTATGCTATGAAACCAGCTCCAATTTTTATGTCATAGTACCAATATTTTGCAACACCTTGTAAGGACCATAGTACTTTGGCAATAAGTTATTATCATTCTTACCTTGTTTGAGGGACATTTGTTCATATGGTTGTAGCCATAAAAATACACAATATCCTACATCAAAACTTCTCCTATTGCAATGATTACTTGCCTGTTGTTTCATTCGATTTTGTGCCAAAATTAAGTTATCCTTCAAGAGTTGGAGAACTTTTTTTTTATGCTCGTTCTGGCAACAAAAATTCTAGCAGACATCAGAAAATATTCACATGGCAACACAAACTTAATCTCGGAATGGAAGAATTGGTCCAGCACTAAGCCAACCAACGCACGCAGTAGTAAAATCAAGGATACCACCAGATCATAATCAAGGATGAAGATATTCATAAGACTATTTTCCGTACCAGGTATGGGCATTATGAGTTTGTGATACTACCCTTCGGGTTAACAAATGTGCCAGTAACATTTGTAAGGATAATGCATGGTATATTTCACCCCTTCCTGGATAACTCTGTGCTGATATTTATTGATGATATTTTAATATATTCTAAGAGTCAGGAAGAACATAAGGGGCCTCTAAGAATAGTATTGGAAATGTGAAGAAAACACCAGCTGTACACTAAGTTCAACAAATGTGATTTCTTCAAAACAGAAATCGAGTACTTAGGCCATGTTATTTCAGCAGAAGGGATTGCTATTGATCCAGAGAAAATTAAGACAATCATGGAATGATGTGTTCCCCAAAATGTGGTGGATATTTGATCCTTTATGGGATTGACTAGATACTACTAAAGAATCAATGAAGGGTTCTCCAGAATTTCCTTTCCAATCACCTTTGTAGAGAAAAGGAAAAGTCTTTGAGTGGACTAATGAGTACCAGAATAGCTTCGAAAAGTTAAAGCATCTATTGACCACTACACCAATTTTAAGGGTAGCTAACCCCAACAAATAATTTGAGTTTTGTACAGACGCTTGTAAGGAGGGATTTGGGGTAGTTTTATCTCAGGAAGGAAAGGTAGTGGCCTATGAGTCAACAAAGTTAAAAGAGTATGAGAAAAGATATTCAGCCTATGATCTGGAGTTAATAGTGGTGGTACATGCACTCTGGGTATGGAGACACTACCTGCTGGGAAATAATTTTCTACTAAAGACTGATCATAGCAGCCTAACCAGTTACTTCAAACAAGCTAATTTAAACTCTTGACAGGAAAGATGGAATGCCTTCCTAAGTGAGTTTGATATGGAAATTCAGCATGTGAAGGGTAAAGAAAACCGAGTGGCGGATTCTTTAAGTAGAAAACTACATTATGTTTATGAGCTTTACTATAATCAGCTTGAATGCAAATTTTTAGATCAAGTGAAAGAGAAATCACAGAAGGATCCTGAATACCAATTCCTATGGTAGCAAATGGAAGAGGCCAGAAAGCAAGAAAACACTTCTGAATATGGAGTTAGTAAAGAAAAAATGCTAACCTTTAGAGGAAAGATTTATATATCAAACCATGTGGATCTAAAGGAGCTAATCATGAATTAATATCATCGAAGTAATTATGCAAGACACCAGGGATACCAAAATATGTTAAATGCAATTAGAAAAATATATTTCTAGCCTGGTATGCATAGAAACATTACTGAATACTTAAACAAATGTTTGGAGTGTCAACAGGTCAAGGTGGAGCATCGACATCCAGATGGATTGTTGCAACCCATACTAGTACTTTAATGGAAATGGAAGGTCATATCCATAGACTTCATTATGGGTTTGCCACGATCAAAGAGGCACAATGACTCTATTATGGTGGTGATCGATAGGTTGAATAAGTCTGCACATTTTATACCTGTACAGTCTACTTACAAGGCTGTACAGATAGAAGATATTTTTATGAGAGAAATTTTCAGACTGCATAGCATTCCGAAGACTGTTATTTTAGATAGATATGTGAAGTTTACTTGAGAATTTTGGAAAAAAAATTTTACAAGTCTGGGAACCCAAATAAATTTCAGTACTCTTTATCATTCCGAGATGGATGGACAAATTGAACGGGTAAATCAAGTTTTGGAAGACATGCTATGCATGTATGTGATGCAACAACCAACAAAATGGGAAGAGTATTTACACCTAGTTGAATTTTATTACAACAATGGTTATCAGGAGTCCCTTAGGATGAGTCCTTTAGAAGCTCTATATGGGCGGAAATGTCGCACTCCCATAAATTGGAGCAGCCCCAAAACGAAACTAATGCTAGGACCAGAAATGCTGGCTGAGATGGAATCAAAGTTAAGAAAGATCAGGAAAAACCTCAAAGCTGCACAAGATTGGCAAAATATTTACGCATATAAGAAAATGACTTATCGAGAATTTGTAATATTCCTAATTAGCGACAGCTAATTGGAATATTCTATTTCATTTAGTTTGTCGTCTATAGTTTGTAAATAAATAAAAAGTGAGTGAAGAGGGTCTAACTCACTTAAGTGAAATAATACATCCACCTAGTAGCACAACGTTGTGACTTAAGTGGGAGTCAAGGGGGGCCTAACACCATGTAGAGGAGGGGGCCTATGTACACTCTAGAAGCTTTTGTGCAGATAAGGATGAGGATTTGGAGGAGAGAGAGAGGCTACGTTGGGTTTTGGAGGGAAACCAACGTTATAAAAGATGGAGGAGCCTCCTCATTTCATTCATTCTTGAGTTGATGATTTTTGAGTGAGACATTTGTCTTCTTGAGCATGCTGGCTATTTAGCCTGTCTGCAACACTTTTTAGTGCATTGAGTGTCTCCAGTCGGAGATCTCACCCTTAGCCCCGAAGGACTTCGAGTGCCTGCTCGGGCAAGGTTGGTTTTTCAGTATTTTGTGAGTCGTTTAATTGTTTGGGTTTGTTGCGGAGCTAGAGCTTATAGAGACTACACAGTCACTGGGAGAGAGGATACAGTCCACTATGGAGGAGCTTCGGATTGGGGTTTCTGCAGGTGATTTCTCCGGGATTTTGAGCAGAGGGGCAGCCTTTTCCCCTAGGAGAATTTTGGCAGAGTTTTGAGGCAGTATTTCAGTTGTTTCCATCTAGACATTATGTAGAGACTTGAGGGCCAGCGTAATTAACTAGGGAGGCAGTTTCTCGTGATTTCTGGGGTTGGTCATTCTTGGAATGGTTTTTGGATCTTGTCCGGTTTGCCGAGGAGATGAGTTTTTCCGATTTTTAGCTTATTCCGGCAAGGGGATCAACCCCTAATTTCAGTCTATTCCAGTAGTAGCAGCTACACGGCAGTTTCCAGTAGCTAGGATGCAGTTCCTAGAGCAGCCATTTCCGGTATTCTCTAAGAGTGTTTCTTCACTTGCTTTGCGCAAGATTAGCCTATTTTACTCCATTACATTTCTCATATTAATAAAATGGCTCAGCATTTCTTCTCTATGTTTTCGAGATGAGTTGTCGTAGTTGTCGTATTCTCTTTCTATTGTATGTCTATTATTATTTTTTAGCATTCTAGTTCTATACCACTTGGTGTGTTATCTTCCACTCTTAGATAGAGTCTGGAAAGGGCCAGGTAGCCTTTGGATCTCGTCCTCCTTAGAGGCGACATATCCAGTAAATTCCCTCCCATTCCATCTCTGGTTGGAGTTTTCCATGTTTTAGAAATATCCCCGAAACAGGATATTACATTGGTATTAGAGCATAGTTCTGGCTCAGCCTGTGGAGCTAGTTATCTACGAAATCGAAAGAGAAACCGTGGGGACATTTTTCTTACCCACCAGAGGCCGTAGAGGTGACAATTATGGGGATCTCACAACAGTGTGACCTTCATTCACCATCTTTTAGTAGGCCAACCAGGATCACAATGCCTACATTCTTACCTCCAATACCGAGTGAGAAATGGAGGCAGCATGATCATATACCCTTTGGAGACTATTTCCGTAAATGGCAGTCCATGGGAGAAGAATTCAGAGCAGTTGTGCCTTTCAAAGATTACTGTCAGCTCAGGCAAGATGAAAGTGAATGGAACAATGGGGGATCTAGCACGTAGAGTTCAAAGTTGCAGCATACCACTAGGAAGTCACCTTTTCCCATCTATGAGGGATCCACTGATCCCTGTGAGTCTAAGCCCAAGAATATCAGAACATTGAAAAAGATGAGTTTATTCTCATCTATTTTCAGATCCAGAGGAAATGCATCCACCTTAGAGGAGGTTAAGAAGATTGAAGAAAAAGAAGAGGAAGTACCATGCGCTTCGTATTCTCATCAAGAAGAAGATATTGAGCATGGAAGATACTTGGATCATCAGATTCTCAATGATTACCTTGTTGAATATAGATCTCAACCTAGAGCCTTCAGGGAGAGTCTAGATTTTTCTCATTTCATCTAGCTGAAGGAAGAGAAGAGGCCATGCAGCAGAAAAGAAATCAAAGGCAATAGATTTTTGTTGTCTACCTTTGATGGGACATCTAATGCAAGAGCTTGGGTGGAGAAGTTGGATGCCTCTTTCCAGTTTGATCGAGTGTCGGAGGGGGAAACCATCAAAATGGTTACCTCGCACTTGGAGGATGAGGGCACACAGGATTGCAAGGAGTTCGAGTATACACCTAGTGTGACACAGGACTCGCCCTCATTAGAGACCTCCTTGACCATGTCGGTTGATATCGTAGTGGAGAAGGTAGAGCCTACCCCAATAGAGCCATCCATTGAGGTGATGACCAGAGCTGTGTCCGAGTTTTCAGGTGGTAGCAGTACACGACAAATGGGTGAGGTGTTAGGAGATGTATCCACCTTTGATGAGGCGTTAGGAGATACAGAGGTATTGGATGATGGTTGTAGACAGCAGTATCATCAGCTTCGAGAAGACCTTCTAGTTTTGAAGGGGAAGGCCACGTCAGTATGGGAGGGCATGAGAGTGGCTTGTGCCGAGTCGGCGGCCAAGTTGGCCCGCATTGGGGAACAATTGGATTCCCTGATGGTACAACCAAAGGGCACATTGGAGCGTCAGATCATTCCCCTTCAGGCATGCATGGAAAGGACTAGCAGCGTAGTTGGGACACCTCTTCCCATTGGAGAGAGAGAGACAGAGTCACCTAGTTAGATCTCATACGTTGACTTGGTTAGCAGGATGAGACAATCGGGGTTGCACAAGGTGCAACAACCACATGTTGAGGTTGGATGGCGAGAGATTTTGAGTTGGTACCTGGTGGAGTGGGTTATGGAGATAGTGGTGGACCCGAGTGTAGTTCAACAGGAATTTCCAGGTATGGGGAATACAGGAACCCCAGATTGGAATTAGAGTCTAGGCGGGGTTACCTATCATTTCCCAGGCAGGTCGGTTGACTATGTCTTGGAGGATACAGTTGGCCTAGTAGTAGAGCATGCACATCTTCTAGGGGAGTTTTCGTCAGCCCCAGTGACCAACCAGTTTATGGGTAGATTCCCTAGGTTGTCTTGGTATGACACCCATATACGGGATCATGGGGTGGTCAACATACCTTAGCAGGAGCTTGTCAGAGGAGGTGGCATTAATAGGCCACCAGATGGCACCTTGTATGGGGCCAAGGATTCTTCACCTTTTTGTGGGGCACAGAGGACGCAGCAGAGCCGAGCAGTGGTGGTAACACTACTGACACATAGGGAGATTCACTTCTCAGACCCCTTGAGGAGGGTTTGGAGTGATGATCCATTCGTCGGTGGGTATAGCGATGCGACGGTGGAGACGATGATACAGATTGGGGGTATTCCAACATGTAGAGGCACAGCTCTAGGTCATCACATCCATGGATGTGTGGGATCCTCTAGCATTGAGTAGTGGACTACCGGTGGACATGGAGTTTCATGGTGGTGTACCGTAGTGTGTGGGACTGCATTGTGGAATAGGAGTGTACTACATCACGATGAGAGCACGCGGGCAGTGACCGATGCTTGGACACAGTCAGGGCACGAGATGATACAGGGTGGTACAACAGTAGCTTGGGGTATCCAGCAGTATACAGGGGTATGCCTCAGTGTGCAGTGGCATGTCGAGGAGTACATGGATGATCGGTGTTATGCAAGGGCGTATGATGCTCCACAGCAGGGTCATAGAGTGTTGCCACTAGGGAGACTCACGGACAGGGACACCAGGCTTACCTTTGGGGGTATTTCACCCAGGATCGATGGGGAGACAGATGAGCGATACTTGACGGTATCTGTGGGGACTCATGCACCTGACCCTCTTCTACATCACTCACGGGCACAGTCAATTTTTTCGTTGTCCTTTGGCACCTTGGGCATGAGTAGCGGGGTACGCGAGGCTCACCCAAGATATTTGGATGACACTCAGCACACTAGGGGAGAGACTTCTCAGCAGTGGCATTGGGTTAGGGCACTATTTGATAGCCATGGGTTAGGGGATGAGATGATCCTCTGCAGGGGTGGCACATCAGTCATCACTGAGCCTACGCTTGGGGAGCGGGTAGTGAGGGAGACATGTGTCACTTTTCCCTCAAGGCATGTCAAGATCATGCATGAGCAGAGGATACTGGGTACAATAGAGGTAGCATCCCAGTATGTGTCTGGGCTCCAGACATTGTATCGACACTTTGTCGAGAGGGTGGATGGCATATCCAATGCAGATGAGGTGGCAGAGGTAGAACAGGAGGGCATTCCTTCTGTATGCCCAGGTGAGAACTCTTTTTCATATGAATCCATAAGATCAGTTGAATACACTCCTGGGGAGCGAGAGCAGTCATGTAGAGATGGTGACAGTAAACTGGGGTTGCATTCCAGTGTCCAGGGTGAGTAGACACGGGACCCTGCGGGAGATACTCTGGGTGAAGAGTCACTTGTGACGATTTAGCTAGAGCAGCAAGTGATGGAGCCTGAGTCGAAAAAGGAGGACACTATTCACATCAGGCACGATATTCCTTTGGGGGAGAGCCATATGGGTGCCCACATTGAGCCGATGAGGGATATTACAGGGGTCAGCCATTGAGGTGGGGCAGTCAGATGCACTAACATCGAGTACGGTGACAACAATTGCAGATCCATACCCTCTGGAGGTGTTGGAGGTTGATGGGATTGTTCTGCAGGGGGGCAGTAGACAGCGGGAGCATGATATTCCTGATCAGGAGTGGGAGGATTTGTTGTATATGGTGGAGCATCGATCTGTGGGTCGACATAGGGATGAGGAACAGATAGATGTACACGCAGTTAGCAGAGCTGCAGTGTTTTTAGTGGGTAGCACTCTCCAGGAGTACATCGATGAAGCTTGCAGCATATCTTGCCCACTTTGGCCCATTATAGAGAGAGGGGCTTCCTTCTACAGGCAGCTTTCATTGGCAGACAGGGCAAAGTAGTGGGAGTTGATTATGAGCTGGCGACAACACTCCAGGCATGTTCCATATGCAGTTGTTGTTGCTATATCGAATTCTTCTTCCAAGATGTATTGGCGGGAGATCATGAGTTGGTACCCTCTTGATGGTACGGTATTCTTCGTAGGGAGCACAGTGGAGTAGGGGCCCTTGGACATAGCAGATGTTACAGATTCTAGCTGGCAAGGGGGCACAGGTCTTCGTTTCTTCAGCACTCCATCCTGATTTCAGCAGATCAGGATCAGCATGGGATTGATTCAGGACTTGGATTGGAGAGAGGTGATGAGTTGGTACACAGTTGATGAGACAGCTTACATAGTCACAGATACAATGCAGCAGGTGTTATGGTTTTCGCCTCTTAAAGCATCAGTCATAGCCAGAGGCAGTGCGCAATCCGAGCCGTGGGACTTGGGCGATTATTGGCCATGGTGGCAATGGGATCGGGGAGGATTGTTTGTTGGCTAGTACCGTGAAATATCAGTTTGGGATCCTGGCATTGAGGGATCCCTTCATATCAGTGATATCCATCACTTCAGTTGCTTGAGGACAAGCAACATTTTTTTAGGGGGGACTGTAATATTCCTAATTAGTGACAACTAATTTTAATACTCTATTTCGTTTAGTTTTTCCTCTATAGTTTGTAAATAAATAAAAAGTGAGTGAAGAGGGTCTAACTCACTTAAGTGAAATAGGACATCCACCTAGTAGCACAACGCTGTGACTTAAGTGGGAGTCAAGGGGGGCCTAAAGCCACGTAGAGGAGGGGGCCTATGTACACTCTAGAAGCTTCTGTGCAGATAAGGATGGTGATGTGGAGGAGAGAGAGAGGCTACGTTGGGTTTTGGAGGGAAACCAACGTTATAAAATATGGAGGAGCGTCCTCATTTCATTAATTCTTGAGTTGATGATTTTTTAGTGAGACATTTGTCTTCTTGAGCAAGCTGGCTGTTTAGCCTGTCTATAGCTCTGTTTAGTGCATTGAGTGTCTCTGGTCGGAGATCTCACCCTTAGCCCTGAGGGATTTCGAGTGCCTACTCGGGCAAGGTTGGTTTTTCAGTATTTTGTGAGTCGTTTCATTGTTTGGGTTTGTTGCGGAGTTGGAGCTTATAGAGACTGCGCAGTCACTGGGAGAGAGGACGCATTACACTGTGGAGGAGCTTCGAATTACGGTTTCTGCAGGTGATTTCTCCGAGATTTTGAGCAGAGGATCAACCTTTGCCCTTAGGAGACTTTTGGCAAAGTTTTGAGGCAGTATTTCAGCTGTTGCCATCTAGCCACTGCACAGAGCCTTGAAAGCCAGCGTAATTCACTAGGGAGGTAGTTTCTGGTGATTTTCGGGGTTGGCCATTCTTGGAATGGTTTTTGGATCTTGTCCAGGTTGCCGAGGAGAGGAGGTTTTCCGATTTTTAGCTTATTCTGGCAAGGGGATCAACCCCTATTTTTTAGTCTATTCCAACAGTAGCAGCTACATGGCAGTTTCCAGCAGCTAAGACACAGTTCCTAGAGCAGCCATTTCTGGCATTCTCTGAGAGTGTTTCTTCACTTTCTTTGTACAAGATTAGCCTATTTTACTCCATTACATTTCTCATATTAATAAAATGGCTCAACATTTCTTCTCTATGTTTTTCGAGATGAGTTGTCGTAGTTGCCGTATTATCTTTCTATTGTATGTCTATTACTTTTTTTGAACATTCTAGTTCTATACCACTTGGTGTGTTATCTGCCACTCTTAGACAAAGTCTGGAAAGGGCCAGGTAGCCTCTCGATCTCATCCTCTTTAGAGGCAAAATATCCGGTAAATACCCTCCCAGTCCATCTCTAGTTGGAGTTTTCCGTGTTTTAGAGATATCCCCGAAACGAAATATTACAGAATTTGAGGTGGATGATAATGTTTATGTGAGGGTCAAACCAAATAAGAGCACCTTTAGATGGGCCTCTTGTGCCAAGTTGTCTCCCAGGTTATATGGACCCTTCCAAATATTGGAAAGGGTAGGACCTATAGCATATCGATTGGCTTTCCCCAGCCACATTTGGGTGCACAATGTGTTTCATTTGTACCTACTAAAGTGATATGTACATGATCCGAAGCATGTAATCCATTGGAAGAACATTCAAGTATGATAGAATTAGAAAAATCCTAACTTGAAGCATAATTTTTATGTGAATTCAACATGAAACTTTGTTGTTTGTAGGTAGAGTCGGAGGATGAGTTTCTAGTCGAGCCTCAACACATACTCGATAGGAGAGAAATTATGCTCTGGAGGCGAGTCATCACCCAGGTTAAAGTGCATTGGAAGAACTTCAACCCGGACGAGGCTACTTGGGAAGATGAGGGATTTGTACGTGAGGCTTACCCAGAGTTATTTCTTGAGCTGGAGTGAAACACCAAGGACAGTGTTACCTCCAGAGGGGGAAGTTGTGACAACTGAATTTGGTATTAACTAGTTGTTAACTAATAACATGACATTCTAGTTGTTACTTTAAGATAAGACTGAAACATTTATTGTGTTCTGGAAAATTTTATTTTGTTGTTATGAAAAATAAAATTAGTTATGTAAAAGTAGTTCCATAAAAAGTAAAAAAAAGGTAATGGTAAAAGTATTACAAGAACTGAGAGGTGGTTGAACAGTTTGAACAGTTACCTACTCCTTTGAGGATATAAGGCATATCCCATTGAGGAATAGGGGTTATGATCATTAAGAAAGGAAGAGAGTGAGGAATTTCCTGAGCTGGTAGAGACCAGTGGAAATCCTTAGCATTCCTGAGAATTTCTCGTACTGACTGGACTTGGATTCCTGAAGTCACAATAAAAATCTGTCAAACTGTACCTCTCAAGTGTGGAGCATGGGGGAAAGAGAAGGACGTAATTGACTGTCTTGATGATTGGGTGGACATCATCAGTGGAATTGCACATTCAGATAAGTAATTGTGCATTTTAGTAGATTAAACAAGAATGAATTTATAGAATATATAAATTTACAAGTATGTGATTCTGCTAGATTCAATGACAACAAATGTAAGAAGGACAAATGTTTTGGAAAGGATTGAATTCTGTAAATGTTTATGAATTAGCAAGATATTTATGAGTTCTATAATTTTATATGTGAATCTAAGTTTGGAATTCAAGCCTGTAAATAGGAAATTTTTTAAGAGAAAAATTGTGTAAGGCCATCCTTAGGGAAATGAAGAAATAATAGTGTTTTCTTATTTCAGAAAAGAATAGTAAATTGCTTAGTGATTTTACCTTGCAATGAGTAAATTTTTTAAGGTCTCGATAAACAGAAAATAATGAGTGAAAGATTGAAATAATCTATTCAACAGGCATAATAAATAGTAAAAATTGTAAGCAAATGGTCGAACTACAAAACTATGTCATTTCAAATTATTGAAGAGTGAACGGTCAGTTCTGGGTACGAGGTGAAACCCCAACCCAGAACTTGTCGTTCCTCAAAACTATTTATACTCAGACAAGAACTGGAGTGGTATGATCACCTAAACAAAGAAGATAAATATTTTGTGTTGGTAAACTTATAATAGGAATAGAAACAAGTAAGCCAAGTTAAGATTATCATTGCTGGAAGACTATGTAGCATACACATAAACATCTACAGATTAAATGGAAACAAACCCATGATTATTTATAGAGAAATACTGTGTAAAAGTAAAATTTAGGGGCCGGCCAGAGGCTCAGTATTCATTTTAACATTTAGTAGCACAAAAATCATATAACGAGAAGATAATTGAGAGCATAAATATATAATTACTGTAAGGAGAACACAATATTTGAACCAAACCAAGAAGGAAATTCTTTAAATAAATTCTAACTCATTAATTAAAGAGAGAAACACATTAGAGCACAGTTCGACCAGAGAATAGGAAATTGCAGAACTAACACTCTCTGAAAGTTGTAAAATACATCATTGTAGTTTCGGGAAATCCATCCGAGATAAAAAGGGTCTGGCTCGGAGGAAACCCTTATAAGAAAACAACACTGAAATGAAATAAAATATGACTGCATTATTAACCATAGAAATCCTCAAGGAAAAACACCCACGACTCTCATGGACTAGCCAAGAATTATATGAGTATTTGACTGGCCTTGTAAACTTGAAGGTATATAACAAACAGGGATAAAATAAAAACACTAGAGACGAGGAAGAAGTCCTTGCGGATAGGTGTTCGACATATGAATACCTGGAGGGTAGCACGCTAACTGTTAGCCAAAGGTTCAGCTTCACCATGAGGTAAGGTTAATAGAAAAATCCTCTTCGGCATAGGAACATAGCTGCAATAACCACAACAAAATCAATAAGGCTTGGCACAGCGAAGTAAAAGACTCATATATTGATTGAAAAATGAAATAAGAAATCCGGCAAGCTGGTTATCTGGGCAGGTGTACTGACTGTGTTGCTGAACGTTGAACTGGAATAGTGAAAGGTCGGCAGGAGGAAAATTTGGAAATTAGAACCTAGTAAACTAATCCAATAATCCGAGGGTCGAACAAGATTAACAAATCGGAAAATAACTTGAACTGAACAAGAATGCAATACCTATGGTGGCGAAAAGACGAATTGAATTTGGGTTGGTCCGGCATCCCTTACAATGAGCAACCATGGTCGAAAGTTTCTTCGTTTTGATGCAGAAGGACTTCCCTTTCTCGGGCCATAGCCAGGGGTGGATACCCTCACCAGTTCCTTGGTTAACTGGTTGCGAAAAATATCCGTAAAACTGCGTTAACAAAACACTGAACAAGTTGCAGATCTCCCATCCATCGCATAGACAAACGAGAAATGGATTGAAACGGTTAGGGTTGCGGGGTAATAGCCATCATTTCCCGCGAAAATCCTTCGTCATTGATCTCAGATGGAATCAGACGATGATTAGGGGCAGGTGGCCCATTGAAAACCCCAACAAAGATCTTGAGAATGACACAACTGGAATAAGTAATAAATCGCGAGGTCATGTCTGAGATAGCCAGTACAAACCAAAAATCAAGACATATATAAAACAAATGCGATGAGTTATCAAAGTTTAGAAATCCAAGCTAATTTATATAGTCAGGTACCATATAAATCGAATGGTTTAAGTTTATAAACATAGAATCTGCCCACATCATCCGAAATGTAATTATAAAATGTGGAACCCGAAATCCATAAGTACAGAATTAGTACTATGCCAACAAAGTCTGAAATGTATAGTTTTTATGTTATGTTTTTTTTACCATAAGGTAAGTGCTATTACATTATGTTATAAATTATTAAAATTGTTGTATGTGGTGATGATGGAAGATTAAATCTCTAGAGTTAAATCAATCTAATCACATGAGAACAACCATCCAGAAAAGGGTATGTGACATGAATCCTCTTCTCATAGAAAGGAATTATGTTGATTACAATGGATCTATAGGGATTGTGTGTAGTGACATATCATCTTTTTTGTCTTCTATCTCATTAGATCAAAGAATAGATCTTATCTACAAGAAAAAGTTTTTGATCTGATTAGATCAAAGAACACATCTTGTTATTTACAAAAAAAAATTATACAACAATTGGACATATATGAAGGATCCAAGTATTAAACCATGTTGATATTGGTCTCAATATAATTTTATTTTCTTACCATTTATGATAGTGACTAGGAGGGAGCCAAAGTATGTAAGAATTATTTTGTGAATGTATAAGCTTCTAGATAATTAACAACTTGATTTAATAAAATATAATAGAGAATTTCTCTATATAATATGTTTTGTATTCACTTGCATAGTTGTAGTGTAATGTTCATTTCCTCATCATGTAACTCTTATTTTGTAAGTGAGTAGTCTACTATATCAATATGAAATCCATGATATTTCCATGAAAAAGATAAGTTCCCTTATTTCTTGAAGGATTTTTTTAAGAAATTTTAAAACTCCCCATAGCTCAAAAGACACCATTGTTCCATGTTAAATGAGATACTCTATTTCTTTGTGTAAGAATGATAATTATTTTACATCCCTTATACCTTATCTCATTAAGCATATTTTTTCCATGTTCAAACCTTTTCTATTTCAAATTAGTCAAAGATTCTATTTCAAATTAGTAATAGTGTATAAGATGATGAAAATTAAGGGGATATTCCTTATGTATGACAATAAGATCTATAATTTTTTTTTATTTTCTTTATTTGATTATTTAGGTTTCATTTTTATTATCATTCACAAATTTATTTTTTTCAATCTATTATCTTAATAACATTCCTTCTACTTTATACTTAGCACTCCAAGCTCAACATTTTACTCTATATTTGGATATGATTATGTGTACGTTTTATCTTTTTTTTTTAGAAATTACTTTTTTTTTCAACCAAATCACTTCACCCAAAATAAAATTAATACTTAAAAAAAGGGAAAGAAAAAATTGAATACAACAATTGTTTTTTTATATTGTAATTTATTTAAACATTTTCTAACAACAAAAATGAATATATCATCCTAGAATAAAATTAATAGATAAATCGTCCAAAAAAAAATAATGAATAAATTTACATACTTAATTTTTCAATATTTTGTAACTTAATTATTTTTGAACATCTTTTATTTTTTTATTTCACCAAATATTTCTTTAATTTCTATTATATTTTAATGTAACAACAAAATTTAAAAAAATATATATAATTTAATTCTCATTACTTATTATATATAATTTAATTCTATGTAAATATGATATTAATTTTAGTATAATAAATATTATTACTATTAAGATAAAAATATTAAATACTATAATTTTTTGATATTGTAATTTATTTAATAATTTTCTCACAATAAAAATAATTTTATTCAAATTGATGAATATTTTTCTGGAATAAAATTAATAATTAAATGATAAGGAAAAAAATATAATGAATAAATTTACCTAAAATTCATTATATGTATATTTGAGTTTCCTTTTTTTTCAATTTTATCATAGTTATTTATCCTTAAATTGTAAATTGCAAACTCTCTCAGTAAAATGCCATGTTTTGATCCTCTTAACACCAAAAATCCTACTCCAATCGAAATTCTTATCGAATTCCAAGAAGAAGTGACTGGCCTTTTTCCAGATATATTATATGGCCATATGTGTTTTTTAACAAACAAATCGATATAGTGTGTGCTCAAATGGGATTACAGATTACTGGTTTTCAATAAAGAATTCACTGCTGGAAAACATATGAAGTAATATGTATTGTTGCATTATTTGTTTACCAAAATAATTCTAAAATCATCAAACAAATTATTTAATGCGTTACTACTACTCATGAGAACTCTTGCCACTCCAGTGGAAGGAAATTTCATATTATGCGCAGTAAGCCATGGAAGATAGCTAACATTTTTTTTTTTTTTTAAGAAATTAGAATGACGGATGCGTAAAACTCCATTCACTAGTTCGGGTAAGATTTTTGGGTTAGGGGGTGGTCGCTCTTTAGTTCTGTGTCGAGCGTATTGCCGGGTTTCTCAAAGTTAGTCTTCAGTTCTGTGTCGAGAGTATTGGCAGGTTTCTCAAGGCCGGTGCAAAGTTTCTCAGTCACTGCAGATCGAGGGCATCCTCACCACCACGCTTCTCTATGTCGTGGTTTAGCTTCCAATATAGTTTTGTAATCGCTGCTAAGGTTGCAGCCTAAAGCTTTGTGAAGCAAAGAAAACAGAAAATCGAGGTATAGAAGATGTTTCCATGGAGATGTACTATTATAACGAGGAGCCTTTGGTCTAGCTACTGAGGAACAGTGAAAACCAGGGGATTTTTCTGAGGCTGCCATAGGAGACCAGACCGAGTGGCACAGCATGAGATAGCTTGACGGCTTGCCGGTGAGTGATGGCAGAGAGTGTTAGGAGAAATCTCTGCCATGGAGTACAGACAGAGGTTTATGTAACCTGGAGGGAGGTTAGCAAAGGAGGTTAACCTCTCTGATGTACAGAGCTGGAACCCATTGTGAACATTATGTCGTTGCTTATGGTGGTTATCGATGTACATTTTAGCTGGAACTCAAAGTCGACAGTCTGACGTCGTATTTGGTGGCTACTGAAGCATCTTTCTAACTGGTACCCATGTATGGACAATGTAATGTTGCCTCTGGTGGCTACTGTTGCATTTGGATAGGTTAACGAGGGAGGGATTTGTGAGCATCTATAGAAAGTGGTCCTATATCTATTGCAGCGGTGGAACCCGAAGTGAACAATTGGTTGTTGCTGCTGGTGGTTATTGTTGATTTTGTTTTAAGCTGGAACCCACTGCTGAGAGTTACATGTTTGCCTTTGGTGGCTATGATGAAAGCCAATAACTGGTACCCAGGTAGGACAATGAGTTGCTGCCTTTGGTGGCCTCTGTAGGACTTGTGGGCTGCTGTTTTATGGATGTAAAGAGAGGTTAGGACAGAGCATGCTACTGTGGTTTGCAGCTATCTAAGTGGGATGGTCTCGGGGTTTCTCATATGGACCGGAAGGTGAAAGCCTCTGATTACTTAGATCCTACTGAGATCCTGGTTGCTGGCTGGTCTGGGCAGCGTGGACCACTGTGCCATTGTTTCTGGAGTTCAGAGATTTGGACCATGGCTGCCGTGTCATCCTTGGCGCTTCGTTATTTAATGAAGTTTCTGATGGTCGTTTCTATTTGGTAGTCGTTTCTTTTTGGTGCCGAGGTTTGTAGTTGCTGTGAGTGTGGGGTGATCAGCGTATTTCGCCTTCTTTGTGGGCGATGGTGGAATTTCGCTGATGGCCATGGCTGATGCCATTGACAAAGCGGTGGGATCTCTGGTTTTTCAGGTTAACCGTTGGTATTTCCGGCTAATTTGAAATTTTTTCCGGGGTTCTGACATTTCGAGACTCCAATCCCTTTATTCGTCTGACATCGGCGGCGATATAGAATTATTGCCCCTATTTTGGTCGGTCCATATTGATTGAACCTTTGTTTATTTGTGCCCCCATTCATGACCCCCGGGAGTGTCCGTTCACCAACTCTCCCGTGTTCGGGTTATGTTTCTGGGTTCGTATCTAATTAGATTTCGATCCCGGGGCCTCCATTTATGAGCTGTGGCACGGTTCTGCTTCCCTGCTCGATTGTACAGACGGGTCGGTATCTAGTCGAGTGACAGTGAACAGTGGATCGGTTATGTGAGGTTCGGCTTCTCCACATGGTTCAATTCCCCACACGATTGTAGAGTAGGGTAGGTGTCATGTTGTATGACAGAGATCTGTGGATCGGTTTTGTGAGATATTCCGATCATCCATAGCGTAGCAAAGTTAATCCTAATTGCTGCGGCTCGGTTCTGCTATTATTCCTAGATAGGCGATCTGCGGCACGGTTCTTCGGGCATGCTGCATTATAGATCTTTGGATATATGTCTGGACTGCCACTATAGCCCTCGTCGATGTACCTAGTCTCCACGATGGTTCCCGGCACTTCTCCGCTTTCTGATTTGTCGATTTCTGCCGCAACGGGTATTTGTTTGGACCCGGTGGCCGACGTGCTCATTATTCGTCTGGTGAGCTCTTTTCCTTTCGATCCCGGATCTGAACGGCAGGCCGGTCTTGGTTGGATGAAGTAAGGTGTCGGATCTCCGGATCGAGTTCGAGAGCCGGATTTCCCCCAATCATGGGGATCGATCTCTTTGTTATTTGGGTGCTATTTTGTTTTCTGATCAGATTATCCTTCATCAAGCGAGCATGTTTTGGTATGCAGGGTTTTTGGTTTTATCCTGGGCTGGTTTTCTTCTTCAACCGATCTTGGCTTTTCAACAAGCGAGTCGGATTTTCTCTTGTCAAGCATGCATGATCCATTACAAGCGAGCCAGTTTTACTCAAGGGTTCTGGCGCTACAATTGGATTTCAATCTGGTTCAAGTTTTCAAGTGTGCCTGGTTGGTGTTTGCACAAGCGAAACTGCCTCTTTTCAGCCATGGAAGACGATATGGAATTCTCCTTTTTGTTTGTCCTCTTTCTTTTAAGTTATCTTTTAGTCCTTATTGTCATGAGGATGATGCTGCTGTATTTTCTCTGGAAGTTTCTTTTCTATGTATGCAGGGATGATTTCGTGGGTATGTTTTATACTACCCGTTATTGGTGGCTATGAACATCGAATCACTTCTCAACAGAAGTGTATTCTGGATGTATTTGGTATATGGGGTTTTTCTCGCTGTTTTAATTAACAGTTTTAGAATGTATGGTTGATCATGTACTGTCATATATTTCTTCTAATATATACAGCGTTTTTTTCTTCTGAAAAAAAAAAGCTAACATTTTTTGAAATTTGTTTATCATTTCTTACTGCAAATAGAAACACAAACTGTAGGAGTAACAGCTTAACGGCCTTCAAAAAATTCTGGAACAGAAATATTCAAGGTAAATCTGTAGGAACATTGTAATTGAAGTTTAAAGTTTGAACAAATTTAAAGATAAATCAAAAGAAAATAATTTTCTCTATGGAAAAATAAATGCTACCAGATCTCTTATGAAGAATTAACTTGACATTAACCATAATAATATAAACAATGGAGCAATACTCCATTCCCAGTAGTTAGAAACAAATAAAATTAACAATGTTGCAGAGCTTTCAGTTGCATTAGAAAACAAGATAAAGCATCTACACACATTTATCAGATCTTGGATAACTAATAATTCCACAAATGAAATTATAAATTTGGACATAATGAAAAATGAATGAACAATAGGTACAGAGGCAAGGTCACAGTTTTGAGCCACAAGATCAGCTAAAACTAAGAAGAATTTTCTGCCAAAAATGTTCAGGGCCACAAGGCTTCCACTTCTTTTAAAAGAGTTCCACTTCTTTTAAAAGAAGGACTAGCCTGCCATTGATGCGCAGTCTATTCCTCCCAAAAAATTTCCACCTAAGAACACCACAGAGATGACCTAAACACTGCCTAACACTGTCTCTGCAAATTATTTTCCATTTCTTTACCCTGATCAAGAATCTGAACTTTTTGGCACTCCCCATATCCTTAGGGAGGGGCCGATCAAGTGCACCTCGCCCTTCTTCATTATTGTTCGGGAGAAACACATTATTGATATAAATTAAAATTACCAAGGACATAAGAGGCTTAACGTAACTCCCTTTGACAGTTGAAATTGTGGATCCAAGAATACAAATAGCGTGCATACCAGTGCAAAAGTTGCAAAGTTGCAATTGAAGGAGTTGTTTTTTTTTCAAAGTTAAAGGTTTTATAATTATAAAATTATTTTAAAATTTTATTATTAATTATAAAAGAAATTAATATATGTTATATATATATAAAAATAAAATATGTGAGAAGATTTTTAATCATGTATGTTAAATCTTTTTTTATTTTGGATATTTGTAACTAGTAAATAGGCTTTGTTATAATAGCATGTGTCAATATTATGGCTTACTAATATTACATATACCAAAATCATTAACTCATTTTCATATTATAATTTTTTTTTTTAAATAATCAATTTCATATAAAGAGAAAAAAGACATAACTATTTTTGAGTTAAATCTGAACTAAGATTATTCTAGAATATTTCATGGAGGTTTAATCTTTATCATCCACTTAATAATATCTAATAATTTAAATGGTTAGTAAAAACTCATAAATATCATATATACAAACAACAAAACACCTACTTCATATACTTCTACTATAGGAAATTAAGAGAGGCAATAGAAATTGAAGGACATGATGAAGGCTGGAAATTACTGTCACTAGGTAATTTTGTTTATTTTAATGTATTCCATATATATATATATATATATATATATAATTTATTTTTATGTAATTAATTAATTTTATTTATTCATTTTATGCTAGCTAATTATTTATTTATTTAAATTAATTTTTTACTCTTCCCTATTTACTATTATATTTAATTACTTAATAATTTATATAAATTTATTTTCAATAAAAAAAATAATTTAATTAATTAATTTATTGCTTAATGCTAATTCTTAACTAACTAACTTAACCGCTACAATGATGCATCTCCACTATTTATTCTTTGAGATCGATTAGTTTCTCCACCTTGTCGTGAGGATGAACCACATTAGGCCGTTCGAAATGTGGACCAAATCCTAATGATGTGATTAATCGCAAAGATATTTATCTACATTATGGATCACAAAATTTTTAGGTCTAACATGTGACATTATGAAGATTAAGATAAATCATAAAAATTAACAAAACTATAACTTTATTATAAACTACTATTATCATTATTATTAATTCTTCCACAACAATGCTTATTTTATCAACCATTAATAGTTGGAAAATAAGGATTTAACCCCCATTGAATATTCTAAAATATTTATAATAGCATACACAAATCAAAGACTCATATTTATATCCAAAATAGTTATGTCATTTTTGTTTTTTTAATTAAAATGATTAATTGTGTCTAGAGAGACACTTTCTAGCCCAATATGGAAGAGATGTTGTAATGTTTTGTTCTCTTATGTTTATAAAATAAAATAAAATTAGTAATTAGTAATAACTAAACCAACTTAAAACCATCTTAACTTTATATAGACTGATCAAATCTCTAGACGTGGCGTGCTGCAAACCTTTCCTAAAGTTTTTCACTCCAAATTAAGGTTTGCACAGATCTAATTAAAAAATGTCATGTGAAGAAGTGTCATTTGAAGTGAGTTATATATATATATATATATATATATATATATATATATATATATATATAGTGGGGAGGGAGATGTTGTGACCTAAAATTACACTTAAAAATAGTTAAATAATACTTACAATAACAAATTAAAAAAATAGTTATAAGTGAAAGAAATTATTGTTGGCTATAAATAAAATACTTCAATTCACCCTTAATTTTATATCCACTTTATATAGAGATAAAATAATTGAAAGTAAAGAAAAAAATAATTCACATTTTAATATTAAAGAGAAATGTGATTCCTTCACTACTTAATATGAAGTTGACAAAGCCATGTAAAATGTTAATACATACCCCAATCACAGTTAGAAGTACAAAACATACATCCATAGGAATCTTTTGTACTTCTAACTATGATTGGGGTATGCATTAATACTTTACTCCATATGCATAGATCCATTTTAACTTCAAATTTAACAAGGGCTTAGAGGGATCCAATCTCTTAAAATGCAATTTTTTTTGACTTACAACTTAATGAAAGTTTTGCATGATTTGATTCCTTATGGTTCTTTGTAGATTCAAAGTTAAGATGGATTTGTGTTGATTTTTGAGAAACACAACATTAAAATATTGTAGAATGTGAATCATAGGAAAAATATTTCAATGTCAACTATATATATAGTTGACATTGAAATATTTTTCCTATGATTCACATTCTACATATTAAAATGTTAATATATGCTCAAATGATATTTGGAAGTAGAAAATATATATATCCATAAAGTCTCTTTCTCTCGATATAAATAATTAATTCTGTTATAAATATTCTTTTAAATTTTACATGTTTACTCCTTTATATGCCCCAATCATATTTGGAAGTAGAAAACATATATCCATAAAGACACTATCTCTATATATAATTATTTCTGTTATAAATATTTTTTAAGATGTTACATGTCTCTCTTTATATATAAATATATATATAATTATAATTTTTGTTATTAATATCTAGAATATTACTTGTGAAGTTCATATTAAAAATTGAATGAATTTCAAATCTCCTTGAAAAAACATATTAATGGGATAATAAGTCTCCCTCTTTATATATAAAATCCATTTTAAACTTTTTTTTACCAATAAAATGTTATATATTTCTTTTCTTTTGTATAACATATACATAGTTGACATTGAATTTTTTTTTTTATGATTCACATTCTACACATTAAAATGTTAATACATACTCCAATCATTTTTGGAAATAGAAAAAACATATTCATAGGTCTCTCTACATATAATATGTTACATGTAAAATCCACATTAAAAAATGAATGAATTACAAATATCATTAAAAGAAACATATATATATATATATATATAGTTGACATTGAAATATTTTATTCATGGTTCATATTTTATATATTAAAATGTTAATACATACAACAATAATATTTGAAAGTATAAAACGTATATCCATAGAAAGTATTATGGATATATGCTTTCTACTTACCAATATGATTAAGGCCTATATTAACATTTTAATCTGTAAAATGTGAATATATATATATATATATATATATATATATATATATATATATATATCATTTTATTAATGTGTTGTTCAATATCAACATCATTCTATATTAATTTTCAGTCTACTAAGAGACAAGAGGAGTCAAATATTTCAATTTTTTCATTAAGTTTTGCATTCAGAAAAATGTTTTCATCTTAAGAGATTTGATCCCTTTTCGATCTTGGGAGATCTGGACTAAGATGGATTTATTGTAACACCCCACCCATATTTACCAACTTTAACATACTTGAGGAAGATGGATCTATAGTAACACCCCACACCATAGTTACCCACTTTAACATACTTACGAGGGTACACATGAGCTAATATTTACTATGGATGAACCAACTCCCAAGGTGAAATTATGGAAATGGGGTCTAACTTCCGAGCAGGTGCTATTCATTTTTACAAACACTTTGTGTTCATACTACATGTAGGTTATGGATGCACAATTTGGTCATTGTTTTCATTAATTTCATCATATGTTCATTAAAAAGGCTTGTTTCCATCTCATACTTGTTGCAAAAAATACATATTAGCTCATGCATCCATCTAAAATAACCAAGAGAATCTAAAACCATGAATTATATCTAAATCAAGAGCACATTGTATAATAATAAATTCGCAGACCATGAATTAGATCTAAATCAAGAGCACATTGTGTAATAATAAATACACCATGCATGTAGAATATACTTAACGAGGAATGAAGCCATGAAAAAACGCTCATTTAAACAAAAGTGAATCAACAATTATGCTCATTGATCATTAATAAAGAATAACACATATTAACATATGCAACGTACGAACCAAGTCATGGAATTCTACATCCCACCTGATCATAGATTGAGCTAAACCAAATATTTATTTTAGCCAATGGCCACTGCGCCATATTCCAAGTGTGAATGTGAGTTATCATAGAATAAACCAAACAAAAACCAAACTAGGGATTTTTGATCCCAAACTACCTCAACCCTCAACCATTGATTCCACCTCATTGTGAGACATGGATCCAACCAACCATAGATCCATAAACTAATATTTTAACCCACAACCTTCCAGGGCTCCAGAGCATTTTTCCAACCAAGGCTCCAATACCAGTAACTCAACCCACCAAAGGCTCGAGGGAATTTTCTCAACCAAAGATTGAGGACTAGTAACTCAACCCCAGTTGTTTGAGGACTCTAGATCATTTGTCTCAACCAACGAATCCAACAACTAGTAACTCAAAGCACAACACAACCAGTGGAAAAACCCACAACACCGTGACTATCCAAGAAATAGCTAGGCTAGGAAACATAGATGTCCATCCACACAATCCTCCATGCCAATGACACATCATAACGAAATAGCCACATGTATATACCATGTATTCCAAAACTAGCAATTAAGTCATACATGAAACTCGATACCTGCAAATCAATCTAGTTGAAGCCATTGATCTTTGCCATTCCCTTGCGATTTTATGCTTCCCTTTGTCTTTTTTCTAAATCCAATGAAAACTAGAGTGCTCCAAAAATGGTCCAAGATTTTTCTAAATGTGAAAGAGTACGAGAGAAAGAAAATAGAATGATAGTGCGAAAGAGAATATGATTAGAATGTGAGAGACTGAACTCACAAAATCCATGAAATGCTCCTCAAAAGCCTTTATATAATTGAGGCCTCTATTTTCTTCATTTTTCATCATTTTTTTTCTAATTTCCCTTGGGTGCAAATCCATTTCTCTTCACCTTTATTTTCTCCTATTTCAACAAAATCACTTCACCCAAAATAAAATTAATAGTTTAAAAAAAAAAAAAATTATTTAATCATTTTCTAACAAAAATGATAATATATTCCAGTCAATAAATATCATCCTAGAATAAAATTAATAAATAAATCATAAAGAAAAATATAATAAATAAATTTACATATAATTCATTATATATAATTTTCCCAAATTTTAAAACTTAATTATGTTTCAATATCTTTTATTTACTCATCAACTTATCAATTATTCCTTTCATTTATAATATATTTAAGTATAACAACAAAATTAAAAATATATATATAATTTAATCCTCATTACTTATTATATATAATTTAATTATTTGTAAATATGATATTAATTCTAGTATAATAAATCTTATTACTATTAAGATAAAAAAGATTGAATCCTACAAATTTTTTCTATATTGTAATTTATTTAATTATTTTATATCAATAAAAATCAAAATTTTCAAATCAATAAATATCTTCTTAAAATAAAATTAATATTTAAATCACATAAAAAAATATAATAAATAATAACTAATAATAACTATGTTTCATGGAGATTAAATCCCTACCATTGACTTAATAATAACTAATAATTTAAATAGTTAGTAAACACCCATAAACATCAAAACCCCTACTTCATATACATCTCATATTATGAAAATGAAGATAAATCATAAAAATTAACTAAACTATAACTTTATTCTAAATTATTATTATTATTATTAATTCTTTCACAACAATGTTTATTTTATCAAAAATTAATACTTGGATCATAAGGGTTTAATCTCCATTGATATTCTCTAGCCAAGTATGGAAGAGATGTTGTAATGTTTTGTTATGTTATATAAACATTTTGATTTAATCAAATTACATAAAAATAAAATAAAATAAAAAATAAATTTCATAATTATAATTATTAATTAAAACGTTTTTATTCTATCAAATTAGATAAAAATTAAAATAAAAGAAAATAAAGAAAATAAAATTATTAATTATAATTATTAACTATTAATAATTAAACCAATTTAGATCCATCTTAACTTAAGGTCTAACAAGAACTGAGAGTGATCAAATCTCTCAAGGTGTCGAGGTGCAAGCCTTTCCTAAAGTTTTGCATCCCAAAATAAGGCTTGCACCTTGAGAGATTTGATACCTCTCAAAACTTCATAGATCGAGAGTTAGGACATATTTGGTTAAAAAATGTCAAATGAACGAGTGTCATTTTAATTGAGTTATATATATATATATATATATATATATATATATATATATATATGTCAAATACAATCATAGTGGAGACAAAATGTGAATCATAAGATAGTTCATTGAATTTACTATTAACATAGATGTACATTTATACACTTCCTTGTGACCCTTGGTCTTCACATAACAAGTGGTCTCTTCGACTCCCTTCGACCATTTTCCTACCACACTAACCCTATGAGGATTAGGTGTCCAACATTCCCCCCCTTAATCTGAAGGGGTATGTATGATTCCAAGAAGAGAGATGTAGTACAAAATGACAGAACTAGACTGAATATACTCTTTGAAATGTTGGCACAAGGAGGTTGTTTAACGATAACCACCAACACTAGAACGCTTAGTGCAGTTCCCGGAACTCTTCTAAATCTGGCAAGAAGTTGAGATATTCTACTAGAGGAAGTTCTCCTAATGTTTTGAAGAGGGATACCTTCAACCTGGAAGAAGGGATGTCTACAACCTGCGATGGTTTAAGGATGACCAACAACTGTGGAATGCTTGATTCATTTTTTGGAACTCCTCCAAAACTAGCAAGAAGCTGAAGTCTTTTTCTAGAAGAAGTGTCCCAAATTCTTTGAAGAGGAATAATATTAACCTCGCATAGATGGTTTAAGGCTGACCAAAAACCAAAGGCATGCTCATGGGCATTTGTATCTATGGCTACAACTCTGAATCTGAAATGACAGGTTTTGGCTCAGACTCGCTTGAACTGTTGTGTCTCTGGCTACAACTCTAAATCTAGAATTGAAGGTTATGGCTCAGGCTTGCTTGATGTGGCTTTGAATATTGTATATGACCCTCATTTCCACCTATCATATACAAGGTGATATGATGGCGAAAAATCAACTGCAAGACTATTCAATACTCTTGAACAAGTTCTGACATATGACCGAAACATATTCTTGGTTGTTTATGCTCATTACCAAGAAGTGATCCATCCAAGATGAATATTTTTTCTTGCAGGAGGATTTTTTCTAAAGTATCTGTGTGAATAATGAGTGTTTTGTCGAGAGTGCTTGCATGGGTGAATATCAAAATAGTGGTATTTCATATGGAAAACTCAGTCACAGTGTTGGCATTTATCAATATGTTGTGGCTATTGTGGAAGAGGAGCAATATCTGGAACAGCTGAAGGTGAACTCTCATAGAGAAATCCAACACTCTGAAACTGAATGGGCTTGGAATAGTCTAGAATATGAAAGGACACCTCCTTGTCATATCTAAGACATGTTATGTGCTTGTTATGGACAAGCTCTTCCCAAGGTTTGATGATGGGCTTAGGAGGTGGAGCCTAAGCTTCTGCATATGCATAAAAATCTACTCTTGAAATGGGGTCAATGTTCTGATCAAATACAAGTTCAGAATGATGACTATGCTTATGTAACTCCTCTTGATGTAGCTAAAATTCAAGCTGCAAAAACTCAATATGGTATTGTGAATTTTGCAAAGGGATTTGAATATCTATGAAAGTGTCTGTTGATTTTCAAAATATCGTGGCGAGTGGAGTGTATTATGGTATTCAGTAAGTCTAATAAAATATTCATTCGAGCCATTTTCTGATCTCAAAAAACAAAGGCTTCAACTAAAAAATGCACGAGTATTTACATACAAGAAATACAAAAAATATTGAGATGAGGGCTAATATATCAAAGCTTAATCCAACCTACTAAAAATAGCAATGTTGATCATGAATCTCTTTGCACAAATAATGTTGTGGGCACAGTGATGAGGTCGTATTACAATGGGAGGATGCATGTAGTGCTATCCAAGTTGTGGTGTGTTAATAGAGGTAGCGTGCAGTGGTATGGAGTTGCAGAAACGATAACGGGAAGGAGCATTGGCTTAGATTCCACTAACCAGTGTGTGAACTATGTGGAAATTTGAGTGTGCAGAAAACATATACAATGGGCATTTGAAGCATTTGGCAGAGGAAAATGTACAAATGCAGAGAACAATTAAGAGGAAGCACTCGGGAGACAAAGAATATGTTAAAGGAGACTATACTAAAATTAGGAGTTACACATTTTCTATTTCAAGACTGTAGACAACGCAAATACCAACCAAAATTTAGCTGATTGGAGTGGATATTACTATCATCCAGAGATGATAAAATATGAAAATGCCCAGGTCAGGCCTAGACTCTGATACCATGTCAAATAAAAGCATGGGGAAACAAAATGTGAATGATAAGACAATTCATTGCATTTACTATTAACATAGATGTACATTTATACACTTCCTTGTGACCTTTCGTCTTTGCATACCAAGTGGTCTCTTGGACTTTCTTTGACCGTTTGTTTCCCACACTAACCCTAGAAGGATTAGTTGTCCAAATATATATATCAAATATATATATATATATATATATATATTCCTTTTATAATTATTGTGGGGAGGGAGATGTTGTGACCTAACATTACATTTAAAAATAATTAAATAATGCCCACAATAACAAATTTAAAAAATTGTTATAGCTGAATGAAATCAATGTTGACCATAAATAAAATACTTCAATTTCCACCTTAATTTTACATCGAATTTATATAGAGATAAAATAATTAAAAGTAAAGAAAAAAATAACTTATTTTTTAATATTAAAGAGAAATGTGATTCATTCACTATTTAATATGAAATTGACAAAGCCATGTTATAAAAGTTTGTTATAAATATTTTTTAAGATGTTACATGTATCTCTTTATATATAAATATATTTTTTGCTATTAATATCTAGAATGTTACATATCAAATCCATATTGAAAAATGAATGAATTACAAATCTCCTTGAAAAAACATACCAATGGAATAATAATTCTCCCTCCTTATATATAAACTCCATATTGAATTTTTTTGTACCAATAACATGTTATATATTTCTTTTATTTTCTATAACATATATATAGTTGTCATTAAAATATTTTATTTATGATTCACATTCTACACATTAAAATGTTAATACATACTCCAATCATTTTTGGAAATAGAAAACATATCCATAGGTCTGTCTCTATATATAATATATTACATGTAAAATCCACATTAAAAAATGAATTAATTACAAATCTCCTTAAAAGAAACATAGTTATGGAATATATTTATATATATATATATATATATATATATATATATATATATATATATATATATATATATCTTGTTTTATATATTATATACATAATTGACATTGAAATATTTTATTCATGGTTCCAATTTACACATTAAAATGTTAATACACACGAAAATCATATTTGAAAGTAGAAAACATATATCCATAGAAAGTATTATGTATTTATGTTTTCTACTTCCAAATATGATTGGGGCATGTATTAACATTTTAATGTGTAAACTGTGAATATATATATATATATATATATATATATATATATAACTGAATAATGTTAAAAATATAAAACTGTAATATAAATGTCATGGATCAGCTTGTGGTAATACAACATCAATAGAAGTACAAGTGGAGGCCTGATCAGTAAATGGTGCAACCTCGACGGTCGATGGTCGAGCTTGATCATGATCATGACTAATAATAATGAATGCATCAGCTGGTTGTAGTACAACATAAATATAAGCATTAGTACTGGAGGCCTACTCAGTCAATAGTGCAGCCTCGACGGTCGATGGTCCAGCCTGCTCATGATCATGACTAGTACTGATGGATGCTGGAGGCTGCTGACTAGACGTGGCCGATGGTCCAACCTCATCTCCATGATGACTGCTAGATGCTGCTAGTGGAGCCTGATGCTCATTAGGCGTGGCTCGAGGTGAATGATCATGAGATGATGAGCCGCTCCTCGTGGAATGTCCATCATGTGCCGCGGCTCGACTATGCCTATAACGTGCAACAGTCCTCCTCAGTCGCGTAATAGCTGTCGTAGCTCCTACGACATGCTGCATCAGGCTGTACATATCACAAAACATGCCTCTCCACATCCGTAATAGCCTATCATCGGCCTATATGTCTATATAATGAGTGGGCATGATGCCCGCCTCAACAATCAATGCACTGAGTTGGTTGCCCAACTCCATCCTATATCTAGTCTCAGGTTGACCACGCCTATAAAAAGGCGGTACTGGTGCACCATCAAGAGGATGTCTCTCTACACCGGCCTCATCCTTATCATGATCCTCGACATCGACCGTGTCCTCATCGTCATCAGGATCCACACATGGATCATGTGGTGGTTCCGACATCTCCTCGCTATCAAAAGAGCCAATGTCTGCAAAATATAGACAAGTACACAAAAATACTTAGACAATTTCATTACACAATTTAATAAAAACAAGTTAAAGAACATGTTAGAATAAATATAAATAAAACAGTAATATTACCTCTATCATATGGTGGCTCATCATCTGTGAAGAGGATGTTGGCACACCCTCGCCAATCTAATCTATCATAAGGACATGGGCCCATAATGAAGGGATGCATCTGATTGTCAATACTGGCTAGTAAGTCCAGTGCATCATGTGATATCATGGCTAGAAACATAATATCTCCCCTCTTTGGCATCATCTGTCCCCACATGTGCATCCGGGCCTCCAACATCGGCCTATGAGGTTGTCGAACAAAACTAGGCCTCATCTCTGGAAACCTATCAAAAAATAAACAAAACAACTCTGAAACAAAAGGGAAGTAGACCCTCCCTTGTGCATAAGCATGACATCTATCTAAGGCTGTACAAAACTACCACAAAAAAATGGCATACCACCTAACAAGTCGTGGTTCCTGTACTAAATAATCAACATAATATAAAAGCCAACAACTAATTCATTTCCCATCAATGGTGTTGTGCGAAATGGTCGAAATGATAAGTGAGAGGCACTACACGTCCTGTCTACCAAATGCACCTATACGTAACTAACCTACAGGTACCTGAAAATCTGAAGGAGACAGTACATGTGCTCCAATGTATCTCTGGGAGTAAACTAACTGAATCCCTGCTACACAACCAGCTAGAACCTCTGGGAATGAGGGAAAATCCACCACTCTCCTTGATAGTCTTGTAATAAAATAAATATCCTCCTCAGTGGGTGTGTACCACTAGTCAGGACCAACCTAGAAAGCTTGTTAGTGGGCATTCTACCTACGGATAAGAAATATCAAAAACACATTATGGGCCTTTAGGGATGTAGCCTCCTCATAGAACTTGAGGAGGCCTACCTGCCTTAGGATCCCCTGGGTATCTGCTATAATAGGATGATGGTATGCATCTCTCTTCCTCTCTCGTGCCTCCCACTGATGAATCATGTTATAATATTCCACTTGTTATTTATGTTGTTCCTCCTCTTCTCTCTAAATCATTGGCATATTAAATATTTTTTTCATTAAAACAAACATGTATTTAGGAATATACATATATATATATTTTTTGAAAAAAATAATAGACCAGTCGGTGCGCCATAAAAACAGTCATGCACCAGTTCCAGTGCAGCTTGTGTTTTTAGCGCACCGGTGGCAGTGTCCCAAATGAAATACA
Organism: Pinus albicaulis; assembly: GCA_034641835.2. NCBI lineage: Eukaryota > Viridiplantae > Streptophyta > Pinopsida > Pinales > Pinaceae > Pinus > Pinus albicaulis. The sequence goes on from CM076581.1 coordinate 522,634,320, forward strand.
ATGCACCGGTCTCGGTGCAGCTAAAAAATTTTCAAGCACCTTTGACTATATCTGATGTCAGAATAGCGGTGCACTGATTGAAATATATGCCCTGGAGCATATAGTCATGTCAGCGCACCGACTTCCTGACAATTACATAGTCGATGGTGTGGTCTTTTACCCAGCCGCACCATTGACCCTTTCAGAATGCTGAATGCGGTGCGCTGACAGACACTGGGATGGATAATTCTATCAATGCACCACACTGCTATTCCCATGGTCAACGGTGCACCTAGCTAAATGAGTGCACCACATTTTATCTTTTTAATTTAAAATAATGAGAGGCACCTTTCGATACCGCCCCGAAAATGGTGTGGATACTGTTAGAATTAGTGGCAATGCGATCTGTAAATTTTATAGGCAGCAGTGCTATCTAGTGCACGCCGAACGGCTCAAGCGTACCGCGTGACGATTTTTTCTTTTTCTTTTTTTAATGGTTATTTTTAAGGTTATTTCAAATTCTAATCCGCTAAAAAGCTTAATTATGGAAAAACTAGAAAAATACTTGTACATTTCACTGTTGAGGAGGCATATTGGATGTAGTATTTGCAAAAGAAAAATTTCCGACTGTTTTTCAAAATGCAAGCAGTAGTGCATGCAATGGGTGCAATGGGAGCACCGATGTCAGGGTGGCTCAAAGAAGGGGAACTGGCACCATTGCTTAAGATCTCTCGAGCACTGAGGAAAGTGAAAAATGTGGTTTTTTGGCCGTATTTTTTTTTTATTTAACCCTGTTCCGGTACGCGGGGTTTTATAGGTGCACCGGTATTCTTACATACAACCGCATCGGGCGTTGTCAGATTTGGCGCGTTGTTTATGATGCACCGGGGTGGTTCCCTAACACCGCACCGAGATATTTCAGTTTTGGTGCGATGTTTTGATGATGCACCGGAGCGGTATATTCGTAAAGCACTAGTGCGGAATAGTCGTAAAGCAACGATTTTTGTGCCATAATTTTTTTTTATTTAACGTTATTCCAGTGTGTGCATTTTATAGGCGCACATGTTCTCTTGGATAAGAACGCATCGTCACGTTTCGGTTTTGGTGCAGTGTTTTATGATGCACCGGCACAGAAGAGTTGTGAAGCAATGGTGTGTTACTGTAATAAGACACCCCGGGTGGGTGTGTATGTCGTGCATGGTGTCCGGTGTGCCAATTTTTTGTGTTCGCCGGGGCTTTCTATGGTAGAGCGCACCGGTAATTGAGAGCTCAAGAGCACTAAAAAATGAAAAATCCATGTTTTTTGCCATAATTGTTTTCTTTATTTTACCCTTTTCAAGTGCGCGTGGTTTATAGGCGCACTGGTTCTATTTCTTAGGAACACAACAGTCGGTTTTTGTTTTGGCTTGTTGTTTTATGATGCACTGGTGCGGTTTCTTAATAATGTACTGCGCAGTTTTGGTTTCGGTGTGGTGTTTTATAATGCACCGGCATGGAAGAGTTGTGAAGCACCGGTGCTCTATAATAATACGATGCATCGGGCAGGTGTGTACGAAGTGGACGGTGTCCAGTGTGCCAATGTTTTATGCGCACCGGTGCTTTAGAGTTCAAGAGCACCGGTGCCATGTTTAATGATAAGCACACTAAGCGGAAAACATCCGCAAAACCCTCAGCCCGCCAACCTCCTCTAGTAACCTCTGCTAGGAATGAATATATGGGGTATTTATCTGTGGGGTTCCTTAAAAAAATCTACTAGAGGGTCTTTTCCTTGTAGTGGGAAGGCAAAAAAAATAACCCAGATGAATTCCCCCCCGATTGGGGTACAACCTGGAAAGCATAGAGCCACGTTGCTGTGATGGGAGGTGGGTCTGTGTTGATAGTACGCAGTGGAAATCAAACCAAAGTTGAGGATGACATGCTGTCAGCTACCCCAATAACTAATTATGAGCTTATTAAATCAGAATGGAAAACAACCCAGTGAGGCAGGTGGGCTGTCAGGGCGAAGTTGGAATGTGTTCCAGGTTAGCTCGGTGTGGGGTTTTAACACGGTTTTGGTTATCCTCTACAATTTCATTCTCCCTTTGTTTATTCTCTATATTTTTTCTCTCCTCTGCAAGTTAGACATCCTTTGCATGCTGGGTTCCTGCCCCGAGCATCCATGTCAACAAACCAGACGACGTTGGAGGACTTCGCATCCTACAACTTTGCATTGGTATGTATCCAATTATCCATATTCCATAACGATGAAATGATTCTCTACAGATCACATATGGATGCTAGAGGCTACTGAATATACGTGGTCGATGGTCCGACCTCATCTCCATGATGATAGCTAGATGCTGCTAGTGGAGCCTCATGCTCATCAGGCACGGCCCGAGGTGAATGATCATGAGATGATGAGCCGCTCCTCGTGGAATTTCCATCACGTGTCGTGGCTCGATTATGCATATAATGTGCAACAATCCTCCTCAGTCACGTAATAGTTGTCGTAGCTCCTACGACATGCTACATCAGGCTGTACATATCACGCGACATGCCTCTCCACATCCGTAATAGCCTATCATCGGCCTATATGTCTATATAATGAGCGGGCATGATGCTCGCCTCAACAATCAATGCACTAAGTTGGTTGCCCAACTCCATCCTATATCTAGTCTCAGGTTGACCACGCTTAGAAAAAGGCGGTACTGGTGCACCATCAAGAAGATGTCTCTCTACACCGGCCTCATCCTGATCATGATCCTTGACATCGACCGTGTCCTGATCGTCATTAGGATCCACACATGGATCATGTGCTGGTTCCGGCATCTCCTCGCTATCAAAAGAGCCAATGTCTGCAAAATATAGACAAGTACACAAAAATACTTAGACAATTTCATTACACAATTTAATAAAAACAAGTTAAAGAACATGTTAGAATAAATATAAATAAAACAGTAATATTACCTCTATCATCTGGTGGCTCATCATCTGTGAAGAGGATGTTGGCACACCCTTGCCAATCTAATCTATCATAAGGACATGGGCCCATAATGAAGGGATGCATCTGATTGTCAATACTGGCTAGTAAGTCCATTGCATCATGTGATATCATGGCTAGAAACATAATATCTCCCCTCTTGGGCATCATCTGTCCCCACATGTGCATCCGGGCCTCCAACATCGGCGTATGAGGTTTTCGGACAAAACTAGGCCTCATCTCTAGAAACCTCTCAAAAAATAAACAAAACAACTCTGAAACAAAAGGGAAGTTGACCCTCCCCTGTGCATGAGCACGACATCTATCTAAGGCCGTACAAAACTACCACAAAAAAATGGTATACCACCTAACAAGTCATGGTTCCTGTACTAAAGAATCAACATAATATAAAAGCCAGCAAATAATGAATTTCCCATCAATGGTGTTGTGAGAAATGGTTGAAATGATAAGTGAGAGGCACTGCACGTCCTGTCTACCAAATGCACCTATATGTAACTGAGCTACAGGTACCTGAAACTCTAAAGGAGATAGTACATGTGCTCTAATGTATATTTGGGATTAAACTAACTGAATCCCTGCTACACAACCAGCTGGAACCTGGAAAGCTTGTCAGTGGGCATTCTACCTGCGGATAAGAAATCTCAAAAACACATTATGGGCCTTTAGGGAAGTAGCCTCCTCATAGAACTTGAGGAGACCTACCTGCCTTAGGATCCCCTGGGTATCTGCTATAATAAGACGCTGGTATGCATCTCTCTTCCTCTCTCGTGCCTCCCACTGGTGAATCATGTTATACTATTCCGCTTGTTGTTGTTGTTGTTCCTCCTCTTCTCTCTGAATCATTGGCATATTAATTTTTTTTTTATTAAAAAAAACATGTATTTAGGAATATACATATATATTATTATTTTTGAAAAAAAAACAGACCAGTCGGTGCACCACAAAAACAGTCACGCACCAGTTTCGGTGCAGCTTGTGTTTGTAGCACACCGGTGGCAATGCCCCAAATGAAATACAACACACCGGCCTCAGTGCAGATGAAAAATTTTCAAGCACCTTTGACTATATCTGATGTCAGAATAGCGGTGCAGTGATTGAAATATATTCCTTAGAGCATATAGTCATGTCAGCGCACCGACTTCCTGACAATTACATAGTCGACGGTGCGGTCTTTTACCCGGTCGCACCGTTGACCCTTTCAGAATGTTGAATGTGATGTGCTGACGGACACTGGGGCGGATAATTCTATCAATGCACCACACTGCTATTCCCATGGTCAATGGTGCACCTGGCTAAATGAGTGCACCACATTTTCTTTTTTTAATTTAAAATAATGCAAGGCACCTTTCGATACCGCCCTGGAAATGGTGCGGATACTGTTAGCATCAGTGGCAGTGGGATCTGTAAATTTTATAGGCAGCAGCGCTATCCAGTGTGAGCCGAAAGGCTCAGGCGCACAGTGTGACAATTTTTTTTTTTTCATTTTTAATGGTTATTTTTAAGGTTATTTTAAATTCTAATCTGCTAAAAAGCTTAATTATGGAAAAACTAGAAAAATACTTGTACATTTCACTGTCGAGGAGGCATATTGGATGTAGAATTTGTAAAATAAAAATTTCCCATTGTATTTTAAAATGCAAGCTAGAGATTGGTGGCCAATGCACAGTAGTAGTGCATGCAATGGGTGCAATGGGAGCACCGATTTCAGGGTGGCTCAAAGAAGGGGAAATGACATCGGTGCTTGAGATCTCTTGAGCACTGAGGAAAGTGAAAAATGCGGTTTTTTGGCCATATTTTATTTTTTTTAAACCATGTTCCAGTACGCGGGGTTTTATAGGTGCACCGGTACGCTTACATACAACCGCACCATGCGGTGTCAGATTTGGCGCGTTGTTTATGATGCACCGGGGTGGTTCCCTAACATCGCACTGAGATGTTTCAGTTTTGGCGTGATGTTTTGATGATGCGCCGGGGCGATATATTCATAAAGAACTAGTGCAGAATAGTCGTGAAGCACCAGTTTTTGTGCCGTAATTTTTTTTTATTTAACGCTATTCCAGTGCGTGCATTTTATAGGCGCCCCTGTTCTCTTGGATAAGAACGCATCGTCGAGTTTCGGTTTTGGTGCGGTGTTTTATGGTGCACTGGCACGAAAGTGTTGTGAAGCACCAGTGCGTTACCATAATAGGACACCCCAAGCAGGTGTGTACATCGTGCATGGTGTCTAGTGTGCCAATTTTTGTGTCCGCCGGGGCTTTCTATGGTAGAGCGCACCGGTAATTGAGAGCTCAGGAGCACTGAAAAATGAAAAATCCAGGTTTTTTGCCGTAATTGTTTTCTTTATTTTACCCTTTTCAAGTGCACGTGGTTTATAGGTGCACTAGTTCTGTTTCTTATGAACACAATCGTCAATTTTTGTTTTGGTGCATTGTTTTATGATGCACTGGTCTGGTTTTTTTAATACTGTACTGGAAGGTTTCGATTTTGGTGCGGTGTTTTATAATGCACCGGCCTGGAAGAGTTGTGAAGCACCGGTGCTCTACAATAATACGATGCATCGTGTAGGTGTGTACGGAGTGGATGGTGTCTGGTTTTCCAACGTTTTATGTGCACCGGTGCTTTAGAGTTCAAGAGCATCGGTGCCATGTTTAATGATAAGCGCACTGAGCAAAAAACATCCGCAAAACCCTCTGCCCGCCAACCTCCTCTAGTAACCTCCACTAGAAACGAATGTATGTGGTATTTTTCTGTGGGGTTTCTCAAAAACATCTACTAGAGGGTCTTTTCCTTGTAGTGGGAAGGAAAAAGAAACAACCCAGATGAATCCCCCTCGATTGGGGTACCAACTGGAAAGGATAGAGCCACGTTGTTGTGATGGGAGGTGGGTCTGTGTTGAGAGTACGCAGTGGAAATCAGACCAAAGTTGAGGATGACATGCTTTCAGCTACCCCAATAGCTAATTATGAGCTTATTAAATCAGAATGGCGAACAACCCAGTGAGGCAGGTGGGCTGTCAGGGCGAAGTTGGAATGTGTGCCAGGTTAGCTCGGTGCGAGGTTTTAACATGCTTTTGGTTATCCTCTACAATTTGATTCTCCCTTTGGTTATTCTCTATAGTGTCACTCTCCTCTAAAATTTAGATCCTTTGCATGCTGGGTTCCTGCCCCGAGCATCCCTGTCAACAAACCAGACGATGTTGGAGGACTTCGCATCCTACAAATTTGCATTGGTATGTATCCAATTATCCATATTCCATAACGATGAAATGATTCTCTGCATATCACTATATGCAAAGAAAAATTATGTTTTTCCTTTATTTATATATCTGGTTCACTATTTTGTAAATTGATGCATGGACACGGTTAGCAATATTATGTTTAAAGATGAAGATGAAGATTATATGGGTCGACAGGACCTCATAGACGTTCTGATAGGTTTAAATTGGTCTATGTCTGGGTATAATCTGTCCTGCATGTCCTGCATGTCTTACATGGTTAATTTTTTTATGCTGGCAAGAGGTGGGGACGTGCTAGTTTCTTCCCTGATTGTGGCTTGGTACATTTTTAAGTTGCATGGCAGTAATTATGGGTTTTTTTTTCCTTTGTCAACCTTCAATTTGTATCTCCAGATGTGGGAAGTCACCTGCATGGCTTATAATGATATTAACATTAGGAGCGAGTCAGTTGAGGATGGGAATACGAGGCTTTCCTATCAGTCAGTCAGTTTTTTAACTAATTTTGTTCAGTGTCATTCTGTCAGTCCCTATGGGAGGGGTCCCCGAGTCAGAGGTAAATTGGGTGATGGGAATAAGGATGTTTTAGTCATAGCTCCGATGTTGTCTTGGACTATGTTTTTTTATTATGGTTTCACTATTCAGGGGCAGGGTTTTAGTCCATGTTGGGATAGGAATTCTATAATCAAGCTACTTACTGTGAGTCTCTTAACGAAGCATAATCCAAATTTTATTGAGGGCAGTCTGGTACCATTTCTCTGTTGGTTTTATACTCAATTGGGATGTTTTAAACTTGTCACTATTACAGGTCTTCCTCACCAAGTCTTCTAGCTCAGAATATTTTTGTAAGATTGCTCTATAAAAACCATGGCCAACAGAAACTCTACGAAAAAGGAAGCGAAGGAAAAATGAAACGTGAAAGTTTCAAAACCTCCAGGCAAGCGTGGAAGAAAGTCGTGCAACGAAATTATGGAAAAATTGTTTCAAGAATATTTTGAGGAGACACCATGTTACATCAAGTCCCTGATTCATGGATGGGAATGCAATGCAAGTTCCAAATAGGATGAAGAAGAAGAAACTTTTGAGGAAGAACGAAACCCCATCATCATTGACCCGAGTCACACTCGAGGCAGAATTTCATTGTTCCAACATTCCATTCGAACATACTGGCTGCTAAAATGCCTTCTGTTCAAGGCAATAATATATGTTCAAGAGGTTGGAGGTGACCCCAAAGCTGTTAGAAGTTTAGTTGAGATCAACAGGACCATTCAGGAGATGAACCTTAGACAAAACCATTAGTATGTCCGCTTAGGTAGAATAGAGAAGGAGTTGCAGTCAATTAATCAAGTTGATATGCCTCGTTCTAGTGTTAAAGACCCGACTCCTATGTAATCAAATGATGATTGATGGATATTTTGTTTGGGGTTGAATTGAGAAATGATCATCCTAGTTTTAGTTTTTTTTAATACTAGCGTATGGTTTTTATTTTAATATGATGTTTATGCCTACAAATATTGATACTGATATTACATATTTGAAGACAGTAAGAACTAGACTAAATATGTATATGTTTTGGATGGCTTATAACTCCTTAACATGACCAACAAACATGTTTTCCTATGGGTAGGTTGAGGCCTAAAGTTGTATATTTTGGACCTGCTTTGGTTTATAAATAGAAAATAGTAAGGATCTTCTAAGTTTACCAAAAATAACCCAGATGAATTGAATTCATATGAGACTAGGGACTAAATCTAATAATAATAGCCGTAGTCTAGCTAGACTACTCTTTTTCTTGAAAATCATGGAAATTTGGGTAATCTTTTAAGAAAATCTTGTAGGGATTTTTGTAAATCCATGTTATAGCTATCAAACTTCAATGTTTTGGGTTCCCTAGAGGTTTTTTATGGTGGTGAACCCATTTACACCATCAAAAACATGATTCAAACATTGCTACTGCAAGTTTTCTTAAAAAAAATTTTACCTGAATTCCAGCCAATTTCGACCGTCCTAGAAATTCCTCCTCCACCGTTGACAACTCCATAATAATTAGGTAGTAGACAATATGTGGGCTACGTCGTGCTAAACTTAGAGGATATTAATGAAATTGCATTTATGATGAATTTATCCCTTGTTTCCTGTAAGTTTGATAGTCATTACCATATTAACCATGGCAACAAGTTAACAACAAAGTTTTTCTACAACATGTGCAAGTTTTAGCTCCGAGCGCTTGCCTTGACTACATTTGCGGTGTTTGAATCTATGAGCAGTGCTGCATCGGGGGTTAAAAAACCTCGTTTCATTTGAAGGTCTTCGTAGTAGAGATTTTAGAGAGTTTCATGCATAAAAATATCCATGAACACAATCATTATGTTGTTATTGGGGCTTCCTTGAAGACACTTCTCCTTGAGGAAAGCAGCATAGTTAGGATTAAGAGATAGGTCGGTTGGAATAGTGTTGCTGAAGTTGTAGAGTCTTCTCACGAATAAAGAGAAATGAGATACACCAATTGAGCGTGCTCCTTCATGAATGAACCCAATCATGGATGAACATCACAAATTACAATGATGAGCATTCAAATTACGATTGTTACCAAGTTTTATTTAGTGCGAGTTTTTGAAGGCTTTTCTACTAGATTTATTCGGCCTAATCTCTATAAAATCTGGCAGGTTTTCATTGAGAACATAAGTATGATGGGTAACCTTGCACAATCAAATTACCCTATGGGTTTTTTAGGGCACTGAATCCCTATTTATAGTAAAAAAACTAGTTCAAATAACATAAATCAAGATTTCACCTCAAACTTTTTCACTGGATTCTGGCACTGGAAACTAAAAAAAAGCACACTAAAGACAATTCCATTCTTTACTTCCCATTATAACTCTTAATCCCTGATATGATTTATTAAATGCACCCCATGGATGATGCCATGCCCTAGGATTTGGAGCCCTGGTGTTGGTGGCGGGGTTACGTCAACCTGGGAAATGTCAAAACCCAAGGTTTAAATATGAAGAAAAAAATTACAAAATAATTTGTATGATCAAGATTAATAGGCCAACATGATCACTATATGTCACATACTAGTGACGTAATAATTTATAATAATTTAGAAAATTTTCTTTAAAAAAATTAACATATAAATAAAAATTTTAAGTGAATATAACTATTCTCTACATTTCATATTTTATTTCAGATATTTACTAAATTGCAATCATTATATCATCGCTGATAAATATCATCCACACTTACTACTATATGGTGAATACAATAAGCTAGGTTCATCTGAAAAAATAATACAATAAGCTAGGTCGTTGATTTGGGACAACATCACATCAATGATTTGTGACGACATCACATCACTAACTTTGTGATTAACCATAACTTGATTATGTCATACCTTGAACTCAATTTGTATGCCACCCACCACTTACCATGTTCTGCGCTTGGACTTGAGATGTCATCCAGAATATTTTCATTTATCATAGAGAATGGAACAATAATTAATAGGAAAGTATCATGAAATATCAATAGGTGAACTATTCTCATAGTGAAATTGTTCAATGTGGTAAAATGTGAAAAACAAAAACAATATAATTAAATAAAATTTTAGAAAATAGAATTAGACTTTAATATATCTATATATATATATATATATATATATATATATATATATATATATATATATATATATATATATATATATATATATATATATATATAATAAATGAAGACATCCGTATATATTTTTGAGCGAAATATGGTGTTGTATAGCTATTTTTTAAAGTTTTTTTTTTGTTGGAATCAACTAAAAAATGGTCACATCTTCATATTTTTTATTTAAACTATTTTATTTATTTATTTATTTATTTTTATGCCGGGAGGAGAAGGTACTCAAAACATGTGTTTGGAATTGGTATCCTTATTCTAGATTCTCTAATTATTGTAGGGGATCTTAACTTGTCTTTTGGGAAGGAGGAAATTTTGGGTGAAAAGGTTGTCATTAATCAAATTTTTTATTTCTTTAAGGAATTGATGGATTTTCACACACTGCGAGACATGGCACCAAAATCTATTTCTCCCAATTGGAGAAATGGTCACACTGGGGATGAGGGAATTACCTAGAGATTGCACCGCTTAATTATTATTCAATCTATTTTTGGTGACATACCTGGGATTTTTTCTAAGATCATTCCCTCCTTTATATCGGATCACTTGTTGATCCTATTGTCATGGGGGGGGGGGGGGGGGGGTGGGGTGGATAAAATATCAAACAACCATTTCCTTTCAAGCTTAATGCTACTTGGATGAAATCCTCGGATTTTGTGTCACTAGTTTCAAAAGTTTGTAGTCGGGTTGTTACCCCTCCCTCAATAGACTAGATGAGCTTTATTTGTGAGAAGCTTGGGGATCTCAAGAAAGAATTTAGTTTATGGGCCAAGATAAAGAAGGGGATCAACAAAAAATCATTGATAGACATTGAAATGACCCTAGGATATTTTAATGAACCCACATATCCATTATTCTTCTTTGAGTTATACAAGGAAAAAATCATAGAGCTGGAGGGTAAAAATAGAAGGATTATCTTTAAAGAGGAGGGATGACATTTAAAGAGTCGTGCATTGAGGGTGAAGGCATGTGAAAGAAACATAAGAATTTTTCATATGTTTGATAGCAAAAGGAAACAAGAAAACACTATTTTAAGCATTCGGGGTGAGGATAGAAACATCCTCTGTACACAAATAGATATAGAATTGGAAGTTGTTAGGCATTTTCAAATGCTATATAAAGAGAAAGAACATGTATATTCCTCTGAAATGAAATTCATCTCTCTTAAGCCCAACATGTTCTTAGAGGTTGATAAATTTTTCCTGGGAGGGCATATTTCAAGGGAGGAGATAAAATTCATTTTGAAAGATTGTGTGATGGATACAAGTCCTAGGTCCAATGGGTGGGGGGTGGATTTTTTACTACATTTTATGGAGCTAATGTTGTCGGATCTGATGGAAGTGGCGGAGGAATCCAGGACCATAGGGCACATCTCTGGGCCCATGAATTCCACTTTCATGAACGGATTTCTAAGAGGGAGTCTCCTTCCACTTTTTTTGATTATAGATAAATCTTGTTGTGTAAATTAGTTTATAAGATGATCTCAAAAGTAATTTTCTCCAAGTTAAAAAGGTCCTTGTCACTTCACATCTCCCTTGAACAATTTGGATTCTTAGAAGGGAGGCAGATTTAGGCTTCCATAGTCATTGCACAAGAATGCTTGCACACTATGAATTCAAAGAAGATGGAATCATGATTTATTAAGGTCGATCTGGTAAAAAGCCTACAAATGTGTAGATTGGGAATATTTGAGACTAGTGCTACACAAGGTGGGTATTGCTCCAAAGACTATTAGGTGGATTATGGCATATATCATAACTACTAACTTTGTCGTTATCATCAATGGCTCCCCAACCAATTTTTTTCGAGCATACAAGGCCTTACATTAGGGTTGTGATTTATCCCCACTTCTTTTTCTTCTTGTTATGGATAGATTGAGTTGTAGGGTTCAGGACAAGAGTATCAAGGGCTTGACTTCAAGTGTTTAGGTAAAAAGACACATTGATTTCACCCATCTAATGTTAGTTGATGATTTGATATTTGGGGGGGAAATAATTCTCCAGGAATGGGAGCACATGCACCATATTTTATTGTAATTTGGGGAGGCTTTGGGATTAGTTATGAGAAATTCCAAGTCAATTCTAGTTTCTGAATACCCCAAGGTCAGAGAATGTAGGGATATATGTGCTGTTTTTGAAGTATCTATTGTTCATCTTGGTGAAGGGCTCACATACCTAGGTTTCTGGTTGAAACCTAACAAGTATATAATTAAGGAATGAGATTGATTAATTGACAGGTTTGAAAATAAATTTGCGGGATGGACACTCAAATGGCTGAAAGTGGGTGGGATCTTAACTCTCATTAAGTATTTTTTACAAAGCATATATATTTATTGGATGCATTTGTTCATGTTTCTGAAAGTAGTTGCGAAAGGTATAGATTCTATCATGCCCAAATTTTTATGGCCGGGTCTTTCTCAAAAAGGGAAGAAACAATTGGTAAGATGGGAAAACATTGCTAGGCCAGTGGAGTAGGGTGGATGGGGCATTCTAGACATACATAATTTTAATTGGGCCCTGATCATTAAAAATAAATGGAGGGTGATGTCTAGTTAATGTTTGTGGTCCCAGATCATCAAAGAGAAATATATGGGTGGTCAACATTTTTTAATATGGGTCAAGGGAGGTGACAAGGGGGAGAATCACATTTAACATCTCAAGTACCATGTTAAAGAATAGCCAATGGCTAATGGGCTTTCTAAGGTGGGATGTAAGGAATGGGTCATAGGTTGAGATCGATCTAGAATAGATTAAGGGTTTCTTTGGAAATCATACATTTTCGATAGATCTTATTCACTTCCTTCGTGACAGGGACATCAAATTTTTTGTTCAGGTCAATGAGGACCAAAAAAATTTATCCTATCTATAGAAATGGTCCAAGCCAATGGATTTTGGGTTAATTGACAACCTTGTGTTGTAATGGGAAGCATACATCCCTAAGTTACAAATTGGGAGCATTACCATTTTAGAGAATGAGGATAGAATGATCTGGGATGGTCTGAAAAAGAATACATAACCAATGGTTAAAGAAATATACCTAATATTCCTAAGAGGAGAAAGGGAAAAAACAACCTATAAATGATTACAAGTAGCTTGGAAGTGGGAGACACCATAAAAACGCAAATGTTTTTGTTGGTTGGCTATTCATGTTCGAGTGCTCACATCGAAAAACCACCAGTGGAGGGTTTTCTATGGTCCTAACATATGCACTATGTGTAGAAATTATTTTGAGGATGTTAACCATTTGCCTCTAAGATGTCCCTTTGCTAGGGAAATGAGGGATGGAATTCTGTATTCTCTTAAGATCCCCCCCTGAGGGAATACCAATCCCTCGCGGCATGTTTGGGGATATGGTTCGAGTACCCGACTGCACAAAAAATTCTTCCCTTCTATATCATCTGGTATATTTGGCGATGTATAAACTCTCTAATATATGAACAGAAAGAGCCAACAGTTAGGGGGGTCATGCTCGAAGTAGTGGCATACTACAAAGATAATGGGATAAGGAAAAAGCAGACGTAGAAGAGGGAGAAAAAATTTAAGAACATATGGTAGGCGTTCCCTATTGAATTCTTTGATAGGGTATGTGAACAAAGAAAGTGTGGTTTTGGTGCCTTCATTGTTTTGTAACTTGGATATTATTATCATTTCTGGTGGGAGGGTGGCATTGAGACTAATAGTAGGGCCGTGATTATTTCCCTTTGGGGCATTTTTTTATTTTCCAAGAAGATGGGATTGGAGCACCTTCAGGTATTTCAAAATGGAAAGGGCATCATTGTCTGGGTTAAGGACTTTTCAAACTTCACCCCTCCTATATTATCCAATTGGATGAGGCACATTAGGATGTTCCTCAACACTTTTCAAGACATTTCTTTCCAACACATCCATAGGGAAAAAAACTAGGTCACTGATATCCTCTCTAAAAGGGGCATCTCAAAGGTACCAGGTAAGGCTTTTTTATGCAGCCTATGATTAGGAGGTCCTCATTAATGTTGGAAATATAAAATTTTCTTAGTAGGCATCACATGACATCCCCATGCATGCAAAATAATGATTTTTTTTGGGTCCCTTCTCAAGATTTCACAGTGGATTAAAATGATGGAACCAAAACAATGAATTTGTTTTTTTTATACACATAAATTTTTAGGATGAAGAAAGCAAAGTTATATACTCTTAGTTACACAAAATAGTTAAAAATATGTAAATAATGATACAAAGACAATTTTGTATCTAAGAGGATGGAAGGTATCTATGTATCATAACACTTAACATTGTGCACTTTTTTTTATATTAATGAAAAGTTAGCCTTTTTTTCCTTTAAGAATATATATATATATATATATATATATATATATATATATATATATATATATATATATATATATATATACCCTAAAAAATATTTAATGCATTTTAATGGATATTTCACAGTTCAAAATTTTCATTCCAACATATAAATAACCAAATTTAAATGAAAAATATGCCCAAAACCATTCAAAACTAACATATAGACCAGAACACTATTTACATTGTAATTCATGCCCATCGTGAACCACCATGTTGGTAGATAAACTAGAGAGACTACAATGTGTAGAACATTAAAAAAAAAATGGAATTTGAATTTTATATCATTGGGTTTCTAAAATATTATCTATATGCACTGCATAATGTTGTTTTTGTTAAACATTATTCCTCCATATAAGTTATGATATAATGTACTTTCAGTTCTTGTCTAGATCACAAAGAAAAATAGGAATAAAAGGGCACTAGATCCGGAGAAATCCCAATGTGATTACAAGGGTCTCGTCTAGTGTTGGTGAAGCATTCCACTGTGTAAAGAGGAGCTCGGAGAAGCTCCAGGGAAATCTCTACCAAAATTATGTCACTCATAATTTTTAAACAATTAATCATTATTTAAGAATAATTTTCTATAGGATTAGTCAGTAGTTTCTTAAACTATTTATTTATCACAGTTTCCATCTGTGTATATATCTATTTCTCCATAATTGTTCTCATCATTTGAATGATACACTTCTCTCTCTCTTTGTCATTTTTCATTTGTCATGGTATCATAGAATTGGGGTTCTTCTTGGGAAAGAGGAACGATCTGTTGGAGTTTTTTTTTATCATACTGCTAGAGATTTGTTTGATCGAAACTGCTAGAGATTTTGTTGGTGCATGCGTGAAGAGGATCCACCTAAAATAATTGTTTTTGCTACATAGAATTTTGCTGCTGCGTGATTTTACTACTGTGTACGTTGTTTGGATTAATGATGGACCAGTTTTTCCATTCTGAGATCAGGTTTTTGCATAGCCGCTTAAAGGAATTTTTATTGTAGATGGGTTAAAATTTGGCTACCATGAGAAGATTTTCTGATGTCTGCTAGATGTTTTGTTTCCAGAACAAGCATCAAAAACAAGTTCTCCAACCCTTGAAGGATAACCTAAATTTGGCACAAAATTGAATGAAACAACAGGCAGATCAGCCTCACAATGAGAGAAGTTTTGATGTAGGAGATTGGGTATTTTTATGGCTATAACCATACAAACAAATGTCCCTCAAACAATTTAAGAAGGATAATAACATATTGCCAAAGTACTATGGTCCTTACAAGATGTCGCAAAAGATTGGTACTATGGCATACAAATTGGAGCTTCCTGCTTTGTCTCGAGTGCACCCAATTTTCCATATTTCATGCTTAAAGAATGTTATAGGTGACAAACTTCTAGTTCAAACAATATTTCCAAAACTTGATGAGGAAGGAAAAACCATATTTGAACCTAAAACAATCATGGAAACAAGAACTCGACAACTATAAAATCTATCAATTTCACAATATCTCATCAAGTGGAAGAACTTACCCATTGAAGATTCCACGTGGGAGGATGAAAATTTTATACAGAAGCATCCAAAGCTACTCAAGCGTTGAGGACAACACTTTTTTGAAGGATAGGGGCATGTTAGATCCCTATATTACTAGTGTGATCCCTTATTTTTTTTAGTGTAGCCCCCTTATTGTTATTTTTGTACCCCTGTAGCCCCCATATCGTTATTATTGTACCCCATAAAAATCCACTATTATTGTTGTTGCACCCTTACATTATTATTGTTAGGTCGGCTAGGATTATATTGTGACCCCATGGACTCCTATATATAGAAAGGAGGTTTTTTCATTTGTATCATCCAAGAATTGTTCATTTATGTAATGTAAAGGAGGTTTCCCCCTAGAAGTGGTTGATTTATAAGGCGTTGATATCTCTTTTCTTCTATTTTTGGAGCTAGTTTCATAACATAACAACAAGATCAACGGATTCAGTGATATTGGTTTGCACGTATCGAGTTTCATGTATGATTTCATTGCTAGTTTTGGAACACATGGTATATGCATGTGGTTATTTAGTTAGGATATGTCATTAGCATTGAGGATTGTGTGGATGGATAATGATTTTTCCTAGCCTTTCTATTTCCTGGACAACCATGATGTTGTGGATTTTTCCAATGGTTGTTTCTCATTGGTACTCCGGTTCCTTATGGTTGTGGATTGAGTTACTAGTTTTTGGAGTCGTTGGTTGAGAAAAACACTCTAAAGCCCTAGAAAAACATGGGTTGAGTTACTAGTCATGGAGCCTTGGTTGGAAAAATAGTCTAGAGCCCTTGGTGGGTGGAGTTACTAGTCTTGGAGACTTGGTTAGACAAACTCTATGGAGCCCTGGAAGTTTTGGGTTGAGTTATTAATTTCTGGATCCATTTAGGTTGGAAAAAATCATCTAGAGCCCTAGACAACTTGGTTAGAGATCGATTAGGTTGGTGTTAGTGATGTCTCACAATGAGGTGGAATCATTGATTTAGGGTTGAGTTGGTTTGGCCTATGAAAGCCCTAGTTTGGTTTTTGTTTGGTTTATTGTATGAGATCCCACATTCACACTTGGAATATGGCATGATGATGATTGGCTAAAATAAATATTTGGTTTAGCCCAATCTATAATCGGGTGCTACTTGGAATTCCCTAACTTGGTTGGTACTTTACATATGTTAATATGTGCTATTATTTATTAATGACCAATGAGCATAATTTTTTATTTACTATTTTTTACATGACTAGTTTTTCGTGGCTTCATTCCTGGGATTTTTCTATTTAGAATTTCATTAACAATCAAGGGATTCATTAAAAGTCATGTTGAGAAGCGTTGGTGTATTCTTTGAAAACTTGGTGTTTTTTAGAATAAAAATGTGTTGCAACAATCTAGACAAATTCTATTTCGATATCGTTATATTTACAAAACCAAGTGATGCATATCATAATTACTAGAATTTTTTGAACTGAACCAGTATAAAAAAAAATGCATATTTTGAATATGTTTCAGTCTAGGTCAAGTTTCTCAACATATTAGTTATAAACTAAAAATCTAAGAAATATCCGTTAAAGATGACAAACCAATGTAATGCACCATAAATTTTTCAATTTTTACAGTTTATTTTGGGAGATACAGAATTTTGATTTCACTGAATCATAATGACCTTCATAATTTTTTTGCACCCATTTTATTAGAAAATTAATTAAAATTAGTAAATATATATGGAATTCCATAAAATTTATATCTCTTGAAAGTAGATTGAATTCTGCAATTTCTAATCTTGGTTCAGAAAGTTAATTAATAAAATTTGATGGATTTTAACCATTCCAAAGTTGAATAAATGTGTTCAGAGCCGAGCTGTAGCGTAGTTGTAGACATTTTAGTGCGACCAAAATTTTTTTGCTGCTCCACCCCGTTAGTTTTAATGACAAACAAAGTTCAGCTGAACTTTTATCAAAAGTTCTACCGAACTTTTGATTGCAAATTATGTCGGCCTGATAAAATTCGATAAAGCCCCTCCTTAAAAACAAATTTTGCAACTCTATAAATAGTCGAAAACATAAACATTATTTTCTCCCATTTATTCATTTGGACTGAATTTGCAAACGAAAGTTTTTGGGTTGAATTCGCAAAGGAAATGTTTTGGGCTAAATTTGTAAAGGAAATTTTTTGGGCTGAATTTTGAAAGGAATATTTTTGGGCTGAATTTGCAAAGGAATTTTTTTGTGCTGAATTTTCAAAGGAAATGTTTTGGGCTGAATTTGGAAAGGAAATTTTTTGGGCTAAATTTTCAAAGGTTTTTTTGGCTTAATTTTCAAAGGACATTTTTTGGGGGTATTATTTTCAGTGATATTTTTTTAGAGTAAATGTTTTGGGTTGAATTAAATCTTTTATAATGATTTTTCAAAGTGATTTTCTATCTAAATTTTTAAAGTGAGATTTTTTTACACGACTTTGAACGAAATATTTTGAGCTTCATTTTTAAAAGACATTTTTTTGGAGGAATTTTTAAAGAGAATTTTTTTTAAAGTAAATGTTTTTGGTTGAAGTACGCATTTTGTGAAAAATAATTAAAGTGGGTTTTTTTGAAATTAAATATTTTCTGATGATTTTTTGAAGTGAGCTTTTGTCTAAATTTTGATAGTGAGTTTTTTTTTACAGGATTTTGAAGGAATATTTTTTATCTTCATACTAAATTATCATGGGAAATCAAAGAAATTTCAA
This sequence comes from Pinus albicaulis, assembly GCA_034641835.2. Lineage (NCBI taxonomy): Eukaryota > Viridiplantae > Streptophyta > Pinopsida > Pinales > Pinaceae > Pinus > Pinus albicaulis. The sequence goes on from CM076581.1 coordinate 522,652,753, forward strand.
GGTAAAATATGATAGGACAAGAAACACTGAGGCTCGTAGAGAATAAAAGAGAGAATATAGAAAAAAAGGAGATTATAATGCTCAAATATTGAAAGGGAAAATCAACCTCGAGTAGAATTTGAAGCATGTATGTAAATGTAAATATCATAAATGATATTTAAAATTCAACTAGTGTATTGTGAAAATTAATTTTTATTTGATGAACTAATTTGAAAAATATTTTGCAATGTAAACATAGAGAGATATTCCTCATAAAGATAAAGTGAAAAACATATTGAACCAATGATTGAAAATGTTGAAAATGTTGAAATAAATTCAAGTGAAGATTGAAATGAATCACCAGGTATGTATATATATATGTTGAATGTGTATTATTTAAATTATACATATTTATTAATTTTTCAATTTCATTTAAACACTATTTTTTAATTAAATTATTTATTGAATATTTAAACGCATTTTGTACATTTATTTCAGACATGCACAGATGAAATCAATATCGATGATGAGATGTTAGAAAATGTTTACACTGACACATATGGAGATGAAAAAGCTAACCATTTTATACGATATCGTGTTAAGTGCATTATTGATATGTTATTCAAAGATGAAAATGTGGCAGTTCAAACCCAAATTTTGAGAAGTCTCTTAACATCAAAGAAATTAAAATAAGTTGCGAATCTATTAGGTATTCAAAAATCAACAAAAGATAAAACAATGAAGGAAAATGTGATACAAAATATAAATAGTGTGCTAAATTCAATTTTAAGATCTAGAAAGAAAAGTGATTTAGATGCATGTAGAGAAATAGAAATGGTAGTGGTTTCATCAAATACTAAAGAGAATCATTTGGTAAAATCTATGGCACAAGCATTAGGGACCTCACGAAACAAATTGCATAAAGATCAGAAATTTCAATTGAAAATAGATGTAAATGATGAACTCACTTGTTGTACAATTATTTGTAAGAAACCATACAATGCTAAAATTGGAGAAGATGTTAAAAAAATAATATATGAATATTGGTTGAAAAATTCATGTGTTTCACCAAAAGAAAGGGATGTGATGCAACGAAGAATAGCATGAAATCAATACGAAGAACATTCAAAACATATCTTGGACACCACTCAGATAGAGTTGTTCAACAAGTTTATAGAAGAGAATCATGGAATTAATGTCTCAATCAATGCTTTTGTGCAACAAAAACCATGGTCTGTTAAACCTATCACTGTACGCGATACTTGCTGTTGCCCTTATCATGTGGAATCATAGTTATATTATGACATCTTCCTTAAGTTTGGTAAAACATTTTAGAAAAATTCACCTCCTCCTTCCACTATCTATGATTTCATATCCCAAAGTCTATGTGCAAGAGAAGGCTATGAATTATTTTACCAAAAGAAATGGGTTGGTGGTAAAAAATGTGATTATTGTGGAAATTTGACTTTTTTTCACAAAAAATATCATATTGATATAAATGATAAATCATTTTCCAACATAAATGTGAAATGGAAGAGATATGAATATATTCATACATTGATTCATTCAAGTAGTACTACAAGTGCTAAAATTATTGATTTACAACAAGAATAAATTTTTTTTATAGAGTTTTTGAAAAAGTTTGAGTCATAAATTTAGAAAAACACCGAGAATTCACATAGAACTTGATGGCAGGATTTGCAATTCAAAAATTCCTGTGAATTTTTTCCACTAGGGACCATTTTGTCAATAGTTGATTTTGGAGAGAATTACACATTTGTTGCACAAAATGAAATCCAGAGTGAATACTATCATTATAACCAAGTCTCTATCCTTTTCCATATTCTATATAGACACGTTGAACAAAATGTTGATGATATAGAAAGCATTAGTGAAAATCGACATGTTATTAAAAAATATCACTTTTATATCAGCGATAGTCGTACACATGATACACATTTTGTACAACATTGTTTTAATAAGCTTTATGACTCATTGAAATCTCATGGAATAAAATTCAATGAACATTGGATATGGTCAAATGGATGCACAAATCAATTCAAATCTTCATTATCGTTATTTTGGTTATGTCGTGTTCATATGAAAACCCGCATTAAACATTGTTGGAATTTCTTTGAGATTGGTCATGCAAAAGGAGAACATGATGGTGCAGGGGCATGTATAAAATGATCACTTCCAAGATATCAAATGAAACTCTGCAGACCGAATTGTCTCAGCTGAACAATTTGTTCAATGGTGCATCGCTGCACTAAGCCATGAGACTAACCAGTCAAGGGAAGTATGAAGGTACATGTACATATATACAAATTAACTTATATATATATATATATATATATATATATATATATATATATATGTATACATATATACATACACACACACACATACAGATATATATATGTGTGTGTGTGTGTGTGTGTGTATATATGTATACATACATACATACATATATATGTGTGTGTGTGTGTGTGTGTGTGTGTGTGATGTAATTTTTATTAATTTTATATTTTTAAACATTATTTATCACAATTATTTTCTTTGATCATATATAAATTGTATTTTAAATTATAACATATTTATATTCTTGTTTCAATTTTCCATATACGTTTTTTTGGCATATTAGGGTCCAAGATGTAGATAGATCGATTGGAAATGACACTGAAACAATAAAAGGGACTCGAAAATTGCATTCAATTAAAACAAAGGAGTACCAAAATGTATTTGCATTTTATAAAAGAAGATATTCTTGTTTTTGTCATGTGTGCATAAAGGAAAGAGAATCCAATGATGTTTGTGAAAATAATATTTGTGTAAAATATTGGCAACATACCAAACTAAGTACAAAGGGGAAAATATCTATTGCAATATTTGAAGAGATGAAATAAGAGGAGACTATAGTATCATCTCAAGGTGATCAAGGTTCTGATCTTTTTAGAGAAGGTAACATTTCAATTTCTTTCAAATGATAGAGATATAGAAATAGATAATAAAATCAAGTACACATGAAATGTAATTTGAATGTTATGCCAAAAAGAGTCCTTAAACCAAAAAAAATCTTTTGAAAAATCAGACCAAATGAAGAAATGTGGAAAATTAGGCGAAATAATGAATCTATTTACATCAATTTATATTGCTGTGAAATATTTTTTTGGAGGGGCTTCATTGAATTTTCCAGCCGACGTAAAGTCAACTAAAATTTTGGCTGAACGTTTGTGTCGTTAGACTTGACAGGCCGTCGAGGAAAAGAAAAATTCAGCCGAACTTGTTTTAAAAGTTCAGCCGAACTAACACGTCTACAATTACGTTGAGCCGCGCTCTGAACACATTTATTCAACTTTGGACTGATTAAACTCCATCAATGTTTGTGAATTAACTGTCAAAACCAATACAAGCATTTGCAGAATTCAATCTACTTTCAGGAAATATAACTTTTATGGAATTTCATAAATATTTACTAATTTTAACTAATTTTGTAATAAAACGGGTGCAAACAATTTCTAAAGGTCATTATGATTCAGTGAAATCAATATTATGTATCTTCTAGAATACAATGTAACAAAAATTGAAACAATTATGGTGCATTACATTGGTCCGTCATCTGTAATGGGTAGTTTTTAGATTTTTAGTTTATAACTTATATGTTGAGAAATTTTGTGCGTGTCGAAACATATTCAAAATATGCAGTTTTTTCATATTGAACTAGTTCAAAAAATTCTAGTAATTATGATATGCATCAGCTGTTTTTGTAAATATAATGAAACCAAAGTAGACGCTCTCTAGATTTTTGTAACACATTTTGTGTCTCAAAAACACAAAGTTTTCAAAGAATACATCAGTGCATATTAACATGAATTTTTATGAATCCTTTGATTGTTAAAAAACAAACACTCAAATAAATGCTAAGTTGACATATCAAATGTGTGTAAAAAAATTCCAAAAAATAAGTAATAGAAAGCTAATAAAATTTTTGCCAACTTTTATTTTTATCGCAAAATGAAATTCTAAACAGAAAAATTGTTTTGGCTTGCAGAAGTTGAAGAACAGAAAAAAAATGAAAATGTATCTTCTAAATGAAAGTTTGTAGTTGCACTTGCTAACAACGTAGAAAATGTCAAGTATTATTTGATGCATTGCACTGAAAAAAATATGAAATTATTGGAAGACTATGATGATAACGAGTTTATATATGACAGAGGGTCTATTATACTGAAAGGTTATTTTTTCTAATAAACTCATGAAAGTTAGAATATTGTTTACTTTCAAGACTATGAACCTGATATCATAATTTGTCAATATAGTCACTTGGTATAATGTTTCATCTCATTTTACAAATATTTTGGTTTGGGTTCAAAAAAAATTCTTCAAAGTTTGGATTTAAGAGAATTTCTTGGAAGCAAACTGATTTTACAAAGAATTTTTTTGGGTTTAAAGAATTTTTTTTGGAAGACATTTCTTGGAGGCGGCCTGATTTTGGCAAAAATTGTTTTGAACTTAAAAAAATTTCTTGGACGTACATTCAAAAGACATTTCTTGGAGGTATGTACGTGTTTTGAGTTGAAATAAATCTTTTGAGCTTCGTTTCATTTTTATAAGACATTTTTCTCTTGAATTTTTTAAAGTAAGTGTTTTGGATTGGAGTAAGTATTTTTTACAAAAAATTTAAACTGAATTTTTTTAAATTAAATCTTTTGTGATATTTTTTGTAATTGAGTTATTGTCTATTTTTTTAAAGGAATTTTTTTGAACTTCATACCCTATTATCATGAGAAATCGAAGAACTTGTGCGAGAAAATATGATCGAAAAAGAGACCCTGAGGAACGTAGAGAAGAGACGAGACAATATCGCAAAAGAAAGTTAGAAGCCCTCTCAAATATTGAAGAGAAAAATCAACCTCAAGCAGAAATTGAAGCAGGTATGTAAATGTAAATATTACATGATCTATTGATATATATTTAAAATTTTCCTAATGTAAAATGTGAAGCTTAATTTTTATTTGATGAACTAGTTTGAAAAATATTTTGTTTCATGTAAACAGACAGAGATATTCCTCAAAATATTGAAGAAGAAAATCAACCTCAAGCAGAAATTGAAGCAGCTATGTAAATGTAAATATTATGATCTATTGATATATTTAAAATTTTCCTAATGTAAAATGTGAAGCTTAATTTTTATTTGATGAACTAGTTTGAAAAATATTTTGTTTAATGTAAAAATACAGAGATATTCCTCAAAATATTGAAGAAGAAAATCAACCTCAAGTAGAAATTGAAGCTGCTATGTAAATGTAAATATTATGATCTATTGATATATTTAAAATTTTCCTAATGTAAAATGTGAAGCTTAAATTTTATTTGATGAACTAATTTAAAAAATATTTGAAATTTTAGATATATTTATTAATTTAGTTATTTATTGAATATGTACTACTTTTTCGAATATGTACAGATGAAATCACTATCGATAATGAGACGTTAGAAAATGTTGACACTCACACATATGGAGATAAAAAACCTGACCATATTATACGATATCGTGTTAACTGCATTTTTGAAAAGTATTTCTTAAATGAGCGGGTGACAGTTCAGGCTCAAATGTTGAAATATCTCCTATCATTAAAGAAATTAAAAGAAGCTACGACACTATTGGGTATTCAAAAATCAACCAAAGATAAAAAAAATGAAGGAAGAGGTGATAAAAAATATGAGTAGTGCTATAAAGTCAATTAAGAGATCTAGAGAGAAATATGTTTCAATTGTATGTAGAGGAATATAGATGGCAATGGTTTCCTCAAGTACTCAAGAGAATCGTTTGGTAACATCTATGGCACGAGCACTGGGAACCTCGCGAAAAACTTTGCACAAACATCGGAAATTTCGGTTGCAAATAGATGTAAATGATGAACTCGCTTGTTGGAAAGCTATTTGTAGGCAACCATACAAAGATAGACTTGGAGAAAATGTTAAAAAAATAATATATGAATATTGGAAGAACAATTCGCGTGTTTCACCAACTACAAGGCATGTGATGCGAAGAAGAATAGCATGAAATCAGTATGAAGAACATGAAAAACATCTCTTGGAAACCACTCAGATAGACTTATTCAACAAGTTCAAAGAAGAGAATCGTCAAATTCATGTTTCACTAAGTGCTTTTGTTCAACAAAAACCATGGTATGTAAAACCTATCACCGTACGCAACACTTGTTGTTGCCGTTATCATGTGGAATTTGAGTTATATTATGACACATTCCTTGATTTCGGTAGAACATTATGGAAGGATTCACCTCCAACTTCCACTATCCGTGATTTCATATCTCAAATTATATGTGAAAGAGAAAGCGATGAACTATTTTACAAAAAGAAATGTGTTGGTGGTAAAAAATGCGATGATTGTGGAAATTTGACTAAATTTCAAAACAAATATCGTATTGATATAAATGATCAATCATTTTCCAACATGAAAGTGAAATGGAAGAGATATGAATATATCAGTACATCAATTCAAGGTGCAGATAGTGTTAAAAGAATCGAATTACGAGAAGACGAAATTTTTCTAATAGACTTTTTGAGAAATTTTGAAGCAGAAATTTACAAATACACCAAGCATTCCCATAGAGCTCGATGGCAAGACTTGCAATTCAAAAAATCTCATGAATTTTTTCCACCAGGAACCATTTTGTCAGTGATTGATTTTGCAGAAAACTACACATTTGTTCCACAAAAAGAAATTGAGAGTGAATACTATCACTCTGACCAAGTCTCCATGCTCGTCCATATTCTATATAGACATGCTAAACAAAATGTCGATCATATAGAATGCACGAGTGAAAATCAACATATCATTAAAGAATATCATTTTTATATCAGTGACGATCGTACACATGATACATGTTTTGTACAACATTGTTTTGGAAGAATTTATGATTCATTGAAAAATCGTGGAATAACATTCAATGAACATTGGATATGGTTAGACGGATGCGCAGGTCAATTCAAATCTGCACGATCATTCTTTTGGTTGTGTTGTCTTCATAAGAAAACCTTAATTAAACATTGTTGGAATTTCTTTGACACTGGCCATGGAAAAGGAGAACATGACGGTGCAGGAGCATGCATAAAACGAGTACTTCGAAGATATCAAATGAACCACTTTTCAAGCCGACCTTTGAACGCTGAAGAAGTTCTTCAATGGTGCATCGCTGCTCTAAGCCATGAGAGAAACCCATCAAGAGAAGTGCGAAGGTACATTCAATTTAATTTATATTGGAAATATAATTTTAAATATTCTACATTTATCATGCAATGATTATCTTTGATTGTATTTTGATATCATATTTACAAATTCTTCTTCTAATTTTCCATATAAAGGTTTTTCTGGCATATTGGAATCGAAGACGTAGATAGATCAATTGGAAATGACGTTGAAACAATAAAAGGGACACGAAAATTGCATTCAATTCAAACAAAGTCATCCAGAAATGTGTTTTCATTGGATAAAAGAAAATATTCTTGTTTTTGTGATGTTTTCATAGACAACACAAAATCCAATGACGTTTGTGAAAACAAAATGTATGTGAACGATTGGAAACATACAGAGCTAAATACAAAGGGCAAAATGTCTGTTGCGATGTTTGAAGAAATGCAATCAGAGGAAACTACAATATCATCCGATGGTGATCGAGTTCCTGATCTTGTTAGAGAAGGTAACATTTGAATTACTTTCTAATGATTTAAAGATCTAGAAATAAATTTAAATATGCATAATTTTGTTAAATTTATTTTATTGTGCAGGAGATGTTTTTGCTGTAATTGCACCTATTGACAATGATGAAAATGTGAAGTATTATTTGATGCATTGCACTGAACGAAAAATGAAATTATTACAGAGCTATAATGATCACGGATTTCAGTATGACAGAGGGTCTATTATACTAAAAGGTTATTTTTTCAGACAAACTCATCAAAGTGGAGACTTTGTTTACTTTGAAGACTATGAACCTGATTCCATAAGTTGTCAATATAGTCACTTGGTGTGTGCAACACACATAAAGTTGATAGAAGTTCAATCAAAGAAAAAATCAAAAATTAAGAGATGGAAAATGTCAAAATCCGATCATGAACAGATTATTGAGGATGGAATTCCATTAGAATTTTTTTGAGTGAATTCTCCAACAATTTATTATCTTTGGATTAAATATGTTTTAGAACTTCTAGTACTCAACTAAAAATTGAGCTGCTTGTGTTATTTTTGCAAGTGTTTTCACATGTACAAATTGTTTGGGTACAAGCACGTGCTCTAGTATCAACTGAAAGTAGTTTTTCTATACATGTGCATTGATGAAAAATGTTATATATATATGTGTGTGTGTGTGTGTGTGTGTGTGTGTGTGTTTGTGTGTGTGTGTTCTAGAATGAAATTAATTCTTCTATTTTTACTATGTGCATTGATGAAAAATTATTTACGTACTCAATATATATGTTCTATAATGCAATTAACTGGAACTAGTTTTTCTATGTGCATTGATGAAAAACTAGTTGGATTTTATGGTAAAACGTATGGACACAATGTAAATAAATCATCTGCAGTATAGTTTTGTACGAAAATTCCTTTCAGAAAAGCGACTCGGAGCACTTCTCAGACTTTTGGTGGGATTTGACCCACATCTCTAATCCTAATTGAAAATCTAGTACAAAATCTGCTTGTCCAATGGTCGGATATGTTCAATGTGCATTGATGAAAAATGTTACTTATCTTGGATATATATGTTCTAGAATGCACAATTAATTGTTCCAAGTAGTTTTTCTATGTGCATTGATGAAAAACTAGTTGGATTTTTTGGTAAAAAGTTGAACAACAATGTAAATAAATCGACAAGGCTACCTATTTGAGTGCATTAACGACATTGACCCAAATTCAACAAACATATATATGTACTAGAGAATTATATTTCCAATCAAAATTAAAGGGATAATTTGTACATGTATATATCTACTTCTTTAAACTCTTTTTTCAATTAGAACTCAATTGATACATGGTTAGTTGCATTGAAAATCTATGTTCTTCCTATTGGAAATTTTTTCATTCAAACAAAACTACATGGAGAGATCAAAAGCAATCTTAAAATTCCAAATGTACTTCAACCATCCAAAAGGGATTTGTGCAACATTATTTGACATGCCATGCCAATTATAGTGAACAACTATCCAATAGAAACATTTAACATTATATACCACATGTGCCAAATGTAGATTGAAACCATCCAAAACTTTAAAATTTTAAAAACTTTTGATAATATATCATGCAACATTAAAACATTAAACATCACATGCGAAATGTAGATTGAAATCGTTCAAAACTTGAGTTTAAAAAACTTTAAATTATATATAGATCGTTACTTCACATGTCATGCCAATTATAGTTCAACTAGATCTAATAGAAACATTTAACATTATATACCACATGTGCAAATGTAGATTGAAACCATCCAAAACTTTAAGTTTTAAAAAACTTTTTATTATATATTGTGCAACATTAAAACATTAAACATTTAAAGTTCATTAAATATCACATGCAAAATGTAGATTGAAACCATCCAAAACTTGAGTTTTAAAAACTTCACATGTCGTGCCAATTATAATTCAACTATGCAACAAAAACATTTAACATTAAATATCACATGTCAAATGTCGATTGAAATCATCCAAAACTTTTAACTTTTAATTTAACAAAAAAATATAGATCACAACATTACTTCACATGCCAAATGTACTCCAAGCATCCAAAACTTAAATTTTAAAAACAAAACAAATTATAACACATGTCATTACATAACATGCCAAATGTAGTTCAAATGACAACATTAATTTATAGATGACAACATTACTTCACATTCACATGCCAAAAGCACTAAAACCATCCAAAAATTAAATAAAACAAATTATATTAACAATGTAGTAAAATATGTCCAAAAATTGTAAATCTCACAAGTATCAAACTGTATCAAGTTTAACAAATTTTAAAACCATCTAAATTTTGAAATAAAATCTACTGTAAATCATATCCATCAAATGGAGACGGATCTAGCGTCTTCCCTACTAGGATCTCAGTCCACGCCCTATCCTGTGAATGGGAAACCTAATTACACAATGCACATATCTAGAACTTCATGTAAAAAACAAAATATAACAAAAAAATCATGCGATACCTCATAAGGTTCCCTCTCCATTTGATGAACAGGTTCTCCCATAGGAACATCTGCAGTGGTAAACTGTACAATATACATGTACAATTAAATATAAATAAATAAATAAATAAATAAATAAATATATATATATATATATATATATATATATATATATAAATTAAAAACTTTAAAATGAAAATGCACGTGTACATATATAAACTTATTTTCAATAATATTAAAAAAAGGAACTAAAGACAACTTGTTCAAATGCTGTGGATGTTCCTATCTCCATTGCTAGAGTCCGCGGATTAAAGAAATCTTCTATAGGAACCTAAATTCAAAAAATTTTAAATAACTCAAAATATATATATATATATATATATATATATATATATATATATATCTCAATTTTTAATGGAACTTTTTGAGGTAGAATATATATATATAACTTTTAAACATAAATTTTAAACTTGTGAAAAATTGTCCATACTTGTGACTCATCTCCCAAGGAAGTAGAAGGTACATCTCCCAAGGAAGAATAAGGTACCGCCATCCCAAAAACATCAGACGGAATCGATACCTGTTAAAACATTTTATCAAATTATATATATACATACATGTACATGTGTGGCAACAATTATTTATTTTAGAGTCACTTAAAAAACACTAACATTTGCCAACATATCATGATGGTCAGACCCATCTACATTGTTTGAACCAGAGGTCCCGAACGTGATATTAACATTTTCATCACGCATCATGCCTGAGAACTGCAAATGGTGTTTTAACATATAATCATACATTTTTGTTAGATTAATGTACACATACAAATAAATGTATACATGTACATACACATTTATTTACTACAAATTGTACACATGTATATGTAAAAATAATTTCAAACCCTAAGGTCACTAACACATACCGTTTCGGTGCCCTCTTCCTCATGAGAAATTAGGTCTTGCAAACCATTGCGACAATTTATTGCATATGTTCGGAGATCTTCAACATTCATGTTGTAAATCTCCTCATCTGTACAATAAACAAAATTGGCACATGCATTTTCACGTGCTCTTTGTTGATTTAAACAAAGATCGACTCCACTCAATCCGCTATGAACATTGTCGATCATAACATTCCTTGCTTCTCGACTTATTTGAGAAGTCGCATCCATCTCTGATCGCAGAGTTTCGACTCGAAACGGTCGACTCACCAATGGTGGCTCAGGGCAAGGCAACTCCACATCTCGCTTAGCGCCCTTACGGTCATATAATCGACCTTTCCCCAGGCCAAAAAATTGTGAAGGAAGGTCATTGTAGTTGGGTTTCATACCCAAAAAAAATTCTACATAAAACATTTGTGCAAAATAAACAGGAACCTCATCGTTCCATGGAAGCCTTCCAAAGGCCGCAAGATGCCGATCATACAAATAACGAGCTTTGTCTGGGTGCTTGAAATACTGCACCTTCAACAATTTTCTTTTTGGCCCTTCCTTATAATTAAACATTGACTTGGCCACTTCTCTTGTAACTTTTTTTTTTACTTCCTCCCATTTATCGGGACCCATCACTGTTTCTTTTCTCTTTCTCATCAGTTCTACAAATGAATCAGTCGTTGGCCCAAGATTTCTGTACACATTTACCATTTGACCCAATGAATGTGCAACTATTTCAAGGCTTTTTCGACTCTCAGCAGGTAGAGACAAAGCCACGAGATCTCTTTGCAATTTTGCATGAAGACTTTCACACCTTTGTAAGGTGCATTCCACCATGTTGGTTTCCCATGGTATATCAGTAATCTCGGCCGGATAAGTTGTGCTGGGTTGACAGCCTTCTTCTTGAATGTAGCGGGCTGCCCTGCGTCTATTTTGACCACTAGCTCGAACATTTTCGGCCTCTGCATCAATATATATAATTTCGTATATTATAAAAAACACGTGTAAAAAAATTTGTACAAATTTAATGAAAAAATAGTGAAATTGATAGCAACCTTGATGTTGTTGGTTAACATCTTCTCCAACATGACCCTGTTGAGAACCAAACCCGGAATGATGCTGCTGAGAACCAGATCCACAATGACCCTGTTGAGAACCAACAGTCGTTGATTGGCCTTCAGGGGAATAAATATCACCCCCTTCCCACAACCTGCTACCACTCATACCTCGACTGGTTGAACCTTGGCCACGCTCCATGGATGGAGTAGAAACCATTCTCCTCTTACCTCCTAAAAATTAAAATATGAAACTTATTAACAACTAATTTAACTCACAAATTTAATAAAAGATCAATTCCATATGTACACACATGTATGGAGATTTAAGATTATATTTAAATACTGTGAACATCCCCCAATCCCTGAACCTCCATATGGGATTCGGCTGATCTTCGTTGTTCATCCTCCATGATATATATCTATTGGTCGACATTTACACAAAATAGATTTCAAAAAATCAATTTGTAATTTAGCGTACACAAATTATGTAGAACACAAATTTCAAAGCAATAATTGATCATGTGTGAAACTAAATTTAATCGAAAAATAAATTATAAAAATGATAAGTTCACCAAATTGCGCTTTACATGGTGGGAGCACACTTAGTATAAAATTTACCACTTATACACTTTAGTTTGTGGGAGAAATGACACATGTACATAGTTTACCTTAAAGTTTTTTTGTTTTATGGATATTAAAATGAAGAACTTCTATTTAGATCCATTCCAGAGATTGACTGTAGGGGCATTTACTAGATATGTCACCTTTCATAAAATATGAGATCCAGAGGCTACCAGGCCCTTTACAAACTCTTCCTATAGAACTTGTAGAAGTAAACACTATAGGCATTAACAATATCAAATAACGTTTTCATGCTCAGACATGGGAATGTGTCTCTTTCCCTACACAAAAAAATAGTTCAAGGTAGTTAATCTTCATAGACACGTCATCAAGCAGGTCAATGTGATCATCCCCAACTTACTTTTCATGAATTAAGCTTGGAATCCTCTACAACCTGGTGGATGGAGTTGAATGGGAACTAGGTCAAGGCCTTTACAAAATACATGCTAGTGAATAACACTTACTAGGTTATGCCAACAAATAAAGTGGCAGAAATGTTTTCTCCTTGAGGTTGTCTAATTGGGTGTGTAATACCAACTTCACCCATTTCCTAATAGGTTTCTCTCTTAGGTTACAAATGTCTTCCACCTTATTAGTTATATATTTTTCAATTTCCCGTGGATTCCTTGAATTTTTTCTCCTACCATCTCCCTCTCTCACTCCCCAAATTATTGTCATCAAACATGCCCCATTGAGGATCTGGAGAAATGTTTGCACCATACTTAGAACTGTCATTGCTGCTAATTGAAATTGGAGTCATGTATACTATATTGCTTGCTTAAGTGGCTCTTACTTGGACAATATCCTAAGATGAGTTTGACATGATGGTCATATGAGGTTGGAAGCTACTTGGTGTAATATTCCTTAAATATTCAAAAAAACAGAGCAAAAATGTCATTTTCAATCATTTTTTATTAGCTTCTGCATACAGCAGATGTTATCACAATTGCAACACAATCATGTTCCATGAGCATGAATTATGAATTTCGCAAGCCAAATTGCAAGGAAATTTTCATTCATTTTAGGCAAAAGAAGGCTAATATGACATTAAGGTCCATGCTAGAAAAAATTATGCAAATAAGGTTGCTAAGTCTTGATACTTACCATGTGTTTCAAAGCCATAACGAAGGTTGGATTTGAGAGTGTCCTCTCAAAGCCCTGTCTTGAGATGAAATTTAATTCAATGTCTCTTAGAGTTGCAAGGTGGAATTGATAGAAATATTTGATTTCTTTACCATAGATGGATATCTCCTTTCATCTATACCTTTCTCTACCATCTTATTTCCAAGTGAAATGGGAATTTTCACATTTTGAATGCCATTACCATGTAATTTGGTAGTCTACTATCTAGACCTATCACAATTAAGGTTGTCATACCAAACTATTTCTCTTACTCAACTCAGTGACCATGACTCTCTTCTCACACTGCTTACCATAAGATCTTTAATTGTACATGTCACGCAAAGTTGGGGGTTCTAGGTCTACACCTATTAGGTAAAGTTGTATTTTATGGCATTGTGGTCCTTAAATTTGGAGGTGTTCCACCTGAAAAAGTAAGCAATAAATATGGATGAAAAGGATTTGTTTTAAATTTGATAGAATTTCCTTGTGGAATTACTGAATTTCTCGACGACATCATGCTAGCTTTGCTCAGAGAAGAAGGTTTTGGAGGAGAAATTGAATTCTTTCGACTTATTTTTGGCATTGAAGTTTGAAATAGTAGTTTTGATGACTCCATTGATGACCTTGCTGAGGAATTTGATGCACACAATATTGACTTTGAAGATGGTTTAGAAGATGTTGAAGAAGTTGTAGATTTTGGTGTTGTCACTAAATGTTTCTTTGTTGTTGGACTTGATCAGGACACAATTTAACTTTACCAGCAGATTGAAGACCTTGAAGAGGTTTTATATTTTTTTTTTCTCACTGAAGGTTTTTGTCTAGTTTTGTTTCTTAAAAGAGGTTAATAAAGAATATAGGAAGACAAAAAACTAACCAGTGGTGTAATAAATGGATTTCCTGGGAGGTAGATTGGCATATGGACTTTTGGTAGCTAGAACTTTTCCAAATAAGTGAATGTATTTGAAAACCAAACCTCTTGTTTATTTTGGTTTAGACAAGGTCTAGAATTTGAAAAGTGAATTCCCTCTTTCTTCCTCTTACATGTCCAATGATCGGAATCTGGATTGAGGGAAAAAATTTTCCTAGAAATAAAAATTTTGCATTTTATTTGTTGTACCCGAGTTTTTAAAAGCTAATTAACTAATAAATTTCTCACAAAATACACTTAAAGCTTGACACATATACCCCTTCCCAATTGGCTAACTTTAGACGATCCTAAACACATTTTTATTTAACTAATGAGGGAGATAGCCCAACAAAACTAGTTTTTCCATATTCAAATCAAGTTGGTATCAAAGTACAATTTAGCTCATTTTAGTCAAGGTTAGTTAGAAGAATTAGCTATTGGTTTCTGTCTTCAATTTCCTCTCAAAATGAATGTGTACGTGCTTTTGAGAGACACACTAGAGGAATAAGGTGCAAATTTTTGATGAAAATGTGCTATGAAAGTAAAGGTTTAAAGGCAAACATGTACAAGGCATAGTTGAGTACAAGGCATAGTTGAGCCAAATGTTGTTGAGGAAGGGCCTAATTATTTGGGTCTTGGTTATGGAAAACATGATGGAGAATGCTCTAAAGCCAAGGAGGCACATGAAGTTGTTCCAAGAAGGAATTTTATTTCGTGTTCATTACCTCAAGCTTGTGAAGTTTGTGTTCATGATGAATGGAAAATTTTGACACCCACTTTGCGAGAAGATGTTAATAATCATGTAGCTAATGAGAATGTAATAGATGTTGTAATAATAATAATGTTTATATATGTTTGAATAATCATAATGTTTATAGATGTTGGAAGAATATATCCATGCACATTGAAACTTTCTAAATAAATGAGGCAAAAAGTCAAAGGCCCATTGGACAAGGAAAATGATGTTGAAAATAAGATGCAATTGTTTATTACTCATTGCCATAAGAAAGGTCACCTTGTAGACAAGTGTTGGACTTTGTATCCAACAAGTCATCCACAACATTTGAAGAAGGTGGAAAGAGATAAAGACAAGAATGGAAAAGAGGATTCCATAATCGATGAGGGTCAAGATGATTCACATGATGAAGTGCAGCTAAAAGAAGCGCCATTGAAATGGTTTGCTAACAGATGGTTATATTTCTTATCCAATTAAGGCCTTGCATGTATTTTGATGTTTCATGAATTTATTTGCAAATTCAAAGTATGGTGCATGTTGCATGAAGCAAGATGTTGAAGGTAGAGTTATGTTGACACACTTAAATGCAACAAATATGGAAATTTGTACATGAGCTATTATTTGACTTGAGAGTTAGTTGTTTGAAGAGGCATGTTTTGTCGACTTGTGTTTGGTTGAAGAGGCATGTTTTGTCGACTTGTGTTTGGTTGATGGTTTTGTACACCAATATGTAAGAGTACATGGAGATATTCACATGATGTGAATTTTTTTTCTTTGAAGGAGACAAATGATATGTCAGCAAGCTATGTTTCTTGAATGATGTGTTTTTCAGTTTGATGGTTTTGTTTGTGACAAGACATCACAAGATTTTGGGAAGGTCCACTATTGAGCGAGAGCCTCATGATTAAAACCTAATCATGAGAATCAAATGGGAGTGAATCCTTATTTTGAAAAAAAATAGGATTCTAAGCTACCTAGGACTCAAACCATTATTTTTAAATTTGAAATATCATGGTGTGTTGTTTCAATGCCTGAATCCACAACCCTAACATTTGTTTTATTCTTTTTTTGCACGATTTACTTGGTTATATTAAAAGTCAGTTGAATTTTAAATTCTTGGCTTAGTGGCATGAACCAAACATATTGTACATATTAAATGAGGAATTTCACTCTCCCAATCATTTTCTAAATCACCCATATCACCAAGAAAACATGTTTTAAAAGAACATACTTTGGTATGGGAAAGACCTTAGGTTTCAAACATTATAAGAAGGTTTTTGATATGGTTGAGAGAATTTGGAAAATAGAATCCATAAACAAATTATTTTTCTAGAGCATCATTACTTTTTAGGGTTGCTTGTCTCCCATAAGGATTTCCTAGGAAAATAATTGTGTTGATTGTCTAGAGATATGTATGTGTGTGTTTCATTATGTTCTCTATTTCTTACATTGTGTTTCATTATGTTTTATATTTCTTACATTTCTGCCCTCCTATTTTTCTTTCCAATCAAGTTTTATAAAGTAACATGAGAAGCAACATGAGACTTGGAACAATCATTTTCATTATCTATATGGAAGGCAAGAAGGATTATATCCCCTTAAGCTTAAACTTATGTAGTTTGTCAATTTTTATCATATATTTTTTGGTAAGGGTAAATGTTTTTTTTATCTATAGTACAAGTCATGAGTTCCCCATTTTTACCTTATGTAAAGCATGATTCTAGGATTACTACAATTTGTACTTGGTTTCTTATTGTGATGATGCCCTGTCTCAATCACTTGGCCATCCCTCAATGAGTAGTTAAATCTTTATAGTTCAATACTTAAGTAATATTTATCTATTTTTATTATGTGAAATGTAAAAAATGGTATACTATTTTTCATAAATTTGGGTTGAGTTTATCATATATTTCGATGAAAGTTGATTATATGACACGTTTTCTTTAAAAGGATCTAACAATTTTGTTAAGGTATGAATTTGCAATTTTGTGTGGCTCTCTATCAACCTTCACTTCCTCATTTCTAGAAAAAATCTACTTGCCCATTCGTATACGCACTTTCTATTCAAATGCATGAGTTTTGAACTCTCGGTAACTATGTTTTTCCACACAGGAAAATTATGTCACATTTTATACTAAAGTTCTAAATATTATTTTGAAGTTTGGATTACTGTTATTCTTTTATATAATTTAACATTAGATATAAGTTTAAATTGAAAGCTACTAAGATGAAATATAGCTTAGATATGGAATTTTCAAATTATTATCTATTTATTGAACTAGAAAGGACATAATTATTACACATGTTTAATTTACATTCAAATGCTTCTTTGATTTATCTCCTATAGCTTAATGTAATACTAGATATATAATTTAAGTTGAAGGCCCACGAGATAAATATGACTTCTATGTGACATTTGTATTGAATCATTTATTTGTTGTGTTATATGAACATAAATGGTAAGCATATCTAATTTGCATTACTAATATGTCATGCTTCTTTAATTTATCTTTTATAGATGACCGGAGCATCCCTTTTTAATCTATCCCTTTTGACTTTAGATATGTGGGCAATATTCATCTGCATATTTTTCTATCATAAAGCAGTGAGTAAAATTGTATTCCATTTGTGTCAATGTTAAGGTTAAGCACATGGATTAAATTTTTATATATTAGATGAGGAGGCTATGTATTACATATGGTCTTGAATTAGCTTTTGGACTCTTTAGATATATATCTAAAGAGTCCAAATGCTCATTCAAGACCATATGTAATACATAGCCTCCTTATCTAACTTAGCCAAGGATTTTCAATACTATATTTGAGTTGGCTAGCTCCATTTCAAGATATTATGGTTATACAAGAGGGGATAGAAAAAATGAAAAGAAGGATGTTGTTGTATGTTATCCAAGTTGGACATAGAACCAGTGGAGAAACCTAAGGAAAAACTATGTTTCCAGGTCAAACCTTTGTAGAGGTTCCAATACCTAAGAGTAAAATCTAGTTTGGGGCTGTTAAATTCTAACTATACTAGTAATTATGCTAGGGGGGATAAATAGGATGTAATTTCCTCTTCTCACGGTTGGGAGTCTTGTTTTTCATGTGGATTCAACCAAACATATTGTACATATTAAATAAGGAATTTCGCTCTCCCAATCATTTCTAAATCACCCATATCACCAAGAAAACATGTTTTAAAAGAACATACTTTGGTATGGGAAAGACCTTAGGTTTCAAATATTATAAGAGGGTTTTTGATATGGTTGAGAGAATGTGGAAAATAGAATCCATAAAAAAATTATTTTTCAAAACGTATTACTTTCAAAGTATCAACAAGGGATGTACAAGGGTATCCAATGAATTAATGTTATTTATTTAAATTCCATGATGTATATCTTACTCATAATTTTAAAAAAATATTAAATAATGATCTAGATTGGATAATTATATTATTTCTCATATATTTTGATGCTTATAGAGTGAAAAAACTGAAAGAATCAACTTGTAGGGTCATTTTAATGGTGGGTGGAGAATTGGGGTCTAAAACCTTTTGGAGTCATTTTGAGGTACTAAATGACATTTCTGGGGGTCAAACGATTATCCCTTGTGCCGAAATCTTGACCATTATTCTACACTTAAAGACATATCCAATGGTGCAAGAAAAACATCAAATTAAGTTCATTCAAAATTTATGCCTTTAGTAAGTTGACCTATCATTTTGACCACCATGGTACGAGAGAATGTCATTTTAGCCCCATTACTCATGCATAGCAAGCTAGCTACATGTGGAATTTTAACAAGACTCTAAAAGGTCCAAAATCACAAACCTCGTTAATGGTTGACGGAGTCAAATCTTACACCTATTTGGCTATCACGCTATGTTAAATACTTGGCCACTAGGAGGAATAAGAGTTCCATTTTGTGTTATTGTATTTTGTTCCATAGTTGAAAATACAACTAGGAGTGTGAAGTTACAGAGAAAAATGTATGAAGTTAAGTTTTTATAGCAACCTTACACGCTAAAAGTCTTAGCTAACTCTAGAGAGATTACCTCCTTCTTTGTACTCACATATTTTCCATACCATAAAAGAGAGAGTAGAGCATGTTTACATTTTAGTGTTGTTTTTCTCCCATAAGGATTTCCTAGGGAAAAAGGAGTCTAGAGCATCATTAATTTTTAGGGTTGCTCGTCTCCCATAAGGATTTCCTAGGAAAATAATTGTGTTGACTGTATAGAGATATCTATGTGTGTGTTTCATTATGTTCTCTATTTCTTACATTTTGTTTCATTATGTTTTATATTTCTTACATTTCTGCCCTCCTATTTTTCTTTCCAATCAAGGTTTATAAAATAACATGAGAAGCAACATGAGACTTGGAACAATCATTTTCATTATCTATATGGATGGCAAGAAGGATTATATCCCCTCAAGCTTAAGCTTATGTAGTTTGTCAATTTTTATCATATATTTTTTGGTAAGGGTAAATGTTTTTTTATCTATAGTACAAGTCATGAGTTCCCCAATTTTACCTTATGTAAAGCATGATTCTATGATTACTACAATTTGTACTTGGTTTTTTATTGTGATGATGCCCTGTCTCAATCACTTGGCCATCTCTCTATGGGTAGTTAAATCTTTATAGTTCAATACTTAAGTAATATTTATCTATTTGTATTATGTGAAATGTAAAAAATTGTATACTATTTTTCATAAAATTGGGTTGATTTTATCATATATTTCGATGAAAGTTGATTATATGACACATTTTCTTTAAAAGGATCTAACAATTTTGTTAAGGTATGAATTTTTATTAGATGAGGAGTCTATGTATTACATATGGTCTTGAATGAGCTTTTGGACTCTTTAGATATATATCTAAAGAGTCCAAATGCTCATTCAAGACCATATGTAATACATAGCCTCCTTATCTAACTTAGCCAGGGATTTGCAATACTATATTTGAGTTGGCTAGCTCCATTTCAAGATATTATAATGTTAGATTATTATTTCTATAGATTTTGATTATGGTAGTAAAATGTTACAAAAAGCCAAAAACCAGGTACAAATAATATTATTCTAGATATATGTAAAAAGGACATGGTATAGAAGATCAAACAATATTAAAATTTTCATAAATAGTTTAGATAAAAATACATTTTCTAATTTTGATTATAAATTCCAAGGCTTAAAGAAATTATTTTTCTAATAATTTTGTTTTAATTAATAAATAAAAAAGAAGCATTTTCAATCAAAATCACATCCAACATATAATAAAAATAATAAAAACAATTTAAAATTTTTTATGCAGGTATTACTTATCAGCACATATACCGCGAAAAGAACAATGTTGCGGATGAGTTGTCAAAGTAGGGGCTACAGGATGCGTATGGAAAGATAAATTATCAGCTATTTAATATACAGGGTCTTCAGGCTTTAGGCTCAGTGCCCATCATCTAAGTACAGTGGTAACATAGATGCTGTGATTTTCAGTTTTCTGGATTAATATGTGATGTTATTGTGTCAAGTTAAAACTATGTGGTGTCTCTTTATAGTTTGAGTGGCTCTGCAGCATTGCCACAGTCACTTTTTGTACGCCTCTGGGGCGTGGATAACAATTTTTTCTCTGTTTGCGATTTCTATATTTTTTGGACTGTACTTGTTCAATTAAGTCTATGTAAGATCCAGGTGGCGACAATATGACAAAATCAGTTATTCTGGTTTTGATGGTAATTGTTATTAGTGAATTGTAATGTCCATTTTGTTTTGTTCCTGGTACTCAATATAAACCAGGGTATTTTTCTTACTCAAAAAAATATATATATATCAATATGTCATATATGTAAGAAAAATGATTTCATAAGAAGTGAAACTTAGAACCGGTCTCAATACCAGGAAGGTTCAGATAACATAACCATATTTTCATGCATATAAAGGAAATAAACCATGCAAATATAATGGGTCGGTCCAGGTTAGTCTGAGGCAGACCAAGAAAAATGGTCACCCAAAAGAATTATAAGCAAACAGATAATAACCAGCGGACGGAGAAATTAAATTATCTATATTATTTATATAGACATAACAATGACATACATTGAATGAGAGGGGCAACTCAAAACCTATCAGAATCCCACCACTCATATTCATTTACTTCACAAACAACGAAACACTCAAACCAAGTAGTCCAACATATTCACTGTATATACATCCAAAAAAACTCAACAACAATCACAATCTCGGACAGGTAACAGCACCATTCAATGCACATCCCTCAACATTCGTACTTTGAAATACAAACCATGCCATAACACAGAACTGACAACCATGCTCCCAGGATCAAGCGAGCCAGACCTCTTCTACCGAACCTAGGTACGCTTTCTGTGGTTGGTATAACAGGATTTGGTGCACATTACCTGCTCCAGGTATTGGTGCTTTTTTTTGTATTTGACAGGTTCTATACTGCCTACAATGTTAGTACCGGATGGTCATGATGCTGAAATTTTGATATGGTGTGACGGTCAGCATTATTTTGGACAGATCTCTAGCCCTCATGATTAATGATTTTGTTTTGGATGTTCTGGATTCTCTGAGATATTTTTGGAATCCATGTATGTCGGATCTCTGTTGCAGGCTTTTTCTTATCTACATGGGTCTTTTTCTATTAGCTGACTGGGCAATTTTGGATACATCTCAGTAAAAAAGTATATACATGTGGATCATCTATGGGCTTTTAACAAGTCCCTGTAGCTGTTTTGGGATTATTATCTCTTGTCTGACATGGGTCACCCTTTTCTCCTGGATGGAAAATTGGGTTTCTACCTTCAGATGTGAAAGTAATGACTGATGGACTATTTTCTCATTATATATAAACAAAACAACGTTTTTTCTCTTGTGAAAAAAAAACACAGAACTGACAACAAACTAACAACTACCATATATCCACTGTATATCCGTCCAAAAATCTTTAATTTCAGAAAGATTAACAACGTCATGGTATTCTTGGTCGACAATTATAAGCAAACAGAGAATAACCAGCGGACGAGAGTCTAATTGTAACGAGTATAACATACCTGATGGATTCGAAGAGCGCGAACGTGAGGAGCACCATCGCAGCCACGAGGAGCAACAGCGACAGGGAAAAAACGCGTGAAAAATGAAACCGGTAAACCACAGAACTTCGCGGGCGATTTATTTATAGAAAATAGTTCGGCCGAACACTTTTAAATGTAAAATTTCGGCCGAACTTTTGTTGCCGGTTTTCCAATCTCCGGCAAAAATTATGTTTGCTTGCGCCGTCAGTGTGCCATCAGTCTAAACGGAATCATGAGTTCGGTCAAAATTTCTAAGAAAGTTTGCCGAACTATTACATAGTTCGGCCGAACTTTATAAAATGTTCGGCCGAACTATTGCCGAAAAAAAAATTCAACCCTTGATTCTCACAAAAGTGTAACCCAACTTCATGTTTCCGCCCTATATATATATATGGTCCATGTATTTTATGGTCATGTTGCAGTTGAACTTAATTTACATGTTGGTGATCATTATCATGTGCATATTGTTAGGTCATGTTAGATATGTTCATTTAATGTTTAGCTTGCAGATAGATGTGTATATGTGATAGCATGAGTTATTTGACATGATATGTATATTTGATGTTTGTGTTGTGATGATGTTAATATATAATGTTAATTTGATGTTTGAATGTGTTTTTCAGTCGAATATGATGTTTGTACAATGGTTATCATGATCGTGATGATGTTTATTAATTAAATTAATATTAAATGATCATGCTATTTATTAAATATTATGTCGTGACTGTAATTGAAATTTAAATTTCAATTGTATGTAAAATTGTAAAATTGTATTTCTATTTGATATTCTAATTTTAACTGTAATTGTATGTAAAATATTTAATGTAAAATTTTAACTGTAATTGTATGTAAAATATTTAATGTAAAATTTTAATTGTAATTGTAATATTTAATTTATTGTGAAATGATTGTAATTGTAAGTTTAATTTTAATTGTATATATGAAAAATTGTAAAATTGTAATTCTAATTCTAATTGTATGTAAAATTCTAAAATTGTAATTGTATTTGTAATTGTAATTTTAATTGTAATTTTATATAAAATATTTGTAAAATTTTAATTGTAATTGTAAATGTAATTCTATATAAATGTAATTGTATGTAAAATTAAAATTCTAATTCTAATTCTAATTCTAATTTTACTTGTAATTGTATGTAAAATATTTGTAAAATTTTAATTGTATTAATGTGAAAAGTTTAATTCTAATTGTAATTGTAATTTTACTTGTAATTGTATGTAAAATATTTGTAAAATTTTAATTGTATTAATGTGAAAAGTTTAATTGTATTAATGTGAAATTATTTTATTAAAATATTTAAATTTGTAAATTTGCAAATAATTGTAAAATGAAAAATCTAGAATAATATGAATTTTTGTAACATAATAAAGTTTAGAAAATAATGAAAATAAATTCATGTACTTTAGAATTATCATTATTTTATTATGATATTACATACAAGAAAAAAGAACTTTATACAGTCTGGTGCGCTTATCATCATAACACACACCGATGCGTCGTATTACTCAGATGCACCAGTGCTTCACAACTTTTTTGCATCAGTCACGAATAAACGCAAATAAAAAAAGTGCAACTCCATTTTGTTTAAGTGAAAAAAAAGTGGTAATTTGAAAAACGGGTGGAAAAATATTTTCAAAAATATAATTTCATAAAATAATTCTTTAAATACTAAACACTTTTCATTATTTCACTATTTTTGATAAAAATTTCCAGCCATATATTTGTAGGAGACAGACCTGGAGCAAGGGAGCACGAGTGCACTGTGGAGAAACGAAATACGTTCGAACAGAAGTATTCAGACAATCAAAAACCAAACCTCTGGTGATTTAAACCCTGTATCATAGAATTTTAAACCATATCGTGATTAAATTTGATTTTTTTTTTACTTTTTCTGTAGTTTTTTCACTTTTTTTCTGCAGTTTTATCCATTTTTACCCTAAACCCTTCATTTTTTTGTTTTTTCCTTTTCTTCTCCATGTTTATGTGATTTCATAATTTGGGTTTTTCATTTTAGATTAACATCCAACCCACGAGATGACTTGCATAGTCGGATCCCAATCCATTCGACCATTGCGTGATTTTTGGGAAAAAAATATTTTTCTTTATCAGTGCGCCCTGCATACCCTAGCACACTAGTGCGCTGTATTATACAGTGTACCGTGTAAGTACTGTATAATAAAAAATTGAAAACAATTTTTCTAAATTAGTGCACCATATCTGAAATAGGGCACCGATGCTCCATTTTACGAGGATATCACAGTACGGTCTATTACATTATTTTTTATGTACGTTTATAATACCCCACGCACTGTACGGTCTCTTATACTATTTTGCGGTGCGTTTTTAATACCCCCACACGACGATCGCAGTGCGTACCTCATGAAAGGCGCTCTGGTGTCTTGAGATTTATTTTGTACCTAAAAAGATGAGAATTTATTTATAAATATATTAATGAATGATATGGTACAAGTTTCAAATTGAAAAAAAAATGACTCACAATAGATCAATTAACAAAAATACTGATAACACATCATGAAAAGCAAAAAAGGCAAGTTCTTTGTAAATTCTTTATAAAAAATATTATTTTTCAACTATATGTAAACTTAACTAATATGTATTGTTTATTGTGTATCATGCAGAGCCACAAAATGATGAAGCTCGATATGATTATTTATGATCTAGGACTAGAAGAGCGTAAAAGCTTAATGGAAAAATTGCAAAAGGATGAATCAGGTGAATGAAAAATACTATCTATCCAATATGAGTTCCTTTTTTTAATTATCATTAATAATCTACTTAAAATTGTTAGATAACATGTGTCAAACAGTCTATTAATTCACATATGTTTAATGTTCTACAGGGACCAACAACTGAGAAAATGAATGTTGTTCTAAGAAAAGAAAAAAAATAGAACATGCAAATGAAAATGAATTGCTCCTTAGCTCATCTGGAGTGGTACTAGAAGTTAAAGAAAGGGGAAAAACTTTTACAAAAGTTTGAGGAATCTAGTGGAACGAATGTATAAATGTTATTTCCACTTACAATACAAAAATCAATCCAATGATTCCAAGGACGAAATTTTATCTAAACTACAGGAAGAGTTTCCAGAGAATTGGTCAATGAGACATGTCAAACTTTTAATAGCAAAAATGTACAACAGCAAAAAAGAAGGAATGGAAAAGTAATATTCCTTTAAATGTTTGTCTACAATTATTTATAAATATCACTTTTGTTATATTTACTTTTCATATATCAATATAAAAATTAAATATTTTATTGTCATGTTACATTTTCAGGAAGATTATGAAAATCTCAAAAGATGAACGAGCTGATATCAGAAATATACCAGTAGGAATTTCCAAGAAGGGGTACAAGGAGATGGTCAAAGAAATGGACAAAATTGCATCACAGGAGGAGCCATCTCAACAACAACCTGCTTCAAATGTAATATGTAATCTTTGAATTTTTCGATCATTAGATACAATAAATAAACAATTTAGCATTAAATATTAATTTTCAAGAATATTCTTGCATAAAAAAAAGGAAAATAGAACTCATTCAGCACATAAAACAGGGCGACAAGGAAGAAAAGGGTTGATCTCTAAGTTTGTGAGTAATTGTTACTTCCTTATAACAATTTAACTAGATTTAATTTTTGTATTTTTTAAGTTGTTTTACAAAAATCATCATTGAATGTCTTCAAACAGGTGCTAACATACAAAGAAGAACAATGAGACAAATTGATTGAAATTGGGTTAAATATGGGTTGTGAGTATATGTTGGCATATCATAAATTAAATGTAGAACTTGTAAGCATCTATCGATCTTGTTTTACTTAGCTTTGTCTATAATTAATATAACAAAAACAACTTTTATATTAAATATATGATTTTTTATGGGGTATAAAACTTGCAGGAAACAAAGTATGGAACTGCGCCAACACATGAAATTTTGAAAGATGGCATGGTACAGGGTTTTGAAAAAATGTGTATAGTTTATGAGTCAATTGTTTCTATTGTACATCATTTTTATTTTCGATTTACATTGATGTATATTATTTAATATTTCAATTCTTATTATTCTCACCAATGTATATACACTCATTTCTGTTTATTTTTATGTTTGTAGATGGAAGGCGAAGAAGAAGAAAACAATCAACGCCGTGAACAAAAAATTCCTAAAAATAACCCAAGTCATGGAAGTAGCTCTAGCAGTGACAGTGGTTCAAGCGAAGAATGATGATCACTATGTTTGGATATCAAAGCAAGGCGTTTTATTTTTTGAAATATACATGCCTGTGAAATCAGACATTTTATTTAATGTAATGGACATAGTGTCCCAATTGAAAGACAAAGGGATACCAATAACTGTCCCATTTTGTATGATAAATAATGTCTTATTCTTATATATATATATATATATATATATATATATATAGTCATATAATGTGTTTTAATTTATTCTATCGCGTTCTCCATTGTCGTTCTCAAATGCACTAAATAAAAATTTAATTCATATGAATATTGTTATATGATATATATGTGTCGACTTTTGATGAATAATGAATTTAAAAAAAACACAATAATTATGATATTATATAAAAAATTAATCCAAAACATCACATTCAAATACATTAATAAAAATGTAATTAATTTGAATATTGTTATAAGATGTGTCAACTTTTGATGAATAATGAATTTTAAAAAATCACAATAATTTGGTTGTCAAAGGTCGATGTTTCTAAAAAATACAAAATGAAAACCGATGCATGTCAGTAACTGTACACCGGTGCATTTATGTGCCTATATGCACCGATGTCGTTGTACGATCTATGGACACCGCACAAATAACAATACCAATTATAAATATCGGTGTGTTTTTGTGATAGTGCGCACTGGGGCGTTTACATATCTATAAGCACCGGTGCATATTTACAATCTATGGGCACCGCACGAATTATAAATATCGGTGCCTTTCTGTGATACGGCGGACCGGTGCATTTATATAAGTATACGCACCGGTGCGTTGATACGACTTATGGGCACTGCACAAATCCCAAGACCCATTAGAACAACCCTGTGCGTTGTATGACCAACACTACACTCGGTGCGGTTTTACACCTAAACGTCCCGGTGCATTGGACTAAGACCGCCCCGGGGCGCCGTCTGCATGTACGTACCGGTGTGTTAAAGCCAGAGTAGCGCACCGATGAAAAAAACATCTGTAATAACCTTCGGCCGCCCATTTTTTTTGTTGTGCTGAATTTCCGTTAAAAGCTCTGCCAAAACCTCCGTAACCATAAACGGATGTTGTAACAAATATTTTTTGGACAATTTTGGCCAATTTTATAACACTAAAAACCTCCTTTATAACCTCTACTAGAAAGTCCTTTTCTTGTAGTGTCCACTCTTCAAATATAATACAATGATTTAATGATATTATAATATAATGAAAACAATAATAATAATATTGCCGTAATTGTTTTCCTTGATCAACATAGATATATTATTATTATATTATAATATTAATTAGATTTATTTTATTTTATTTAGGTTAGTTTCATAAGAATTTGAACATTAAATTCCATATACTTGTTATTGAATACGTAGACTTATAATATACGTCTACAACAAATTAGAATATTTATGAAACTTTAAAAAGTAAAGTGAGTAAAATAAAACATAATTATTTTTAGTATAAAATAAGGATACACACTTTAACTAGGATTAAATGTCTATGTTAAAGGATCCCACTACAATAATGGCATGTATTCATCACAAGGGTGCCATTGAGATGGAGCCATAGAAAATGTACCTATCACATGGGTAGCATTAAATCACATTGGAATGTGTTATTTATGAATTCTTAATAAATAATGATAAGAGTAGGATAAGCTTTCAATGTTTTTCCCTTTTCTTTTATCATAATAATTTTGAAATTATATTGGATAGCTATAATGGTTTACACTTTCTATATCAAATTTGCAAAGAATGAAACTCAAGTTTGAGAATCAATTATAATTAAAATTTTATTAATAATAAATATTAAAATTATTTAAATAAATGTGTTAATATCATTTATTTAATATTTTAGATAAATATGCTGATGTAAGTATAATAATTAATAAAATATTTTTTTAATAATATTCCAGTAAGAGAATATAAAATATTATTTAATCTTTATAAATAATATATTATTTTAATGAAGAGTTATATATTTCTTTTATCAAATGCAAACACATTTTGGTACTCTTTTGTTTTAGTTTAATGAAAATTTTGAGTCTTTTTTATTGTTCCAGCGTCATTTCCAATCAATCTATCTACATCTTGGACCCCAATATGCCAAAAAAACTTGTTTGGAAAATTAAAACAAAAATATAAATATTTATAATTTAAAATACACTTTATATATGATCAAAGATTATAATTGTGATAAATAATGTTTAAAATTAATAAATTAATAAAAAATAGATCATGTATATTAAAGTTATATATATATATATATATATATATATATATATATATATATGCAAGTTAATTTTTATATATGTGTATGTACCTTCGTACTTACCTTGACCGGTTAGTCTCGTGGTTTAGTGCAGGGATGCACCATTGAACAACTTGTTCAACTGAGACAAGTCGGTCTGTAGAGTGTTCCATTTGATATCTTCGAAGTGCTCATTTTATACATGCCCCTGCACCATCATGTTCTCCTTTTTCATGAGCAGTCTCAAATAAATTCCAACAATGTTTAATGCGTGTTTTCATATGAAGACGACATAACCAAAAGAATGATCATGAAGATTTGAATTGACCTGCGCATCCAGCTGACCATATCCATTGTTCATTGAATTTAATTCCATGATATTTCAATCAATCATAAATCTTATAAAAAAAAAATGTACAAAATGAGTATCATGTGTACGATCATCGGTGATATAAAAGTGATATTATTTAATAACATGTCTATTTTCAATAGTGCTTTCTATATGATCAACATTTTGTTCAACATGTCTATATATAATACTAAAAAGCATAGAGACTTGGTCAGAATGATAGTATTCACTTTGGATTTCATTTTTTGCAACAAATGTGTAATTCTTTGAAAAATCAACTATTGACAAAATGGTCCCTGGAGGAAAAATTTCACGAGACTTTTTAAATTGCAAATCCTACCATCAAGTTCTATGGGAATGCTTGGTGTATTTCGAAATTTCTGCCTCAAATGTTTTCAAAAAATCTATAACAAAAATTCTTATTGTTGTAAATCAATCATTTTAGCACTTGTAGTAATACTTGAACCAATCAATGTATGAATATATTCATATCTCTTCAATTTCACATTTATGTTGGATAATTATTTATCATTTATATCAATATGATATTTTTGTGAAATAAAGTCATATTTCCACAATGATCGCATTTTTTACCACCAACCCATTTCTTTTGGTAAAATAATTCATGGCTTTCTCTTGCACATAGAATTTGGGATATCAAATCATGGATAGTAGAAGGAGGAGGTGAATTTTTCCAACATGTTTTACCAAAATTAAGGAATGTGTCATAATATAACTAAAATTTCACATGATAATGACATAAACAAGTGTCATGTACAGTGATAGGTTTAACAGACCATGGTTTTTGTTGCACAAAAGCGTTGATTGAGACATTAATTCCATGATTCTCTTCTATCAACTTGTTGAAAAACTCTATCTGAGTGGTGTCCAAGATATGTTTTTCATGTTCTTCGTATCGATTTCATGCTATTCTTCGTCACATCACATCCCTTGATTTTGGTGAAACACGTGAATTTTTCATCCAATATTCATATATTATTTTCTTAACATCTTCTACAATTATATATTTGTATGGTTTCTTACAAATAATTGTCCAACAAGTGAGTTCATCATTTAAATCTATTTTCAATTGAAATTTATGATGTTTCTGCAATTTTTTTTGTGAGGTCGCTAATGCTTGTACCATAGATTTTACCAAATGATTCTCTTTAGTACTTGATGAAACTACTGACATTTGTATTGCTCTACATGCATCTAAATCACTTTTCTTTCTAGATCTTCCAATTGAATCTAGCGCACTATTTATATTTTGTATCACATTTTTCTTCACTTTTTAATCTTTTGTTGATTTTCGAATACCCAATAGAGTCGAAGCTTATTTTAATTTCTTTGATGTTAAGAGAATTCTCAAAATTTGGGCTTGAATTGCCAAATTTTCATCTTTGAAGAACATATAAATAATGCACCTAACACGATATCATATAACATGGTCAGCTTTTTTATCTCCATATGTGTCAGTGTAACATTTTCTAACATCTCATCATCGATATTGATTTCATCTGTACATATCAGAAATAAATGTACAAAATGAGTTTAAATATTCAATAAATAATTAAATTAATAAATAGTGTTTGAATGTAATTGAAAAATTAATAAATATGCATAATTTCAATAATACACATTCAACATATATATACATACCTGGTGATTCAATTCAATCTTCACTTGAATTTATTTCACCATTTTCAACATCTTCAACCATTGGTTCAATATATTTTTCACTTTATCTTTCAAAATTTTTTATCTCATCATCAATGTTATGAGGAATATCTCTTTGTGTTTACATTGCAAAATATTTTTCAAATTAGTTCATCAAATGAAAATTAAGTTTCACAATATACTAGTCGAATTTTAAATATCATGCATGATATTTACATTTACATACCTGCTTCAACTTCTAGTTGAGGTTGATTTTCCCTTTCAATATTTGAGCATTCTACTCTCCCTTTTTGCTATATTCTCTCTCATATTCTCTACGAACCTCAGAGTTTCTTGTTCTATCATATTTTATCTTGAAATTTCTTTGATTTCCCATGATAATTTAGTATGAAGATCAAAAATTTTCCTTCAAAATCCTGTAAAGAAACTCACTATCAAAATTTAGACAAAAACTCACTTCAAAAAATCATCAAAAAATATTTAATTTCAAAAAAACTCACTTTAAATTTTTTTCACAAAATACTTACTTCAACCAAAAGCACTTACTTTAAAAAAAAAAAATCTTTAAAAAATTGGCCAAAAAATGTCTTTTAACAATGAATCTCAAAATATTTCCTTCAAAGTCGTGTAAAAAAATCTCACTTTAAAAATTTAGACAAAAAATCTCTTTAAAAAATCATTATAAAAGATTTACTTCAACCCAAAACACTTACTTTAAATAAATGTCACTTAAAATAATACCCCCAAAAATTTTCTTTTGAAAATTAAGCCAAAAAAACCTTTGAAAATTTAGCCCAAAAAATTTCCTTTGCAAATTCAGCCCAAAAAATTTCCTTTGAAAATTCAGCCCAAAAAAATTCCTTTGAAAATTCAGCCCAAAAAAATTTGATTGCAAATTCAGCCCAAAAAATTTCCTTTGCGAATTCAGCCCAAAAACTTTCGTTTGCAAATTCATTCCAAATGAATAAATGGGAGAAAATAATGTTTACGTTTCGACTATTTATAGAGTTAAAAAATTTGTTTTTATGGAGGGGCTTTATCGAATTTTATCCGGCCAATAGAATTTGCAATCAAAAGTTCAGTCGAACTTTTGATAACAGTTCAGCTTAACTTTGTTTGTCGTTAAAACTAACGGGATGGAGAGGCGAAAAAAGTTCGACTGAACTAAAACGTCTGCAACTATGTTGTAGCTCGGCTCTGAACACATTTCTTCAACTTTGGAATGGTTAAACTCCATCAAATTTTATAAATTAAATTTTGGAACCAAGATTAGCATTGGCAGAATTCAATCTACTTTCAAGGGATATAACGTTTATGGAATTCCATAAATATTTACTAATTTCAATTAATTTTTTAATAAAATGGGTGCAAAAATTTTCTGAAGGTCATTATGATTCAGTGAAATCAAAATTTTGTATCTCCCAAAATACACTGCAAAAAATTGAAAAATTTATGGTGCATTACATTGGTTTGTCGTCTGTAATGGATATTTCTTACATTTTTAGTTTATAAGTAATATGTTGAGAAAATTGACCTAGACTGAAACATATTCAAAATATGCAGTTTTTTCATATTGGTTTAGTTCAAAAAATTCTTGTAATTCAAATATGCATCACTTAGTTTCATAAATATAATGATACCGAAGTATAATCTGTCTATATTGTTGCAACACATTTTTTTTCTCCAAAACACCAAGTTTTCAAGGAATACACCAACGCTTCTCAACTTGACATTTTATGAATCCCTTGATTGTTAAAGAACACATACTCAAAGAATTGTTAAGTTGACATATCAAATGTGAATAAAAAAATTCCAAAAAAATAAGTAATAGAAAGCTAATAAATTTTTTCACAAGTTTTATTTTTATCGTAAAATTAAATTCTAAATAGAAAATTTGTTCTGGCTTGCTGAAAGTTGAAGAACTTCTAAAAATGATATTTTTCTCTCAAAAAAGGGCAAAAAGTGTAAGCCAAATTTATATTTTCACCCATATATATGTGTGTGTGTGTGTGTGTGTTTCTCAAGATTAACATCATTCTATTTTAACTTGGAGTCTAATAAGAGGCAAGAGGAGCCAAATATTTCAATTTTTTTATTAAGTTTTGCATTCAAAAAATTGTTTTCATCTTAAGATATTTGATCCCTTTTTGAGCTTGGAAGAGCCAGAGTAAAATGGATCTATTGTAACACCCCACCCCATATTTACCTACTTTAACATACTTATCATGATACACATGAGAAAATATTTACTATGAAGGACTCAACTCCCAAGGTGCAGTTATGGAAATGGGGTCTAACTTGCCAACACATGTCATTCATTTTACAAATACTTGGTGTTCATAGCACTTGTAAGTCATGGATGCATAGCTTTGTCATTTTTTGCATTAGTTTCATCCGATGTTCATCAAGAAGGCTTGTTTCCCTCTCATACTTGTTGCAACGTACACATATTAGCTTATGCATCCATCTAAAATAACCAAGAGAATGTAAAACCATGAATTAGATCTAAATAAAGAGCACACCGTATAATAATAAATACACCAAGCATGTAGCATATACTTACCCAGGAATGAACCTGTGAAAAACAAGTCATGTAAACAATAGTAAATAAAAAATTATGCTCATTGGTCATTAATCACTACAAGGAAAAGACCCTTTAGCGGATATTTTTGAGGAACCACAAAGAAAAATACCCCATACATCCATTTATAGCGGAGGTTACTACAGGAGGTTGGCTTGTGGAGGGTTTTACGGATGTTTTCCTATCGGTGCTCTTATCGTTACAACTCGCCCCGGTGCTCTCAAGAAAAGAACGCACCAGTGCAGACAAAATAATTGGCAAACCGAACACCATGCACTCTGTACACACATGCCCAGTGTGTCATAATATAATAGAGCACTCGTGCCTCACAACTCGTCCGTGCCGGTGCATTATAAAACACAACGCCAACACCGAAACTACCCGGTGCGGTAGAAAGAAACTGCACCTCTGCATCATAAAAAACGCGCCAAAACAAAAACTGACCGATGCGTTTGTAGCAAATAGTACCGGTGTGCCTATAAATAACGCGCACCGGTAAAGGGTTAAACTAAAAAAATATTTACGACAAAAACCTCATATTTTTCAATTTTTCAGTACTCTTGAGCTATCAATTACCAGTGTGCACAATACCACATAATGCACCAGTGTGCACCAAACATTGGCACACCGGATAGTGTGCGCGAAGTACACACACCGCTGGGGCGTCCAATTACTGTAACGCATCGGGGCGTCAATACTCTTCCACGTCAATGGATCATAAAACACTGTGCCAAAACAGAAACGAGCCGGTGCATTCTTCTCTAATAACACTGGTGTTCCCGAAACTGCATGCACTAAAATAGCATTATATAAAAAAAAGTAAGGCCAAAAAGTTGGTGCTTTGCGACTATTACACACTAGTGCTTTACAATTACGACGCCCCAGTGCATCATCAAATTTTTGCGCCGAAACTGAAACATCCCGGTGCAGTTTTCTTTAACAGCACTAATGCACTTCGAAAACCCCGCGCACTGAAACAGGGTTAATTAAA
The DNA here is from genome assembly GCA_034641835.2 of Pinus albicaulis. Lineage (NCBI taxonomy): Eukaryota > Viridiplantae > Streptophyta > Pinopsida > Pinales > Pinaceae > Pinus > Pinus albicaulis. The sequence continues at coordinate 522,687,509 of CM076581.1, forward strand.
AAAAAATTGCGGCTAAAAGACTTCATTATTCACTTTCCTCAGTGCTCCATAGCTCTCAAGCCCCGGTGCTATTTCCTTATTTTTAAGCCGCCCTGATATTGGTGCTCTCATTGCACCCATTGAACGCACTGCTGCTCTGCATTGGCCACTAATCTCCAGCTTACATTTTGAAAAACAGTGGGAAAATTTTATTTTCCAAATTTTACAGCCAATATGCCTCCTCGACGCCAAAATGTACAGGTATTTTTCTATTTTTTCTATAATCAAGCCTTCTAGAAGATTATAAATTGAAATAAACTTTAAAATAACCATTAAAAAAAAAAAATTGTCTTGCGGTGCGCTCGAGCTATTCAGCTCGCACTGAATAGCGATGCTACCTGTAAAATTTACAGGCGACACCACTACTGGTGCTAATGGTAACCACACCGTTTCCAGGGTAGTGCCGAAAGGCACTCCGAACAATTTTAAAGTAAAAATAAAAAATAAAAAAGGCAGTGCGCTCATTTATCCAGGCACACCGTTGACCCCGACAATCACAGTGCGGCGCGTTGACTACATTTTCCGCCCCAGTTTATTTCAGCGCACCACATTTTTCATTCCAAGAGGGTCAACAGTGTGGTCGGGTAAAAGACTGCACCATCAACTATGTCATTGTCATGAAGTCAGTGCGCTGACACGACTATACACGCTGGGGCGTATATTTCAGTTAGCGCACTGCTATTCTGAATTATGTACAGTCCATGGTGCTTTCAAAAAATAGACATCGGCACCGACTCCAGTGCAGTCTGTTTCATTAGGGGCCCCAAGGACCGTGCGCTAAAATATTAAAACGCACCGGAACCGGTGCATGATTGTTTTTATGGAGCACCGACTAATATGTTTGTTTTTTTGTCAAAAAAAATTATATATGTATATTTATAAATACATTTATGTTTTAATAAAAAAAAAATATTTAATATTTCAATGATTCAGAGAGAGCAGCAGCAACAACAAGCAAAACAATATGACATGATTCACCAATGGGAGGTGAGAGAGAGGGAGAGAGATGGATGCCCTCGCCCTATTACTATAGATACCCAGGAGATCCTTAAGCAGGTAGGCCTCCTCATGTTCTATGAGGAGGCTATTTCCGGCCTAAAGGCCCATAGTGTGTTTTTGAGACATCTTATTGGCAGGTGCAATGCCCACCGACAGGCTTTTCAGGTTGGTCCTGACCAGTGGTACACACCCACTGAGGAGGACATTTATTTTATTATAGGACTATCAAGGAGAGGGGTGGATTTTCCCTCATTCCCAGACGTGCCACGTGGTTGTGTAGCAGGGAGTCAGTTAGTTTACTCTCAGAGATACATTGGAGCACATGTATTGTCTCCTTTAGAGTTTCAGGTACCTAGAGGTCAGTTACGTATAGGTGCTTTTGGTAGACAAGACGTGCAGTGCCTCTCTATTATCGCTTCGATCATTTCACCCAACACCAGTGATGGGCAACGCATTAGTTGCTCACTTTTATATTATGTTGATTCTTTAGTACAGTAGCCACGACTTGTGAGGTGGTCTGCCATTTTTTTGCGACAGTTTTGTACGGCCTTAGATAGATGTCATGCTCATGCACAAGGGAGGGTCAACTTCCCTTTTGCTTCAGAGCTATTTTGTTTATTTTTTGAGAGGTTTCCAGAGATGAGACCTAGTTTTGTTCGATAGCCTCGTAGGCCGATGTTGGAGGCCCAGATGTGCATGTGGGGGAAGATGATGCCCAAGAGGGGAGACACTATGTTTCCACCAAGTATATCACATGATTCGCTGGACTTACTAGCCAACGTTGGCGGGTTTCATCCCTTCATTATGGTCCCATGTCCTTATGCTGGACTAGATTGGCAAGGGTGTCCCAACATCCTCTTCACTCCTGATGAGCCGCCAGATGATACAAGTAATATTATTGTTTTATTTATATTTATTCTAACATTTTCTTTAACCTGTTTTTATTAAATTGTGTAATGAAATTGTCTAATTATTATTGTGTACTTGTATATACTTCGCAGAAATTGGCTCTTTTGATGGTGATGAGATTTCGGATCCACCACATGATCTAGGTGTCGATCCTGATGATTACGATCAGGAGATGGCTGATGCGCTGGAGGGTGAGGCCGGTGGTGTAGCAGAGAGACGTGTTGATCCTCATGGGCCTCATGGTGCAGCGGTACCACCTTTTACTAGGCGTGGTTGACCTGAGACCAGATACTGGATGGAGTTGGGCAACCAACTCTGTGGATTGATTTCAGATGCGAGCATCAGGCCTGCTCATTACAGAGATATAGGGTGATGATAGATTTTTACGGATGTGGAGAGGCATGCCGCGTGACATGTACTGCCTGATACGGCATCTAGTAGGAGCTACGATAGTTGTTACGCGATTGAGGAGGATTGTTCATAGCTATAGGCATAGTCGAGCTACGGCACGTGATGAACAGTCTGCCAGCAGCGACTCAGATGCATCTCGTGATCGTTCACCTTGCAGCACGCCTGATGAGCAGCATGAGGCTCCACTGCCAACATCTAACACTAGTCATCATGGATATGAGGCTGGACCATCGGCCATGTCCAGTGAGTAGCCTACAACATCCATCATGAGTACTAGTCATGATCATCATGAGCAAGCTGGACCATCGAGCGCCGAGGCTGCAGTACTATTGACTGAGCAGGCTGCCTCCATGACTACTGCGCCTCATATTGATCATGTTGTACTACCACCAGCGGATGCATCCATCAGTACTAATGATCATCATGATCATGAGCAGGCTAGTCGACCATCGATTGGCGAGGCTGAACCCATCTTTACTGAGCAGGCCGCATCCACTTCTACTAGTGTTTTTTATCATGTTGTACACCACCAACACCTGATCCATGACACGATTTATATTACAGTTATATATATATATATATGGTCCATGTATTTTATGTTCATGCTGCATTTGTACTTAATTTTCATGTTGATGATCATCATGATGTGGCGCATATTGTTAGTCATGTTAGATATGTTCATTTAATGTTTAGCTTGCAAATAGATGTGTATATGTGATAGGTGCATGAGTTATTTGACATTATATTGAGATGTATATTTGATGTTTGTGTTGTGATGATGTTAATATATAATGTTAATTTGATGTTAATTGAATGTGTTTATTAGTCGAATATGATGTTTGTACGATGGTTATCATGATCATGATGATGTTTATTAATTAATTTAATATTAGTGAATGGCCATGATATTTATCAAATATTATGTCGTGAATGTAATTGTAATTTTAGTTTTAATTTTATGTAAAATTGAATTTGTATTTGTACTAATTGTAATTTTAAGTGTAATTGTATGTAGAATATTTATTAATGTAAAATTTTAATTGTAATTGTAATATTTAATTTATTCTGAAATGATTGTAATTGTATATATAAAAAATTGTAAAATTCTAATTCTAATTCTAATTGTATGTAAATTTCACAAATTGTAATTGTATTTCTAATTGTAATTTTAATTGAATTGTATGTAAAATATTTGTAAAATTGTAATTGTATTTGTAACTGTAATTCTATGTAAAATTGTAAATGTAATTGTATTTGTAACTGTAATTTTAATTGAATTGTCTGTAAAATATTTGTAAAATTGTAATTGTAATTGTAAATGTAATTATATGTAAAATTGTAAATGTAATTGTATGTAAAATTAAAATTCTAATTCTAATTCTAATCATAATTCATGTATGTGAAATTAATGTAAAATTATAATTGTAATTTTAAATAATGTAATTGTATGTAAAATTTTAATTTGTAAAATTTTAATTCTATTAATGTGAAAATTTTAATTGTATTAATGTGAAATTATTTTATTAAAATATTTAAATTTGCAAATTTGAAAATAATTGTAAAATAACAAATCTAGAATAATACGAATTTTTGTAACCAAAAGTTTATAAAATAATGAAAATAAATTCATGTACTTTATAATTATCATTATTTTATTATGATCTTACATATATAAAGTTTATAAAATAATGAAAATAAATTCACGTACTTTATAATTATCATTATTTTGTTATGATCTTACATAAAAAATAAAATAAAAAAACCTTTAAAAAATCTGGTGCGCTTATCATCCTAACAAGCCCCGATGTGTCGTATTAATACAACGCATTGGTGCGTCACATTACCGCGCACCAAAAACGAATAAACGCAAATAAAAAAGATGCAACTCTATTTTGTTTAAGTTAAAAAAAAGCGGCAATTTGAAAAATGGGCGGAAAAATATATTCGAAAATCTAATTTGATAAAATAATTCTTTAAATACTAAACACTTTTCATTATTTCACTATTTTTTCTAAAAAATTTCAGTCAGATTTTTGCAGGAGAGCACAAGGGCACTGTGGATGGCGAAATACGTTCAACAGAAGTATTCAAACAGTCAAAAACCAAAACTCTGGTGATTCAATCCCTTTATCATAGAATTTCAAACCATTTCGTGATTAAATTTAATTCTTTTTTTTACTTTTTCTGAAGTTTTTTATTTTTTCTTGCAGTTTTATCTATTTTTACCCTGAACCCTTCATTTTTTTTTCCCTTTCTTCTCCTTGTCTCTGTGATTTCATAATTTCATTTTTTCATTTTAGATTGATATCCAACCCATAGGACGACTTGCATAGTCAGATCCCAATACATTCGGCCATTGCGTGAATTTTTGAAAAAATGTATTTTTATTTATTGGTACGCCCTGCGTACGCCACGGCACTGGTGCTCTGTATTATTACAGTGCACCACCCAAGTTCTGTGTCATAAAAAATTTAAAACATTTTTTTAAATCCGTGTGCCAAATCTGAAATAGGGCACCGGTGCTCTGTTTAACTAGGAAAGCACCATATGGTGTATTACACCATTTTTGCGGTGCATTTATAATACCCCACACACCGTTAGGTCTATTACATTGTTTTTGCGGTGCATTTATAATACCGAACACACCGTATGGTGTATTATACTATTTTTCGGTGCGTTGTTAATATATCCACGCACCGACAGCGATGCGTACCTCATGAAAGGTGCACCAGTGTCTCGAAATTTATTTTCTACCTGAAAAGTTGAGAATTTATTTATAAATATATTAATGAATGATATGCTACAGGTTTTAGCTTAATAAAGAAATGACTGACAGGATATAAAATAACAAAAATAATGTTAACACATCAAGAAAAGAAAAAAAGGCAAGTTCTTTGTAAATTTTTTATAAAAAATATTGTTTTTGTACTATATGTAAGTTTAAATAATATGTATTGTTTACTGTGTATCATGCACAGCCACAAAATGATGAAGCTCGATATGATTATTTCTGATCTACGAGTAGAAGAGCGTAAAAGTTTAATGGAAAAATTGCAAAAAGATGAATCAGGTGAATGAAACAATACTATCGATCCAATATGAGTTTCTTTTTTTAATTATCATTAATAATATACTTAAAATTATTCGATAACATGTGTCAAACATTCTACTAATTCACATCTGTTTAATGTTCTACATGGACCAACAACTCAGAAAATGAATGTTGTTCTAAGAAAAGAAAAAAAATAGAACATGCAAATGAAAATGAATTGCTCGTTCGCTCATCTGGAGTGGTGCTAGAAGTTAACGAAAGGGGGAAAAACTTTTACAAAAGTTTGAGGGATCTAGTGGAACGAATACAACAACGTGCTTCAAATGTAATATGTAATCATTGAATTTTTCGATCATTAGGTACAATAAATAAACAATTCAGCATTAAATATTAATTTTCAAGGATTTTCTTGCAGAAAAGAAAAGGAAATGGAACCCATTCAGCACATAAAATAGGACAACAAGGAAGAAAATGGTTGATCTCTAAGTTTGTGAGTAATTGTTACTTCCTTATAACAACTTAACTAGATTCCATTTTTGTATTTTTTAAGTTGTTTTACAAAAATCATCATTGAATGTCTTCAAACAGGTGCTAACATACAAAGAAGAACCATCAGACGAATTGATTGAAATTGGATTAAATATGGGTTGTGAGTATATGTTGGGATATCATAATTTAATTGTGGAATTTGTAAGCATCTATCGATCTTATTTTAATTAGCTCCTTCTATAATTAATAGAACAAAAAAATCTTTTATATTAAATATATGATTTGTTATGGGGTATAAAACTTGTAGGAAACAAAGTATGGAACTGCGCCAACAGATGAAATTTTGAAAGATAGCATGGTACATGGTTTTGAAAGAATGTGTATAGTTTATGAGTCAATTGTTGCTATGGTACGTCATTTTTCTTTTCGATTTACATTGATGTATATTATTTAATATTGGAATTTTCATTATTCTCACCAATGTATATACACTCATTTCAGTTTATTTTTATGTTTGTAGATGGAAAGTGAAGAAGAAGAAAACAATCAATGTCGTGAACACAACATTCTTGAAAATAACCTAAGTCATGGAAGTAGCTCTGGCAGTGACAGCAGTTGAAGCGAAGAATGATGATCACTATGTAATTTGGATATCAAAGCAAGGCGTTTTATTTTTTGAAATATGTTTTTTGAAATATGTCTATGAAATCAAACATTTTGTTTAATGTAATGGACATAGTGTCCTAATTGAAAGACAAAGGGATACGAATAATTGTCCCATTTTGTATGATAAAGACTGTCTTATATATATATATATATATGTGTGTGTGTGTGTGTGTGTGTGTGTGTGTGTGTGTGTGTGTGTGTTTTAATTTATTCTATTGCATTCTCCATTGTCGCTATTGCGTTCTCCATTGTCGTTCTCAAATGCACTAATAAAAATTTAATTCATATGAATATTGTTATAAGATTATATATATGTGTCGACTTTTGATGAATAATGAATTTTAAAAAACCACAATAATTTTGATATGATATAACAAATTAATCCAAACAACACATTCAAATGCATTAATAAAAATGTAATTAATATGAATATTGTTATAAGATGTGTTGACTTTTGATGAATAATGAATTTAAAACAATCACAATAATTGGACTGTCAGAGGTGGATGTTTATAAAAAAAACAAAATGAAAACCGATGCGTTTATGTGTCTATACGCACCGATGCGTTTATGATTCTATGGGCACCGCACTAATACCGATTCCAGTTATAAATATCAATGTGTTTGTGTGATAATACGCACCGGGGTGTTTATGTATCTATAAGCACCGATGAATTTTTAAATTCCATGTGCACCGCACGAATACTAATACCAATTATAAATCTCGGTTTCTTTATGTGATACGGAGCACCGATGCCTCATAAAGATACATGTATCGGTGTGCATATACGACCTATGGGCATCGCTCAATTCCCAAGACCAATTAGAACTGCCCTGTGTGTTGTATCACCAACACTAGGCCCAGTGTTGTTGTTTTCTTTAACGGCCTGGTGCATTCTCCTTAGACTGCCCCGGTGCGCTGTCTACCAATACACATCGGTGTGTTAAAACCTGATAAGAGCACTAATGAAAAAACATCTGTAATAACTTCCAGCCGCCCATTTTTTTTTACTTGTGTTGAATTTCCATTAAAAGCTCTGCCAAAACCTCCGTTACCAGAAACGAATGTGGTAGCATATGTTTTTTTGACAATTTTGGCCAATTTTATAACACTAAAAACCTCCTTTATAACCTTCGCTAGAGGGTCTTTTATTTCTAGTGAATAAATAATAGCACATATCAACATATGCAAAGTACCAACCAAGCGAGGGAATTCCAAGTAGCACCCAATCATAGATTCGGCTAAAACAAATCTTTATTTTAGCCAATCACCACCGCACCATATTCCAAGTTTGAATATGGGATCTCATACAATAAACTAAACAAAAACCAAACTATGGCTTTCAAAGGCCAAACCAACTCAACCCTCAACCAATGATTCCACCTCATTGTCAGATATCACTAACACCAACCTAATTGGTCTCTAACCAAGCTGTCTAGGGCTCTAGAGAATTTGTTCCAACCATGGATCTAGAATCTAATAAATCAACCCACAACCTTCCAGGGCTCCATAGAGTTTGTCTAACCAAGGCTCCAAGACTAGTAACTCAACCCACCAAGGGATCCAAACTGTTTTTCCAACCAACGCTTCATGAGTAGTAACTCAACCCATGTTGTTCTAGGGCTCTAGAGAATTTTTCTCAACTAACGACTCCAAAAACTAGTAACTCAAGCCACAACCATAAGGAACTTAAGTATCAATGAGAAATAACCATTGGAAAAATCCACAACATTGTTGCTATCCAGGAAATAGAAAGGCTAGGAAAAATCATTGTCCATCCACACAATCCTCCATGCTAATGGCATATCCTAACTAAATGGCCACATGCATATACCATGCGTTCCAAAATTAGCAATGAAATCATACATGCAACTCGATACGTGCAAACCAATCTCACAATAGCCATTGATATTGTAATTTTAACTGTAATTGTATGTAAAATATTTAATGTAAAATTTTAATTGTAATTGTAATATTTAATTTATTGTTAAATTATTGTAATTGTAATTTTAATTGTAATTGTATATATGAATTGTAAAATTGTAATTGTAACTCTAATTGTATGTAACATTCTAAAATTGTAATTGTATTTGTAATTGTAATTTTATGTAAAATATTTGTAAAATTTTAATTGTAATTGTAAATGTAATTCTATGTAAAATTGTAAATGTAATTCTATGTAAATGTAATTGTATGTAAAATTAAAATTCTAATTCTAATTCTAATTCTAATTTTACTTGTAATTGTATGTAGAATATTTGTAAAATTTTAATTGTATTAATGTGAAATTATTTTATTAAAATATTTAAATTTGTAAATTTGCAAATAATTGTAAAATAAAAAATCTAGAATAATATGAATTTTTGTAACATAATAAAGTTTAGAAAATAATGAAAATAAATTCATGTACTTTAGAATTATCATTTTTTTATTATGATCTTACATACAAAAAAAATAACTTTATACAGTCCGATGCGCTTATCATCATAACACGCACCGGTGCGTCGTATTACTCAGATACACCAGTGCTTCACAACTCTTCTGCACTGGTCATGAATAAACGCAAATAAAAAAAGCGCAGCTCTATTTTTTTAAGTGAAAAAAAAAAGTGGCAATTTGAAAAACGGGCAACAAAATATTTTCAAAAATATAATTTCATAAAATAATTCCTTAAATACTAAACACTTTTCACTATTTCACTATTTTTGCTAAAATTTTCAGCCATATATTTGCATGAGACAGACCTGGAGAAAGAGAGCACAAGGGCACTGTGGAGCAAAAAAATACGTTCGAACAGAAGTATTCAGACAATCAGAAACCAAACCTCTGGTGATTCAAACCCTGTATCATAGAATTTCAAACCATCTCGTGATTAAATTTGATTTTTTTTTTTTTACTTTTTCTGCAGTTTTTTTACTTTTTTCTTCATTTTTATCCATTTTTACAGTAAACCCTTCATTTTTTTGTTTTTTCTCTTTCTTCTCCATGTTTCTGTGATTTCATAATTTGGGTTTTTCATTTTAGATTGACATCCAACCCACAGGATGACTTGTATAGTCGGATACCAATCCATTCGGCCATTGCGTGATTTTTTGGAAAAAATGGATTTCTCTTTATCGGTCTGCCCTGCGTACCCTAGTGCACCGGTGCATTGTATTATACAGTGCACCGTGCAAGTACTGTGTAATAAAAAAATTGAAAACATTTTTTCTAAATAAGTGCGTCATATCTGAAATAGGGCACAAGTGCTCCATTTTACGAGGATATCACCGTCTGGTCTATTACTTTGTTTTTTACGTGCATTTATAATACCCCACGCACAGGAATGGAAAAGTAATATTCTTTTAAATGTTCGTCTAGAATTATTTATAAATATCACTTTTGTTATATTTACTTTTCATTTATCAATATAAAAATTAAATATTTTATTGTCATGTTACATTTTCAGGAAGATTATGAAAATTTTAAAAGATGAACGAGCTGGTATCAGAAATATACCAGTAGGAATGTCCAAAAAGTTGTACAAGGATATGGTCAAAGAAATAGACAAAATTGCATCGCTGGAGGATCCATCTCAACAACAACGTGATTCAAATGTAATATGTAATCATTGAATTTTTCGATCATTAGGTACAATAAATAAACAATTTAGCATTAAACATTAATTTTCAATATTTTTCTTGCATAAAAGAAAAGAAAATGGAACTCATTCAGCACATAAAACAGGACGACAAGGAAGAAAAGGGTTGATCTCTAATTTGTGAGTAATTGTTACTTCCTTATAAAAACTTAACTCGATTTCATTTTTGTATTTTTTAAGTTTTTTTACAAAAATCATCATTGAATGTCTTCAAACAGGTGCTAACATACAAAGAAGAACCATCAAACAAATTGATTGAAATTGGGTTAAATATGGGTTGTGAGTATATGTTGGCATATCATAAATTAATTGTGGAACTTGTAAGCATCTATCGATCTTGTTTTACTTAGCTTTGTCTATAATTAATATAATAAAAATAGATTTTATATTAAATATATGTTTTGTTATGAGGTATAAAACTTGTAGGAAACAAAGTATCAAACTGCGCCAACACATGAAATTTTGAAAACTGGCATGGTACATGGTTTTGAAAGAATTTGTATAGTTTATGAGTCAATTGTTGCTATGCTACATAATTTTTCTTTTCGATTTACATTGATGTATATTATTTAATATTTCAATTTTCATTATTCTCACCAATGTATATACACTCATTTTAGTTTATTTTTATGTTGTACATGGAAGGCGAAGAAGAAGAAAAAAATCAACGCCGTGAACAAAACATTCCTGAAAATAACCCGTCGTGGAAGTAGCTCTAGCAGTGACAGCAGTTCAAGCGAAGAATGATGATCACTATGTTTGGATATAAAAGCAAGGCGTTTTATTTTTTGAAATATATATGTCTGTGAAATCAGACATTTTGTTTAATGTAATGGACATAGTGTCCCAATTGAAAGACAAAGGGATACCAATAACTATCTAATTTTGTATGATAAAGACCGTCTTATTCATATATATCTATAATCATAAAATGTGTCTTAATTTATTCTATTGCGTTCTCCATTGTCGCTATTGCGTTCTCCATTGTCATTCTCAAATGCACTAATAAAAATTTAATTCATATGAATATTGTTATAAGATATATATGTGTCGACTTTTGATGAATAATGAATTTTAAAAAAACACAATAATTATGATATGATATAACAAATTAATCCAAACATCACACTCAAATGCATTAATAAAAATGTAATTAATATGAATATTGTTATAAGATGTGTCGACTTTTGATGAATAATGAATTTATAACAATCACAATAATTGGACTGTCACAGGTCGATGTTTCTAAAAAATACAAAATGAAAACCGGTGCATATCAGTAACTATACACCGGTGCATTTATGTTTCTATACACACCGGTATCGTTGTTCGATCTATGGGCACCACAAAAATAACGATACCAGTTATAAATATCAGTGCGTTTGTGTGATACTGTGCACCAGGGCATTTACGTATCTATAAGCAACTCTGCATTTTTACGATCTATTGGCACTGCACGAATACCGATACCAATTATAAATATCAGTGTCTTTTTGTGATAAGGTCCATTGGTGCGTTTATATAAGTATACACACTAGTGCGTTGATACGACTTATGGGTGCTGCACAAATCCCAAGACCAATTAGAACAGCCCTGTGCGTTGTATGACCAACACTACACTCGGTGCGGTTTTACACCTAAATGTCCCAGTGCCTTGGACTGAGACCGCTCCGGGGCGTCGTCTACATGTACGTACCGGTGCGTTAAATCCATAGTAGCGCACCAATGAAAAAAACATCTGTAATCTGCACATTGTGGTCTTAGCCCCTACGGCCCTAGCCCCTTAACCCTTTTTCCCACGTGACCGAACGTCAAAACCGAGTGCTAGCCCAAGGAGCGCTTATCTCATTTGGTTATCGGGAGCAGTTTCCGCCGTTGATCTTCACAAAATGGACGGCGATCGCGGCCCCCGCAAAACCCCACTGTTCATAGTCCACATCCTTGATCGCGCCATCGTCGTCCAATAAATCGTTGATCTGACGGTCCAAACTGCACCTTCCCCTGTGGTCCCCGCCCGCGCGCTATTCCTAAAACCACTGGTTTCTATCGCACTGCCTTCGGGCAGTAGGAGGTATTTATATTTTGGGAGCGATTCCATACATCGAGCGACACGTGGCACCGGTACGGTTGGAAAACTGCCACTCCATCGTGCATTAAATTTTGTCCGTGGACGCAAAGTGATATCACTGTGCGTCGCTCGATCTAGGGCGGGTAATCCAACAGCGATCGCTCCACGAAGCTGCACACGCGATAATCCATGGCTACGGTACCCCTGGCCCACCGTTCACCACCCTCCAACGTGTTCCCAGCTGTCGATCTCCTCCTGAGATCGGACGGTCCAGATTCAAACTCAGCTCGCCATTGTATCGTGCCGCCACATCGCTCATTCCGCGTGTTTTCACCCGTCCTCCATATATATTCATTCAAACAATGATTTTCGAAGGTTTTCATTTAAATCTGTTGTGCTCTGCCAACTTTCACCATTTTCCACCGTTCGCTGCATTATTCCACCATTCCACCAACTGCACGGCCATTTTCATCCTCGCAGTCACTCACATCATCCAACCCCATGCATTGGTTTTCTTAACAGTTTTCGTGTTTTTGCAGGGTTACAGAGAGGCGGAAAACCACCATGGTTCATATGTACTATTGTAATGGCGCGTTGCACAGAGAGAGTTGGATTTGGAAGATGGTACTACAAGGAAACATCCGGAAGGATGGCGATAGCATAAATATTATCAAAGGATAGTTTAATCTCCACGAAAACCTATCCGGCGCCATTAAAGCTCAGATTTTGCAGATCAAGACATTTATGAAGCGGCTGAGAAATACCAGCTAATGATCAACAAGTTCAACATTCAGTATTGAAGATATTTGAACCTTAATACAGTGGTTTAGAGGCAAAGCACCAAGTTAGCGAAATCATGGATCACACAGAGGGTACAGCACGCAGAAAACCATATCATTGGGGTTTTCACATCAGCATAATTTTTTCCCACGAAAGGACAAAGTGCCCATGCAGTGTTCAATCTATGCCATGTTCTAGAGAGATTTTCCGCCCTGACAACAGTCCTGGTGCTATCAAAGAATTTGTTTCACAAGTATGGCAGACCCTAGCACCATTCATTTACCTTTGTTATTCACCAGAAGTACTACAGAATGTTGCAGCCAAATTACATCAGAGACATACCTAGAGTAAATGGTAACCTAACGAAGACCACTCTTTCACCCAAGAGTGTCCCAGATTAATGCACAGAATTTATACATAGTGGGCTTCGGCTTTCCTCCTCTTCTGAGTTTTAAATGCTGAATTTAGTCTTTCACCTACCTTCTCTGCTCCACTGGAGCTATAAATTCACGAAGAAACTCATTGTAAAGGTTGTTGATCAGTTATCAGAGAATTGCAAGCTGTTTCTTTTGAGACATAGTCTCTGTGTAAAGTTGTAATATAGGCTGAGGAAGATGTTTTCAGACTGAGTATTCAGCTATTGGCAATGTTGTACTTGACTAGTATTGCTATTCAATATTACAAGCACATTTCTTTGGATCCTGAGTAAAGCAGCGGTGATGTTTTCCTATCTCTGTGTTTTAATTCATTTCATTTCGTTTCTACTGGCTTGCATCAGAAGATTGGCATAGGATTTACCCTTGTTAGGTACCCTATTTTTCTGCTCTCCTTTCCATTTATGTTTTTCTTTCGAATGTGTTATCTAAGAATTGATTTCAGTTAATTTAACCAGTGTAGTGGATGTTATTTCCTACTCTCTGATGTATGAATTAAATGTATTTGTTCTTAGATGTTTCTTGTTAAGGATTTAGCTGGAAGATTTGGGAACACTGGGGATTAGAGTGAGCCCTGTCCACTAGGATCCTTGTGCGACCAGCTGGTCTTTAACTTTGTGCCCTGAATCTGTGTTGTCCCATCCTCTCCCACCATTCCATATTACACTATCATCTTTAAGAACCAACATTTTAGATGACTAGCCCAATTGAAAGCCTGCCTATTGATTAGCAAGCAAATCCTTTCCTGAATCCATTACCCAATGGTTTTGAATGCTCCCTGTAATACTTCACCTCTGCCTTATTCCTCTTTGCTCATCCTTTTCTTACATTTAACCCTTTTTTCCTGATAACCAGCAACCAAACGAACAATCAAACAAATAAACCTTGTGCCTATAACTAGCCTAACATCTTAAAATTTGAGCTTCAAAGACATAAAAACTTTTCTTATACAGAGAGATCCCTCTCTGGACCCAGGAGGGCTAGATCCTAAGGTCTGAAAGTGGTTTGATGTTGTCTCATCTTTTGGTCTTTCTAATCTGGCCAAAACATGGGAACCCCAACATAATGGCGACTCTGCTGGAGAATCTGAGTATTTCTCACCTCACCACATCATAAGAGCCTTAGAAACCTAGAAACTCTGGTTAGGTTGGCAGTCAAACACTCCTATTCACAGATCAAACTCTATACCATTTGTTGTGTTTTCTCCCATACTCTTAAACAGAGTCTGGAAAGGGCCAGGTAGCCTTCGGATCTCACACTCTTTCAGAGGTGACACATCTGGTAAATTCCCTCCCAGTCAATCTCTGGTTAGATTTTGTTGTGTTTGGAAGATATCGTTGAAGAGGGACATCTCATAAGCACTGTGGTGGACAGTTTACCCTCCAAAAAACATCCTAACCCTCCACCTGGCGACTCCATAATTTCTGAACATTTTAAAGACTCCACTGGTGATCAGTAGGCCTGCTGATTGTCTTGGTTCACATAAAGACTCCACTGGGAGACCAGAGCCATTACAGCATCAACCATAGTAGAAGTAACAAGTAGGGTTAAGCTGCTTGGTCAGAAAACAACATTCTGGCTTCAAGAACCATTCACACAAGAGCTTATCCTAACCCAAACCCACCTGAAATAGTTGACAACCCTGAGAGCATCCACAAGGGATCTCCTACACCTAAACAATAAAATATTTCTAGCCACATCCATAGAGCTAACTCTACACTAGAAAACTTTACAGCTCTATCAGACCCACTTTTTGACCTAGGCACTCAAAGTAGCTTACCAAGAACTAAGTCATTCAGTGTTCTAGACCAGCCAGACCTTGATTTTCCTATTTCACCACCTCAAAGTGGTAAGCACCTTGGGAATAGACATACCCCTCCATCTACACCTCCTAATATACACTTCATTCAAAACTTGGGGCTCAGTCACCCTAGATCTGCTCATTAGTCTTCTGCTGGTCACAATATCCCTGTCATCCATATACCAGCTGCCCAAGTCAATCCTTTACCTCATCAAAACATCATCATGGCAGCCTGGTGTGCACCTTTGGTTTTACCCTAGCCTCTAGAGCCTTTACCCAATGATTATCAATCAAAGATCTCACACTTCACTGCAAAAGAGCCTACCACAGCCCAACACCATGTAGATAGGATGGAAGATTCTTTTGACTATATGGAGATAGATGATGATACGGTCAAAATGAGAATCTATTCCCAGAGCTTAGGAGGTGATGTCAATAAATGGTTCAAGAGCCTATCTCCTAATAGTATCCAAGACCTTCCTGCTTTATATCAGACTTTCATAAACAAATGGGAAGTTAAGGCCAACCCTCGCCAACTCCTAGTAGAATATATGAACCTTAAAAGAAACGTAGGAGAGAGTGTCCATGATTACACAACGATATTTAACAGCATTTACAATGCTCTTCCTCCACACATGAAACCTCCCCAATGTATGGCTCTAGTGAAATACCTCGAAGGCTTCGATGCTAACATGGCCTACCAGCTTAGGGAGAGAGATTACAACACGTTGGAAGACATGCAAAAAGGAGCAGTGAGTGTAGAGGCTAATCTGATTGAGAAAAGAGCAAGATTGAGAGCTGAGAAAAGGGTAACATATAGAGATGACAATATAGCTTCCACATCTGATCCAAATTATGACCGTTTATCTAAAAATGTGGAAAGGCTACAACAAATGATGGAAAAAATGGTTTTCGCAGTTAATAACCAAAACAGAAATCAAAACCATAACCAGAACCAAAACTTTAGAAGAAGCAATGCCACTCCCAACAGACAAAGAGAATCAGACCAGCAATTTATTCCCCCATTCCAAGAGAACTTTCTTTATGAAGATGAGGGAATTATAGAAGAGTCTGAGGGAACCACAATAAACATGTTTGAAACAGAAGGTTCAATCCATAACTGTTACACAGAAGAAGATCACTCTGCATCCTCTTATTGGGACGAGGAATGGTTAGAAATTGAGGATTACAGGTTAGGATTTGAAAATTCCATGATGCAGGTCAGAGAACAATATGAACTTAGAAGCAAAAATAGCCAAGAAACTGCCAAACCAAAAGCTTCTGAGGTCACTATCAAGAAAAGACCTAAGAAAACTTCTCAAGTGACTGCTGAAAGTAACAAATCAACAGCTGAGTGTTCTGGAAAGAACAAAGGAAAAGACAACCAAAACACTGATACACAAGGTAAACCAACTAGCAGCATTGACACTGCAGTTAGTGCTCCTGATAAAACAATTTCTAAAATTGTACATAGTGAGAATCGGCACATTGATTCAGCCACTAAGGTGGTGACTAACAAAACAGAGTCGAACATTCCAAAGAGTCAGTCCACTTTCAATCTGGAAAGTGAAATTGCAAAAATTAAAATCTCTGTCCCACTCTCTGAGCTGGCCACTCAAGATGTATATAAAGGCCAAATTTTGAAGGCATTAAATTTAGGAGAGAACAGTGACACTGTAAATCTGAGTGATGATCAACCTGCCCTTCTGTTTGGTCCAAATATAGAAGGAAAGTTTCAGGAAGGGGTAGTGCCCCCTTTTTATATCAGTCTTAATATCCATGATAAGATTCTCCACAATGCAATGCATGATTCTGGGGCGTCACACAATCTGATGCCTAAAGTAGTGATGGAAAGATTAGGCCTGGAGATAACCCATCCCTATAAAGACCTATATTCATTTGACTCTAGCAGAGTAAAGTGTCTTGGCCTAATCAAATATTTATGTGTGAGCCTTACCCAGATTCCAGCAAAGTGTATGGTCATGGATGTTGTTGTGGCAGATGTGCCACCCAAGTATGGCATGTTATTGTCAAGATCATGGGGAGCCAAGCTGCAAGGCACGATGCAGATGGATGCGGCTTATGCCACAATCCCAATCTTTGGCCAACTTAGAAGACTGTAGAGAGAATCTCAAATGAAATTTCTGGTCAGTAGCCCCGAGAAGCCTGAAAACTCACCTTTATACTCTGTACATATAGACCTTGACTCCTTCATCCTCTGTAATGATGAATCCTCAAAGGGGTCAGAGCCCCAAAACAGAGATACAAACAAGGAAACAGAGGCCATGGACTTTAACATAATGGCTACTCTAGACTCAGAAGAGGAAAATGTAGAAAACTTAGAACAGTGCACTAAAATAAAAACTCAAAGCGAACCGGAAACAAAACCCAATCAGCCAACTAGTCACCTCTACGATTTCCACACACATGACAAAAAACAAAACGACCCACAGCCTGGTGCAGTTCCTATAATGCAACATAATGGTGAACCCAACTGTAAGGGAGGAAGTGATGATAAAACGAAAAATGAACCCTTGTGGGAAATGAATTTTGATGGGTCATGCACCAAGAGAACTGCTGGGGCAGGAGTGTGGATACATAACACAGAGAGTGATTACGCAGAGAGCCATGCCTGCAACCTGCACTTCAAGTGTACGAACAATATTGCAGAGTATGAGGCTCTTATCCTAGGTTTAAACCTATTGAGGAAATTAGGAGCCCGTAGGATAACTGTGCGTGGAGACTCTAAGCTGATCATTAAACAGGTGAATGGTGAATATGCAACGAAACATCCTAGATTGAGAGCTTACAGGAATGACACTATGGATCTATTGAAAAAATTTGTTGAATACGAATTAGTGTTTGTTCCTAGGAGTCAAAATTTCATTGCAAACGAATTAGCTTGCCTAGCTAGTTCATACCCTAAGACTCCAAGCGATCAACAGATCATCATTCAGACCAAATTCAGACCTGCAGTGCCGGACAATGAAAAATATTGGCAGGTTTTTGAAGGAGATAAATAGATTAGGGATTTCCTGGTAGGCAGAAATGAGTTTTTATTTTCTAATTCAGACTCCAAATCTGACAGTAGCTGCCTAAGTGAAGAGTCCTCAGGTGAGGAAGAAACACCCTGTAACATAGAAATAAACACTTTAAACGAACAGATTGGAAATCCAAACGAAAAATGTGAAAACGCAGATAGTGAAGAAGTAGAGGTGTTGTAGACCAAATATTAGAACATACCTCGAGGTCTGGCACCCCTAGAAGACCTTTTTGACTTTGATGATGTAGCAAAAAATCCCGCTATAGAACATGCAGACTCTGATTTCCAGGAATGCAACATAGGCACTGAAGATAAACCCAAGATGGTCATTAGGGGAATTTTGAGGTCTAAAATGGGCCTCCTAAGAAAAATGTAAAACAAAAATAAACTTTATAACAACCAATAGGATTTAAGATGATGATGTCAACCATGGGGGATGATTTACCATTTTTTAAATAAAAGGATAAAAATATTAAAAAATAATAAAACTACTTTTTCAACTCGTATTTTCAACTTATCTCCCACAATTTTTACTCAAATTTCGAGTGGGAGTACTCGTTGGATGCAAAATTTAATTCCTCATCCAAGGAGTACCCATGTTGCATACTTTCAATGAACCCTGCTACATGAAAAATGGGAAATACATAAAAAAAAACATGATTACAATCACGTTTTTGATGTATTTCTCATTTTTCATGTAGTAGGACCCATCGAAAGTATGCAACATGGGTAATCCTTGGATGAGGAATTAAATTTCACATCCAACGAGTACTCCCGCTCGAAATTTGAGTAAAAACTTTGGGAGATAAGTTGAAAATATGAGTTGAAAAAGTAGTTTTTTCATTTTTCCCTCTAAAATTTGATAATGTCATCAAATCTTATTTGATTTTTTCCACTATTATTTTATAATTTCCTTAGGAGGCCCATCTTAGACCTCAAAATTCCCCTAATGCAAATTGGCTAAGTCCCTGCCTGCAAACATTAAAAGGAAATACATTGACCTATTTAAGGAATTTATCGATGTGTTTGCTTGGAGTTATGAGGACTTAAGGGCTTATGACACAAACATAATACAGCATAAAATACCCTTGAAAGGAAATCAGAATCCCTTTAGACAAAAACTTCGCAGAATAAACCCAAAACAATTGCCTGCAGTGGAAAAAGAGATTAAGAAGATGTACGAGGCAGGTATAATTGTGCCTGTGAGGTTCTCTGATTGGGTATCCAACCTAGTGGCTGTGAGAAAGAAAACAGGGGAGATCAGATTGTGCATATATTTCAGAAATCTTAATAGCGCCTCGCTCAACGACAATTAACCTTTGCCAAAAATGGAACATATTCTTCAGAGGGTAGTAGGTTCTAAAAGGATATCCCTGCTAGATGGTTTTTTAGGTTACAACCAAGTCTTAGCAATCCCAGAAGACCAACTCAAAACAGCTTTTACCACTCCATGGGGCACCTTTATGTATGTAAAGATGCCTTTTGGATTTATGAACGTTGGTGCAACCTTCCAAAGAGCAATGGACATAGATTTTTCAGATGAAATAGGACACTTCATTGTCATCTATCTGGATGACATAACAGTCTATTCTAAGACTGAGGAAGAACACCTAGAACACCTGAGAAGAGTGTTTGAAAAATGCAGAAGGTTTGGTCTGTCACTGAATCCTAAAAAGACTGTATTTGGGCTGCAAGAAGGAAAACTTCTTGGCCATATCATATCTGAGAAGGGGATTAGGATAGATCCACAAAGAGTTGAGGGAATACTACAAATCACACACCCGAGAAACATCAAAGAGTTACAGTCCTTCATTGGGAAAATCAACTTCCTAAGGATATTTATCCCCAACTTAGTTGAACACCTTAGAAATATGACTAACATGCTGAAGAAAGGTGTAGGAGTTAGGTGGACTGTTGAAGCTAAGAAATCTTTTGAATCAGTAAAAATTGCACTCACCCAGGCCCCTGTCCTAATCAGCCCGGATTTCTCAAAAGATTTCATGATTTTTTCATTCGCCTCCAAGCATACAATAGCTACAGTTCTACTGCAGAAAAATGCAGAGGGAATGGAAAAGCCCATTTCTTTCTTCAGCAGAGCGCTCAGAGATGCGCCCTTGAAATACAACATTATGGAAAAACAGGCCTATGCTCTGATTAAGGCTTTGAAAGATTTTAGGGTGTACATATTGCATTCCCACACCATAGCCTATGTGCCAAATATAGTGTTCAAATACATATTGTCCCAAGACCCAGATGGGAAAAGGGGCAAATGGATTGTTGTGATCTTAGAGTACGATCTTGAGATAAAACCCACCAAACTAATCAAAGGTCAGGGCCTAGCCCAACTAATGGTTGAATCAAATTTACAAGCCCTAGACACTAACATGGTAAATACCTTGGATGAGCAATAGGAATTGCTTGATCCCACTGTTGAGGGAAATTTTCAGAGCTCTCCTTGGTATGCTGACATTTTGTATGTGCTTACACACCTCAATGCCCCTCCTGAACTATCAAAGACCAAGGCCAGACTCTTAAAACTAAAAGCCAGAAGCTACTGCATATTGGACAACTGCTTATACTTGAAGAATCCAAATGGCCTATTGCTTAAATTTTTGCCTGAAAATGAGGTAGAAAGGATTAAACAAGAATTCCATGCAGGAGAGTGTGGAGGCCACCTGAGCTGGAAGGCTACTGCAAAAAAAATACTTAGAACTGGTTACTATTGGCCCACACTCTTCAATGATATCCATAAGATGATAATTGCCTACCACAAATGCCAGATTTTTGAAGGCAAAAGAAAACTCCTCCCCTTACCTCTACAGCCCATCACCGTTGAAGGTCCCTTTCTACAATGGGGCCTATATTTCATAGGAGAAATTCACCCTACTTCTTCTGCACAACACAAATGGATCCTAACACCCACAAACTACTTCACTAAGTGGATAAAGGCCATACCTACTAGGAATGCCACAGATTCAGTCATCATTAGGTTCCTAGAAGGTCATATCCTCTCTCGGTTTGGCTGCCCAAGGAAAATAATCACCGACAATGATGTTGATTTTGGATCCAAGAAAATGGTTGATTTTTGTCACAGGTATCAAATAGCACTTGGTCATTCAACCGCCTATTACCCTCAGGGTAATGGATTAGCTTAATCATCAAACAAGAGCCTAGTGACCATCATCAAAAATTTGCTAGAAGAAAACAAAAAGTCGTGGCATAACAAGTTAGTACATGCTTTGTGGGCTAACAGGCTCACCACAAAGAAATCAATTGGCATGTCACCATACCAGCTTGTCTATGGGACAGAAGCAGTTTTTCCTACCAGCCTTGGGGTACCAATGATCAAGCTGGTCCAGGAGATTCAAACAGAGGAAGATGGTATGGTGAGAAGGATAAACCAAACAATCCATCTTCAGCAAACAAGGTAGGAGGTCCATAACAGAGCATTGAAAGTTCAGGAGAACATAAAGAAGTTGTTTGACAAAAGAACCAAAGCTGCTGATTTCAAAATTGGAGATAAATTTCTAAAGTGGGACTCAAGGAGAGAGGATAAAGGTAAGCATGGCAAGTTCGACAGTTTGTGGCAAGGTCCATACATCATCCAGGCCACTGTGGGTCCAAATTCCTTCTTCCTACAATAATTAGATGGTACAGAGTTGTTTGGGGGTCGTGTCAATGGCAGGATGCTCAAGCACTACTTCTGCTGATTTCCAATTTCCAGTTTCCATTTCCATTGTACATACCGTTGCAGTGTTTCGTTTCAAGAAAAGAGAAAATGCTTCAAAAAATAGAGAAAAAGAGAGGTTCAGACATGCTCAAAACATGAACCTATGAAGTGCAAAATATTGGCTCCAATATGATCAAAACCTGAGACAAGGAAAGTGAAGATAGCTGGTCCAAACATGCCCAAAACTTGGACCAGCAGAGAAGAAAGAAGAATCAGCTCTAACAAGCCCAAAACCAGAGCTGAAATGAAGAAAGAAAGTGACTATAATAAGCTCAAAACTTGAGTCACAAAGAAAGAAGGATGCTTCAAACTTCAGATTTCAAGCCTTCAAAGTTTTGTTTTTAGTTTTCTGCAAATTTCTGTCCATGTGAAACCATATTTATGCCTTGGATCAACAGAAAACTAGACTGTCTAATCCTCATTTGACTGTTTTTAAATTTCTATTATAGAATGTGGAGAAGGAATCTGCTGGACAGTTTAATCCCAGCAGATATTAGATTAGGTAGAGAAACATGTGAGACCAACAGTCTAATCTGGTCTCATGGAGCAATAAGGGTAGATTTAGAATAGGTTTATTTTCTGTTATAAAAATAAATGATGTAAAGGGTCTGCTAGTTCAAATGCACCCTAGAAGAAAAAATGCTAGGAATGTAGAATGGGTAGGTAGAATGATTGGGAAAGTTTTTCTGCTGAATTGATGTCTTCACAATTGTGGTAGCTGAAAATCGAAGAAGAAGGGTGGCTCAAGCAGCAGGCATCTGGCCTACTCCAAAGATCATTTATGAATTCTTGAGTCCTTCAAGAAGAAGCCATCCCCATGTGGAGCCACTGTTAGCCCCCTATAAATTTTTTGACAAGCAAAGCAAGGGGCTAAATTATTTCTGAGCCTTCAATGAATGCATCCCCCCTGGAGACACATCATCCTTGAAGTCTCATGTGCCTTTGCCCTGTGACAAAATCCCCTCTGTTGATTCCCATTATGAAGCCTCTCTGATTGCAAAAAATTGTGCTCCTGAAGGCCTTCGTTTTCCCTTGGTACCCCTGCAGAATTGTCCATTTCATCCCTTTTTCCCTTTTTCAAAGTTCCCCTTTTACCCCAAATTCTCTCCCCTAATCCCTCTAAAACCTCCCCAAAACTCCCCCTAAACCATTCCTACACCCTTTGTTTAGCCAAATTTCCCCTTCTTCCCTCTATCGTCACCCGTTGTCGGCCTCAAATTCCATTAAAAATGGCCGAAAACCCCATACTCTGCACATTGTGGTCTTAGCCCCTACGGCACTAGCCCCTTAACCCTTTTTCCCATGTGACCAAACACCGAAACTGAGCACTAGCCCAAGGAGCGCTTATCTCATTTGGTTATCGGGAGCAGTTTCCGCCGTTGATCTTCACAGAATGGACGGTGATCACAGCCCCCGCAAAACCCCACTGTTCATATTCCACCTCCTCGATCGCGCCATCGCTGTCCAATCAACCGTTGATCTGACAGTCCAGAATGCACCTGCCTCTATGGTCCCTGCCCACGCACTATTCCTAAAACCACTGGTTTCTATCGCACCGCGTTCGGGCAGTAAGCGGTATTTATTTTTTGGGAGTGATTACATACATCGAGCGACGCGTGGAACCGATAAGATTGGAAAACCGCCACTCCATCGCGCATTAAAGTTCATTCGTGGACGCAAAGCGATATCGCTATGCATTGTCCGATCTGGGGCAGGTAATCCAACGGCGATCGCTCCACGAAGCTGCGCACGGGATAATCCCTGGCTACCATACCCCTAGCCCACCGTTCACCACCCTCTGAAGTGTTCCCAGTCGTCGATATCCTCCTGAGATCGGACGGTCCAGATTCAAACTCAGCCCGCCATTGTATCGTGCTGCCACATCACTCATTCCACGTGTTTCCACCCGTCCTCCATATATATTCATTCAAACGATGATTTTCGAAGGTTTTCATTTAAATCTGCTGCGCTCCGCCAACTTTCACCATTTTCCATCGTTCGCTGCATTATTCCACCAGCTGCACAGCCATTTTCATCCTCGCAGTCACTCAGATCATCCAACCCCATGCATTGGTTTTCTTAACAGTTTTCATGTTTTTGCAGGGTTACAGAGAGGCCGAAAATCACCATGGTTCATATGTACTATTGTAATGGCGCGTTGCGCATAGAGAGTTGGATTGGAAGCTGGTACTACAATGAAACATCCGAAAGGATGGCAGTAGCATAAATATTATCAAAGGACAGTTCAATATCCACGAAAACCTATCCGGTGCCATTAAAGCTCAGATTTTGCAGATCAAGACATTTATGAAGCAGCAGAGAAATACCAGCTAATGATCAAAAAGTTCAATGTTTAGTATTGAAGATATTTGAACCTTAATACAGTGGTTTAGAGGTAAAGCACCAAGTTAGCGACATCATGGATCACATAGAGGGTACAGCACGTAGAAAACCATATCATCGGGGTTTTCACATCAGCAGAATGTTTTCCCACGAAAGGACAAAGTGCCCATGCAGTGTTCAATCTATGCCGTGTTCTAGAGAGATTTTCCGCCCTGACAACAGTCCTGGTGCTATCAAAGCATTTGTTTCACAGGTATGGCAGACCCTAGCACCATTCATTTACCTTTGTTATTCACCAGAAGTACTACAGAATGCTGCAGCCAAAGTACATCAGAGACATACCTGGAGTAAATGGAAACCTGACGAAGACCACTCTTTCACCCAAGAGTGTCCCAGATTAATGCACAGAATTTATACAGAGTGGGCTTCGGCTTTCCTCCTCTTCTGAGTTTTTAATGCTGCATTTAGCCTTTCACCTACCTTCTCTGCTCCACTGGAGCTATAAATTCATGAAGAAACTCATTGTAAAGGTTGTTGATCAGTTATCAGAGAATTGCAAGCTATTTCTTTTGAGACATAGTCTCTGTGTAAAGTTGTAAGATAGGCTGAGGAAGATGTTTTCAGACTAAGTATTCAGCTATTGGCAATGTTTTACTATCCTGGTATTGCTATTTAATATGACAAGCACATTTCTTTGGATCCTGATCTAAAGCAGTGGTGATTTTTTCCTAGCTTTGTGTTTTAATTCATTTCATTTCGTTTCTACTGGCTTGCATCAGAATATTGGCATAGGATTTACCCTTATTAGGTACCCTATGTTTCTGCTCTCCTTGCCATTGATGTTTTTCTTCCGAATGTGTTATCTAAGAATTGATTTCAGTTAATTTAAACAGTGTAGTGGATGTTATTGCCTGCTCTCTGATGTATGAATTAAATGTATCTGTTCTTAGATGTTTCTTGTTAAGGATTTAGCTGGAATATTTGGGAACACTGGGGATTAGAGTGAGCCCTGTCCACTAGGATCCTTGTGCGACCAGCTGGTCTTTAACTTTGTGCCCTGAATATGTGGTGTCCCCTCCTCTCCCACCATTCCATATTACACTATCATCTTTAAGATCCAACATTTTAGATGACTAGCCCAATTGAAAGCCTGCCTATTGATTAGCAAGCAAATCCTTTCCTGACTCCATTACCCAATGGTTTGGAATGCTCCCTGGAATACTTCACCTCTGCCTTATTCCTCTTTTCTCATCCTTGTCTTACATTGAACCCTTCTTTCCTGATAACCAGCAACCAAACGAATAATCAAACAAACAAACCTTGTGCCTATAACTAGCCTAACATCTTAAACTTTGAGCTTCAAAGACATAAAACCTTTGCTTATACAGAGAGATCCCTCTCTGGACCCAGGAGGGCTATATCCTGAGGTCTGAAAGTGGTTTGATGTTGTCTCATCTTTTGGTCTTGCCAATCTAGCCAAAACATGGGAACCCCAACACAACTTTTAGTTGAGGTTGATTTTCCCTTTCAATATTTGATCATTCTACTCTCCTTTTTTGCTATATTCTCTCTCGTATTCTCTACGAACCTCAGAGTTTCTTGTTCTATCATATTTTATCTTGAAATTTCATTGATTTCCCATGATAATTTAGTATGAAGATAAAAAAATTTCCTTCAAAATCCTGTAAAGAAACTCACTATCAAAATTTAGACAAAAACTCACTTCAAAAAATCATCAAAAAATATTTAATTTCAAAAAAACTCACTTTAAATTTTTTTCACAAAATACGTACTTCAACCAAAATTAGTTACTTTAAAAATAAATTTTCTTTAAAAATTTGGCCAAAACAATGTCTTTTAACAATGAAGCCCAAAATATTTCCTTCAAAGTCGTGTAAAAAAATCTCACTTTAAAAATTTAAACAAAAAATCTCTTTAAAAAATCACTATAAAAGATTTACTTCAACCAAAAACACTTACTCTAAAGAAATGTCACTTAAAATAATACCCCCAAAAAATTTCTTTTGAAAACTAAGCCAAAAAAACCTTTGAAAATTTAGCCCAAAAAATTTCCTTTGCAAATTCAGCCCAAAAAATTTCCTTTGAAAATTCAGGCCAAAAAAATTCTTTTGCAAATTCAGCCCAAAAAATTTCCTTTGTGAATTCAGCCCAAAAAATTTTGTTTGCAAATTCAATCCAAATGAATAAATGGGAGAAAATAATGTTTACGTTTTCTACTATTTATAGAGCTGTGAAATTTGTTTTTATGGAGGGACTTTATCGAATTTTATCCGGCCGACGGAATTTGCAATCAAAAGTTTGGTCAAAATTTTGATAATAGTTTAGCCGAACTTTGTTTATCGTTAAAACTAACGGGACGAAGAGGCGAAAAAATTTTGGCTGAACTAAAACATCTGCAACTATGCTGCAGCTCGACTCTGAACACATTTCTTCAACTTTGGAATGGTTAAACTCCATCAAATTTTATGAATTAAATTTTGGAACCAAGATTAGCATTTGCAGAATTCAATCTACTTTCAGGGGATATAATTTTTATGGAATTCCATAAATATTTACTAATTTTAATTAATTTTTTAATAAAATGGGTGCAAAAATTTTCTGAAGGTCATTATGATTCAGTGAAATCAAAATTTTGTATCTCCCAAAATACACTATAAAAAATTGAAAAATTTATGGTACATTACATTGGTTTGTCGTCTGTAATGGATATTTCTTACATTTTTAGTTTATAAGTAATATGTTGAGAAACTTGACCTAGACCGAAACATATTCAAAATATGTAGTTTTTTCATATTGGTTCAGTTCAAAAAATTCTTTTAATTCAGATATGCATCACTTGGTTTCATAAATATAATGATACCGAAGTATAATCTGTCTATATTGTTGCAACACATTTTTTTTCTCCAAAACACAAAGTTTTCAAGGAATACACAAACGCTTCTTAACATGACATTTTATGAATCCCTTGATTGTTAAAGAACACATACTCAAAGAATTGTTAAGTTGACATATCAAATGTGAATAAAAAAATTCCAAAAAAATAAGTAATAGAAAGCTAGTAAAATTTCTCACAAGTTTTATTTTTATCGTAAAATTAAATTCTAAATAGAAAAATTGTTCTGTCTAGCTGAAAGTTGAAGAACTTCTAAAAATGATATTTTCCTCTCAAAAAAGGGAAAAAAGTGTAAGCCAAGTTTATATTTTCATCCATGTGTGTGTGTGTGTGTGTTTCTCAAGATCAACATCGTTCTATTTTAACTTCGAGTCTAATAAGAGGCAAGAGGAGCCAAATATTTCAAATTTTTTATTTGGTTTTGCATTCAGAAAATTGATTTCGTCTTAAGATATTTGATCCCTTTTCGAGCTTGGAAGAGCCGAAGTAAAATGGATCTATTGTAACACCCCACCCCATATTTACCTACTTTAACATACTTATCACAGTACACATGAGATAATATTTACTATGCATGACTCAACTCCCAAGGTGCAGTTATGGAAATGGGGTCTAACTTTCCAACACATGCTATTCACTTTTACAAATACTTGGTGTTCATAGCACTTGTAAGTCATGGATGCATAGCTTGGTCATTTTTTACATTAGTTTCATCCAATGTTCATCAAGAAGGCTTGTTTCCCTCTCATACTTGTTGCAACGTACACATATTAGCTTATGCATCCATCTAAAATAACCAAGAGCATGTCAAACCATGAATTAGATCTAAATAAAGAGCACATTGTATAATAATAAATACACCAAGCATGTAGCATATACTTACCCAGGAATGAAGCAGTGAAAAACAAATCATGTAAACAATAGTAAATAAAAAATTATGCTCATTGGTCATTAATAAATAATAGCACATATCAACATATACAAAGTACCAACCAAGTCAAGGAATTCCAAGTAGCACCCGATCATAGATTTGGCTAAACTAAATCTTTATTTTAGCCAATAACCACCGTGCCATATTCCAATTTTGAATGTCGGATCTCATACAATAAACTAAACAAAAACCAAACTATGGCTTTCAAAGGCCAAACCAACTCAACCCTCAACCAATGATTCCACCTCATTGTCAGATATCACTAACACCAACCTAATTGGTTTCTAACCACGTTGTCTAGGGCTGTAGAGCATTTGTTCCAACCATGGATCTAGAAACTAATAAATCAACCCACAACCTTCCAGGGCTCCATAGATTTTGTCTACCCAAGGCTCCAAGACTAGTAACTCAACCCACCAAGGGGTCCAGACTGTTTTTCCAACCAAAGCTCCATGAGTAGTAACTCAACCCATGTTGTTCTAGGGCTCTAGAGAATTTTTCTCAACTAATGACTCCAACAACTAGTAAATCAAACCACAACCATAAGGAACCGAAGTACCAATGAGAAATAACCATTGGAAAAATCTACAATATCGTCGTTATCTAGGAAATAGAAAGGATAGGAAAAATGATTTTCCATCCACACAATCCTCCATGCTAGTGACATATCCTAACTAAATAACCACATGCATATACCATGTGTTCCAAAATTAGCAATGCAATCATACATGCAACTCGATACGTGCAAACCAATCTCACAGTAGATATTGATATTGTTGTTATGTTATGAAACCAGCTCCCAAAATAGAAGAAAAGAGAGATCAACACCTTAGAAATCAACCACTTCGAGGGGGAAACCTCCTTTACATTAGATAAATGAACAACTCTTGGATGATACAAATGACAAAACCTACTTTTTTATATATAGGATTCCATGCGGTCACAATATAATCCTAGCCGACCTAACAATAATAATGTAAGCGCACAACAACAATAATAGTGGTATTTTATGAGGCATAATAATAACAATATGGGGGCTACACTAGAAACAATAAGGGACTACACTAGTAATAAAGGGATCTAACATGCCCCCCTCCTTCAAAAAAGTGTTGTCCTTAATGCTTAAGTAGCTCTGGATGCTTTTGTATAAAATTCGCATCCTCCCATGTGGAATATTCAGTGGGTAAGTTCTTCCACTTGATGAGATACTCTGAAATTGATCAATTTTATAGTTTCGAGTTCTTGTTTCCGCGACTGCTTCAGTTTAAAATATGGTTTTTCCTTCCTCGTCAAGTTTTGGCAATATTGTTTGAACTGGAAGTTTGTCACCTATAACCTTCATTACGCATGAAACATAGAAAACTGGGTGCACTCGAGACGAAGCAGGAAGATCCAATTTTTATGTCATAGTACCAATATTTTGCAACACCTTGTAAGGACCATAGTACTTTGGCAATAAGTTATTATCATTCTTAACTTGTTTGAGGGACATTTTTTTGTATGGTTGTAGCCATAAAAATACCGGTTTGAGGGACATCAAAACTTCTCCCATTGTGATGTTGACCTGCCTATTGTTTCATTCGATTTTGTGCCAAATTTAAGCTATCCTTCAAGAGTTGGAGAACTTGTTTCTTATGCTCATTCTGGCAACAAACATTCCAGCAGACATCATAAACTCTTCACATGGCAGCACAAACCTGATCTCGGAATGGAAGAATTGGTCCAGCACTAAGCCAACCAACGCACGCAGTAGTAAAATCATGCAACATCAAACTTCGATGTAGCAGAAAAAATTATTTTAGGTGGATCCTCTTAACACACGCAACAGCAAAATCTCCAACAATTTCGATCAAAAAAATCACTAGCAGTTCGATCAAACAAATCTCCATTAGTTTTTTCCTCTTTCCCAAGAAGAACCCCAATGCTCTGATACCATGACAAATGAAAAATGACAAAGAGAGAGAGAGAAGTGTAACATTCAAATGATGAGAAAAATTATGGAGAAATATATATATACACAGATGGACAGTTACAACTAATAAACAGTTTAACCAACTACTAACTAATCCTATAGAAATTGATTCTTAACCAATGATTAATTCTTTAAATATTATAAGTGACATAATTTTGATAGAGACTGCCCTGGAGCTTCTTCGAGCTCCTCTTTACACAGTGGAATGCTTCACCAGCACTAGACGAGACCTTTCTAATTGCATCAGGATTTCTCTAAATCTAGTGCCCTTTTATTCCTATTTTTCTTTGTGATGTAAACGAGAACTGAAAGTACAGTATATCAGAACTTATATAGGGGAATAATTTTTAATAAAACCAACATTATGCAGTGCATATAGATAATATTTTAGAAACCCAATGATATAAAATTCAAATTCCATATTTTTTTAATGTTCTACACATTGTAGTCTCTTTGGTTTATCTACCTACATGGTGCTTCACGATGGGCATGAATTACAATGTAAATAGTGTCCTGGTCCATATGTTAGTTTTGAATGGCTTTGGGCATATTTTTTGTTTAAACTTGGTTAGCTATCGGTTGGAATGACAAATTTGAACTGTGAAATATCCATCAAAATGCATTAAAGATTTTTCATGGTATATATATATATATATATATATATATAGTAAAGGAAAAAAAGTCTAACTTTTCATTAATAAAAAAGAAAAAAGAGTACAATGTTAAGTGTTATGATGCATAGATACCTTCCATCCTCTTACATACAAAATTGTCTTTGTATAATTCTTTACATATTTTTAGCTATTTTGTGTAACTAAAATTATACACCTTTCCTTTCTTCATCCAAAAAATTTTTTGTATTAAAAAAAAAATTCATTGTTTTCGTTCCATCATTTTAATGCACTATGAAATCTTGAGAAGAGACAAAAAAAAAGAATATTCATTGTTTTCCATGCATGGGGATCTCATATGATGCGTACTAAGAAAATTTTATATTTCCAACATTAATCAGGACCTCCTAATCATAGGTTGCATAAAAAACCTTACCCGGTACCTTTGAGATGCACCTTTTAGAGACGATACCAGTGACCTAGTTTTTTTCCCTATAGATTTGTTGGAAAGAAATGTCTTGAAAAGTTCTTACCAACATCTTGATGTGCCTCATCCAATTAGATAATATAGGAGGGGTGAAGTCTAAAAATTCCTTAACCCAGTCAATGATTCCCTTTGCATCTCTAAATACCTAAAGGTGCTTCAATCCCATCTACTTGGAAAATAAATGAATGCCCCAAAGGAAAATAATCACGGCCCTACTATTAGTCTCAATGACACCCTCCCACAAAAAATGATAATAATAGTCAGGTTCCAAAACAATGAATGCACCAAAACCACACTTTCTTTGTTAACAAACCCTATCGAAGAATCCAATAGGGAAAGCACGTACCAGTTGTTCTTAAATTTTGGCTCCCTCTTCTATGTCTACATTTTCCTTATCCCATTCTCTTCGTAGAATGCCACCACTTTGAGCGTGACCCCCCTAACTGTTGGCTCTTTATGTTCAGATATTAGAGAGTTTATACATCACCAAATAGTCCAAATGAATTAGAAGGGAAGAATTTGGTGTCCAGTCGAGTACTTGAACCATATCCCCAAACATGTCGCAAGGAAGTGGTATTCCCTCAAGGGGGGGTCTTAAGAGCATCAAAAACTCCATCCCACACTACCCTAACAAAGGGACATCTTAGAGGAAAATGGTTAAAATCCTCAAAATAATTTCTGCACATAGGGCATATGTTAGGACCATAGAAACCCCTTCACTGGTGGTTTTCCAATGTGAGCACTCGACCATGAATAGCCAGCCAACACAAACACTTGAATTTCTATGGTATCTCCCACTTCCAAGCTACTTGTAATAATTTATAGGTTTTTTTTTCCCATTATCCTCTTAATACCTTTAGGTATATTTATTTAACCATTGGTAATGTATTCTTGTGCATACTTGCCCAAATCATTCTATCCTCGTTCTCTGAAATGGTAAGGCCTGCAATTTTTAACTTAGAGATGTATGCTTCCCATTACAACATGAGGTTTCCAATTAACCCAACATCCATTACATTGGACCATTGCTATAAATAGTATAAATTTTTGTGGTCCTCATTGACCTGAGAAAAAAATTTGATGTCCCTGTCATGAAGGAAGTGAATAAGATCTACCAAAAATGTATGATTTCCAGAGAAACCCTTAATTTATTCTAGACCGATCTCAACCTATGACCCATTCCTTACATCCCACCTCAAAAAGCCCATTAGCCATTGGCTATTCTTTAACATGATACTCGAGATGTAAAATGTGATTCTCCCCCTTGTCACCTCCCTTGACCCATATTAAAAAATGTTGACCACTCATATATTTCTCTCTGATGATCTGGGACCACAGACATTAACTAGACATCACCCTCCACATATTTTTAATGATCAACGCCCAATTAAAATTATGTATGTCTAGAATGCCCCATCCACCCTACTCCACTGGCCTAGCAATGTTTTCCCATCTTACCAATTGTTTCTTCCCCTTTTGATAAAGACTCGACCATAAAAATTTGGACATGATAGAATCTATATTCTTCTCAACTACTATCAGAAACATGAACAAATGCATCCATTAAATAGGTATTATTTGTAAAAAATACTTAATGAGAGTCAAGTTTCCACCCACTCTCAGCCATTTGAGTGTCCATCCCAAAAATTTATTTTCAAACTTGTCAATTAATCAATCCCATTCCTTAATTATATACTTGTTATATTTCAACCGGAAACCTAAGTATGTAAGCCCTTCACGAAGATGAACAATAGATACTCCAAAAGAGCACATATATCCCTGCATGCCCTAACCTTGGGGTATTTAGAAACTAGAATTGACTTGGACTTGCTAATACTAATCCCGTAGCCTCCCCAAATTACAATAAAATATGGTGCATGTGCTCCCATTCCTGGAGAATTATTCCCCCCCCCCCGCCCCCCCAAATATCAAATCATCAACAAACATTAGATGGGTGAAATCAAATTGTCTTGTCACCTGAACACCTGAAATCATGCCCTTGATACTTGTGTCCTCAACCCTGCAACTCAAACTGTCCATAACAAGAAGAAAAACAAGTGGGGATAAAGCACAACCCTAATATAAGCCCATGTCTGCCCAAAAAAAATTGGTTGGGGAGGCATTGATAATAACAACAAAGTTAGTAGTTATGATATATGCCATAATCCACCTAATAGTCTTTGGAGAAATACCCACCCTGTGTAGCACTAGTCTCAAACATTCCCAATCTACACAATCATAGGCTTTTACCAGATCAACCTTAATAAATCATGCTTACATCTTCCATGAACTCATAGTGTGCAAGCATTCCTGTGAAATGGCTATGGAATCCTAAATCTGCCTCCCTTCCAAGAATCCAAATTGTTCAGGGGAGATGTGAAGTGACAAGGACCTTTTTAACCTGAAGAAAATTAATTTTGAGATCATCTTATAAACTAAATTACACAACAATATTTATCTATAATAAAAAAAGTGGAAGGAGACTCCCTCTTGGAAATCAGTTCATGAAAGTGGAATTCATGGCCCTGGAGATGTGCCCTAAGATCATGGATTCCTCCATCACTGCCATCAAATCCGACAACATCAACTCCATAAAATATAGGAAAAAATCCATCCCCCACCCATCGGACCCAGGAGTTGTATCCTTCACACAATATTTCAAAATGACTTTCACCTCGTCCCTTGAAATTTGCCCTTCCTGAAAAATGTTATCGACCTCTGAGAACATTTTGGACATAAGAGAGATGAATTCCATTTGGGAGGAATATACATGTTCTTTCTCTTTGTATTGCATTTGAAAATTCCTAACAACTTCTTGTTCTATATCTAATTTTTTACACAGAATGTTTCCATCCCCACCTCGAATGCTTCAGATAGTGTTTTCTTGTTTACTTTTTCTAGAAAACATATGAAAAATTCTTGTTTTTCTTTCACATGCCTTCACCCACAATGCACGACTCTTTAAATTCCATCCCTCCTCATTAAAGAGAATCCTTCTCCTTTTAACCTCTAGCTCTAGGACTTTTTCCTTGTATAACTCAAAGAAGAATAATGGATATGTGGATAAATTAAAATATCCTAGGGTCATTTCAATGTCTATCAATGATTTTTTTGTTGATCCCATTCTTTGTCTTGGCCCATTAAGTGACTTCTTTCTTAATATCCCTAAGCTTCTCAAAAATGGAGCTCATCTACTCTATCGAGGGACGGGTAACAACCCGACTCCAAACTTTTGAAACTAGACTAAAGACGTATATGTTTTGGATGGCTTATAACTCGTTAAGATGGCCAACAGACCTAGTTTCCTACGGGCATGTTGAGGCCTAAATTTGTATCTTTTGGACATTATTTTGTTTATAAATAGAAAATAGTAAGGATCTTCTAAGTTTACAAAAAAAAAAAAAAAAAAACCCAGATGAATTGAATTCGTATGAGACCAGGACTAAAGCTCATAATAATAGTCCTAGTCTAACTAGATTGCTTTTTTGTCTTGAAAATCATGGAAATTTGGGTAATGTTTTAAGAAAATATTGGAGGGATTTTTGTAAATCCAGGTTATATCTATCAAAAGTCAATATTTTGGGTTCCCGAGAGGTTTTTGATGGTGCTGAACCCATTTCCACCATCAAAAACATGATTCAAACATTGCTACTGCAATATTTCTTAAATTGTTTTTTTCCCAAATTCCGGCCAATTTTGGTTGTCCTAGCAATTCCTCCTCCTCCGTAGACAACTCCATAATAATCAAGTAGTAGACAATATGTGGGCCACCTCTTACTCAACTTATGAGATATTGATGACATTGAATTTACGATGAATTTATCCCCCGTTACCTGTAAGTTTGATAATCATTCCCATATTAACCATGGAAACAAGTTAACAACAAAGTTTTGCTGTAACATGTGCAATTTGTAGCTCCCGGCGCTGGCATTGGCTACAGTTGTGGTGTTTTAATCTATGAGAAGTGCTGCATCGGGGGTAAAAAAACCTCGTTTCATTTGAAGGTCTTCGTAGTAGATATTTTAGAGAGTTTCACGCATAACAATATCCATGAACACGATCGTCATGTTGTTATTGGGGCTTCCCTAAGAACACTTCTCCTTGAGGAAAGCAACATAGTTAGGATCAAGAGATAGGTCGGTCAAAATAGTGCTCCTGAAGTTGTAGACCCTGCCCACGAATGAAGAGCAATGAGATACACCAATTGAGCGTGATCCTTCATGTATGAACCCAATCATGGATGAACATCACAAATTACAATGAACATTCAAATTACGATTCTTTACCAAGTTGTATTTAGTGCAACTTTTTAAAGGCTTTTCTAGTGGATTTATTCGGTCTAATTTCTCTATAAAATCCGGTAGGATTTCATTGAAAACATAAGTATGATGGGTAACCTTGCACAATCCAAGTACCCTAGGGGTTTTTTAGGGCACTGAATCCATATTTATAATAAAAAAACCAATTTAAATAACAGAAATCAAGATTTCACCTCAAACTTTTTCACTGGATTCTAGCACCAGAAACTCAAATAAAGTGCACTAAAAACAACTCCATCCTTTACTTACCATTATAAATCTGAATCCCTAGTATAATATATTAAATACACCCCATGGCTGATGCCATGCCTTGGGATTTGGAGCCTTCGTACCTAGCAAATGTCAAAACCCAAAGTTTAAATATGAAAAAAATAAAAAAAAATTACAAAATAATATTTATGATCTAGATTAATAGGCCAATAGGATCACTATATGTCACTTACGACATAATAATTTATAATAATTTAGAAATAATTTTCTTAAAAATAATTAACATATAAATAAAAATTTTAAGTGAATATAACTATTCTATACATTTCATATTCTATTTCAGATATTTATTAAATTGCAATTATAAATATCATCTGCACTTACTACTAAATGGTGATACAATAAGCTAGGTTCATCTGAAAAAATAATACAATAAGCTAGGTCGTTGATTTGGGACAACATCGCATCACTAACTTTGTGAATAACCATAACTTGATTATGTCATACCTTGAACTCAATTTGTATGCCACCCACCAGCTTACCATGCTCTGCGCTTGAACTTGAGATGTCGTCGAGAAGATTTTCATTTATCACAGAGAATGAAACAATAATTAACAGGAAAGTGTGATGAAATATCAATAGGTGAACTATTCTCATAGTGAAATTGTTCAATGTGATAAAATGCGCAAAACAAAAATAATATAATTAAATAAAATTTCAAAAAATAGAATTCGAATTATATTTATTTATTTATTTATTTATTTATTGATTGATTGATGAAACTTTAAAAAATCACCCGAGTAAAATAAAATATTATTATTATTAGTATAAAATAAGGATACCCACTTTAACTAGGATGAAATGTATACGTTAAAGGATCCCACTACAATAATGACATGTATACATCACAAGGGTGGCATTGAGATGGAGCGATCGAAAATGTACAGATCACATGGGTAGCATTAAATAATGATAAGAGTAATGAATTCTTAATAAATAATGATAAGAGTAGGATAAGCTTTTAATGTTTTGCATTTTTCTTTTATTATAATAATTTTGAAATTTATATTCGATAGCTATAATTCTTTATTCTTTCTATATCAAATTTGCAAAGAATGACACTCAAGTGTGATAATCAATTATAATTAAAAGTTTATTAATAATCAATATTTAAATGATTTAAATAACTATGTTTATATAATTTATTTAATATTTTATATAAATGTGTAGATGTAAGTATAATAATTAATAAAATATATTTTTTAATAAGATTTTATTAAGAAAATATAAAATAGTATTTAATTTTTATAAATAATAAACGATTTTAATGAAGAGTTATATATAAATATATATACATATAAAATTTATATTTTGTTTTAAAATTTATAATTAATATGATAAATTTTAATTAACTAGTCAATTTTATATATATATATATATATATATATATATATATATATATATATAATAAAATCTTTTAAATAGAAATTTCTTAAAAATATTATGTGTATATATAAGTTTGTCACTTTTACATAATAAACAAAAACCACTCAGTAACAATATGCAATAAAAAACAAGGCCAATAACATTCATTTTATAAATTTCAATTATTTTTAAATATAGAAAATAAATAATAATATTTTTGAAATTGTAATTGTATTAATGAAAATTCCAAATTATTTTAAAACAAGTCTTTTTAGTTTTAAATTTGCAAAATTAGTTGATGCATAATGTTTTAGGAATATAAATGTTGATGGTCTTCTTAATATTTTTTTTTAGAGATTCGAGGTTTGATAACCTCAAGATAATATTTTTTTTGGTTAGCATTACCAAAAAAAAAATTCATTTTGTTTTACCTTATAATCCATAGTATAAAACCTAAATGTAATTATATTTTTATAATGTAACGTTTTTTTTATTCACCCGTGATTAATGAATACTTTCAATTTTTATTTATGAATGATTAACGAATACTTAGAATTTTATTCTAATTTTATTTAGATGAAAGTGGTTTTGATTGGAGTTTTATCTTGTTCTCACATTTTCTAGGAGTTTGTAGTGAGTATGAGTGTGATTTGTGATTCCGTAACGTTCATTTAAAGTTGACACATGTATTTTTGAAAATAAATAAATTAGCAATTGCACCACATGTTGCAAAGGCAAGGTCGTAAGGTTGTGGTATAGGAAAGAATAACATATAAGAAAGAAGAGGTAGTAGGAACTGATCCTCCAGAATAAGGGGTGGAGAATTATGTTTACTACACCTCAAATCAAAATATCCATATTGGGTAATTGATGTGGAACAACTTCTTTGTTATTTATTGCATGTAAGATGTGTTTTTCCATAATGGATGAGACATTTTGGCCAATGTACTCAAGACCTCTATATGACGAAATCTGCATGTTTACTTTTTTTTTTGTATGAAGGATGCACTTAGTTTTATGACCAAGTTGGGCATACTTCACCCTTCAATGAAATTATTTGCTTCTATCACATTCGCAATGTTGAATTCCTCTTATACTACTCCTAGGACTCTGACTCTGCTCTATAGCTAGAATTATTTAATGGAAAAAAAACTTATCACTATGACATGTTGTACTTAATAAGAGACTACTAAGAAGCTTAATTATGGTAAATCCACCTTCTCCTGCCATTTGAACATAGAGCATAGAGTTATCTTAATCCTCAATTTTATGGATAAGAGAAATTTGGGCCCTTTTTAACCCTTGGGGATGATTGATTAATCTCAGTTCAGATAATTTATATTAATAAATTATCTACAATCATATTTCCATAATTCCTCTTAGAACGACCAATATTCCACTTCTTTGGAACTTTTCACCTCGGTCAAAATAACAAACATCATGAAGACCCAAAAGTAAGAAGAAAAAATCAGCTCATAATCAAGGAATCTAGTGACTTCTTTACGGATCATAATTCAAGACTTTAGTGCCTTTTAAAGATAATTTATTTTCCCATCAAATAAAAAGCAACAATAAAATTTTGTAGTGACAATAATGGGAACAAATTCTAAATTTAATAGCTCCCTTCCCTAGTGATAGTACATTTTTGTTTTGAAACGAAATTATTTTCCTGATCTTTTAAATAATAGATTTCTCCCAAGTGACCCTTTAGAGATACCCTTTTTTTCAACTTATTGCAATAATTAAGTGTCTTTTGTCTAGTATTTTCTGAGTCTTCCTTACAATTGGAATGTTTCTCTTCCCATAACTCTATCTCGGGTTATA
Organism: Pinus albicaulis; assembly: GCA_034641835.2. NCBI lineage: Eukaryota > Viridiplantae > Streptophyta > Pinopsida > Pinales > Pinaceae > Pinus > Pinus albicaulis. The sequence goes on from CM076581.1 coordinate 522,726,607, forward strand.
ATTCTAAATTTCTCTTGTTTATGAATAAAATGTTTATATATCACTATTGTTTGTCTCTTTTTGAGCACTTGATTGAATCAGTGAGATAATGTAGCTCATCTGGATTCCAAAATCCTTGAGTAGCCCATTTTCTAAAGAGTCCTCTTCTCCTGCTTTTCTTCTTCCATATAATTCAAATCTAAATGAATGGAACATGAGATAAGCTTCGTGACATTTTCCAAATTCCAAGATTTTTCATTGCACTTCTCATGTGTATCAGGGAAAATGGATTCCATACATTCAACCTTATGCATTTTTAGGGCTTGTTGTAAGGTTGGAAGCTTCTCTTCACCATGTCTCCTTTCTTTTGTATCCTTGACTTTGATACAAACAATTGTTTCTGACCCCTTTAAAGGTAAATTTAGTGTTATTTAAGAAATGAGAATTATGAGCATTCATCATTATTGCTCAAGATAAATTATGTCCTATGAAATAATTTGGAAATTTAAAAAAGATCACATATTTTAAAAAAAAATATTATTAATTTAATTTTTTATATATTAAGAAATAATACTCATGAATTTTTTTATTTTATTTTTTCTCCGTGAATGTGGTAGCTCCTTACTATTTTCTATTATCATAAAAAGCAAGTTACATTATATACAAAGTTAGTGGCCTCAACCTACTCGTAGGAAACCAGGTCTGTTGGCCACCTTAACGCATTGAAAGCCATCCAAAATTGAAATTGTTTCCTTCTTCTACTTGCCACAATGGCCAGTTGACTATTTAAAACATTAACTAAGTGACAATCAAAAACATAAACACTATCCGCAAAATTCATAAAACATAAGCTGGGTTACTACCCATCTGAAGAGTCTATTGGTGCAGGATCCTTAGCAGTGGAACCAGACATGTCCACTTGCTACATCTGTTGAATCTGCTTCTCAATTCGACCTATTCGATGTGTCATTTAGTATTGACTATGTATATTTGGATGTATGAAAATTTAGATACATTTTATTAAGTAAAATTTAAAAGAATAATGGTTATAAACATTTAAAAATAATTTTATTAAATAATTAGTTTAGATCCAAAGTTAAGATTGATTTAGGCCATCTTAGTTCCCCCCTATAAAGAAACTACATTCCACATGAATACCATGGGTTGTATTTATAGTTTATCATTATTTTGTTTTATTATTTTTATTTTTTATTGTATTTTGACCTAGTTAAAATGTTCATTACAATATTTAAATCTTTTTATTTAATTTACTTTTATTTTTAATTTTGTGTAATTTGACATAGTGAAAATGTTAAACATGACATTACAACCTTTCTATCATCACCAAAAACTAAATCCAATCTAACTTATTAAAAAGAAAAAAACTAAGATTATAAAAAACATATATAAAAATATTTACTTGATCTAATGGCCTAATACATTTCAATTGTCTAAAATTTGATGAAAACATAAATAAATATACATATTTGATTAGTTATAATTAAAAGAATCTATTTTTATAATGCTTTTATATTAAAATCATTATAAAAAACAATACTTGGCACTCTCACTTTGTTAGCTTTTATTGTTAATATTACAAGCAATAATAGGAGATGTAAAAATATTTCTCTTTCACGTTATATTTACATTATAAATATTCCAATATAAAACTTAAATAAACCATTTCAATATCCATATTAACTAATATATTTCAATATGAACTTCATCTATATGTATTTGAATATCCATATTAACTAATATATTTCAATATGAAATTCATCTATATGTATTTGAATATCCATATTAACTAACATATTTCAATATGAACTTCATCTCTATGTATTTATGGAGATAGAAAGTACGCATGTTATAATTATATATATAGAATAAATATATATCCATTTTAAAGAGGGAGTAAATCTCTTGAGGTGTAAATTTTTTTCAAGTTTTGCACTCTAAAAGAGGTTTACATTTCAAGAGAATTGATCCCTCTAAAATCTTGGTAGATGTGTTGTTAAGATGGATCTATATTGGTTCTTATGCAATGGGGCAAAGACTCTTTTTAGTATGAGGATAGGATAGGGTGCATTTCCATTTATTTTGAGATTACAACTTATAGTGCTTTTTTGGATTTGCTTTATTCTTTTCATAATTATGTACATATTCTACATCCAAAAACATCATAGCCAAATAAGACAACACTTGTGATGAGACTATGAAAGATTAATGTATTCTTATCCCATAGAAAAAGATTAATTGATTTGGAACTATTTTCAAGTCCAATAAATTTTCCACCCTTAGTTTATCCTTTTTCTCAAATTTATAGTTATATTCAAGATTTTAGGCTACACCCACAATAAATGTCATTCATATTTTGTAAGCATATTTATCATCAATATCTCAAATTCAACATCAACAATAATCAATAATCAAACCAAAGTAAATTCCCAGTCTTACACATGTGCACCATCATGATCCCTTGTGACACTCAAAATATAATTAGTAACATCTTATCATAAATAATTAAACATAATAAAATATATGCACCATAAGTTATGCTATTTCTAGCATCATCACATCTAATATCAAACTCATCAATATAATCTACCTTGATACTCAATAATATGCATAACAAGAATAATAATCACATGAAGTAATTGTCTAGATCATCAGTATCTAGTGTCCCCAAAAAATAATATATCAATCATAGTATTAGTATCAAAGTCAAGGTAGAATGGGGAAATACATAATGCGCTAGAATAGAGTTAAATGCTCACTTGGATGGGGCTAGGATGTCTGGTTAGCTTGGATGTGTTTAATTTAAGGATATTGGATACTTTTGGTCCATAAGATAATAGATCTATTGTTGGCCAGTATTTCCCCAATTTGGTTTTTTTAGGGTAAATCATGTATGGTCTTGCTATGTATATAATTATTTTTTAATTCTTTTCTTCTCACATCAAAAATATGTGAAAGAGACAAATAATAACAAATCATAAATAAAAACAACACACATAAACGATGCATGCCATTATTTACTATGGAAGACCCTAATCGAGGAAAATCCAACCTAATAATAGATATATTATCATTTGGCTTAAAAGTAACCAATTCAGCCAATGCTCTTGCCCCTAGCCTAGTGAACCTTTTGTTTAACACTGGTCCATTACGATCGAGAATACCCAATCCTTTTAAAGTCTTTAATTATTTGTATTAGCATAGGCTCAATACTATAGCTCACCAATACTAGGTGCTATAAACCACCACTATTGATCTAATATCCTTGACTCTTTCACAGAGTCAAGTTTATTTAAAAATCCCCCCTTAAAAATTGAATGGGGAAATTCTTTAAATCTAATGTAGAAAACACACATTCTCTCCCTATTGTCACCTAAGTCTACATCTAGACTTTGCTAGCAATAATACACATTCCTAATGAGGTCTTACGGCCTTATGTCCATTTACATGTAGTTTACTATTTTTCATCTCCAAAGTAGTTTTATTTTATTTTATTTAAAAAAAAAATAGGAAGGGTTCAATAAATTTTATCATTGTGGTACAATTTTATTTATTCAAATGTTTTATATTCATGCCTACCAGAAATAAGGCACTTTAAAAAAAATATTTTTCATAACAAATGATGTTTGAATTGATCAAATTATTGACAGCTTAATGTGATTATATAACTTAAACATATAAATCATGCAAACATATTCTATGGAAACTAAGATATGAAAAAGTCCAAAAAGGAATGAATAGGACTAACCTAAAGGAAATCTATTAACCAAGCCTCTCATCATCTATTACATATGCACAATATTATGTCCTTGCATGTCAATTGCTTCATGTTATGCGATTAGAGACCCATTATCACAATGTGCGGGATTTTGAAATTTTATCTCCCACTCAAAGAGGTATGGTTTTTCTTTATATCTTTATCCTTCTCACCTCCAAAAACAAAATGACATAAATCTTCAACCATAATCAAAAAACCATTTCTTAGACAAACTTTGGGTTCCTAGGACAGTAGATACTTCCCTAATTTAGTAATATCATGTTTCCTCTTGTGTGGATCATATTTTGTGTTTGGTTTGAAATTAATATTTGAATTAGGATCTATTGCATCGTTTAAAACTTATTCTAGGGCTAATATTGTAAATTCCATAGGATTCCCTAGATTGAAAGGACCAGGATGCTCACCCTCCATAAGTCACATAAGGCCTTCAACTCAATCAGAAATGAATTGGAAAATCCATGTAAGCCCAAGCGATTTGTAATCCATGTTTATTCATTATTACATGCATTAGTGTAATCATGTGGCATGTGTCCCTAGTATGCATAAATTAGATGTAGCATCAAGCTATGGAATTAACCACTAGGCATGTAGGAGGGTGGCAGGTGTACTCACATGCTAACTTAATGTGGAATAAAAAAAGTTAAGTCTTCAATGAAGGCAGGTTTGTAAGATGAAATAATATAAAAATGTAATATGGTTGGGACTAAATTATGATTAAGAGAGAATTAACATGTTGATGAACCATTTAGGTGAAAACTATTCCTAGATAATTTTCACCTAAAACGTATGGCACTCATGTATAGATGGATTTCCTTTTATATGAAGATCAATGATAAGTTTCCTAAGGGAAGAAGAAGAAATTTCATGATGAATGTACAAGAGGAAGTTGAATAAAGTTGAATGATGAACCCAAGTGAATTTACGTGGTTGTGACCCTTGATATAGTAGAAAAGAACTAGTGATAGTGCATGTGGAGGTCTTATGGCAAAAAATGGAATAGAATGAAGACCTTATAACAATGTGAGTCATTCATTTTGTTTGTAAGCAAGTCTAGAGTTCCATGTTTAACTTGATGTATTATTCCTATAAAATGTTTGTGTATGTACCTAGTATCTACATGAGTGGAGTTTTTAATTGTATGTATCTAATTCAATTGGGATGTATCCCAGAAATTTGAAAAGATTATGGTGCTCTAAAAAGCACTTCATAGAGAAAGGTTCATGGTCAGCCAAAAATCACTTTATGTGCATGGTCCATGGTTAGTTGAGACCATTGATTCAATGCATATGGTAAGAAAGAAACCACTTGCAATGTGATGGTTGAGGGTCAACCACAAAAACCCATAGGTGTAATGAAAAAATGTGGTTACGTCTAAACCAAATAAATCTCAAGATAATGACGACATGATTTCGGGGTAGTTAAAGGTACATGTATGAAGACACGTGATAAAAATTTGGTTGAATGAAAAATGTACATGAAGAACATCATACAAGACTAATATTTGCAATGGTTGGTCGTCCATGCATTATAATGGGTGGTTGTTACTTATATGGACGCAAAATTTTGGTAATGTTTGTATGATAGAAGTATGTGTAAATGTCAGGTTGGACCAATCATATAATTTTTTTATCAACACGTTATTCGTTTCATATTTGATCATGTGTTGCATAGGACTCAACATATTGATGAATATCTTACTCATGGAGATAAAGACAAGTTATGTGTTAAAGAGAATCTATTTATCCATTAATAGGGAGTATTAGAGTCAATGAACTAAATATATTACTCCAATGCATTAGATTACAATTTTTTCTTCTAAAGAGTGTTGTTTTCCAGTAACTATGAGTTGTAACCATGTAAGTTCCAACATTCTAACTTGTAATAAGCTATCCCATTGCTTTAAATATGGGATTCTATTGTGTGTAGAGAAATGGATTAGATCCAATAATATAATCTATGCTATTAATAGTTTTTCACTGTCATTGACTTTTTCTATTTTATGGGTGGTTCATCAACAGAGAAAATTATAGTAATTTCTAGATGATGCTAAAAGAATCATTGCCTGAATTTTGTTACAAAAACTAACATAATGTCCAACCCAAAGGTGTCATTGTTATGTTGATAGACATGTCTATGTTGGAAAGAGTAGCTACATTTTTAAAAAAAAATTATAACAAATTTTAATAGCATGTTCAATATTTAATTAAAAATAGTGGTTAGCTTGTGATTAAATGCTTTAATTTACTTGCATTTTATAAACTAGGATTTTTTATTATTTTAATTTTTTAAATATTTCTTACCGAATGAATTCCAACTCTAAAATTTGAATTATTTCCTAGCTTATTACCACATTTGTCTTTCTTACTTATATATTACACCTGCCACAAGCAGGGTATTACACATTCAATTTTTCCTTTGACTATATATTACTTGGTATTACACATTCAATTTTTCCTTTGATCAGATATTACTTTGTTTTTTAACAAACAAATATTGCAGCTTCTCCATATTTTAACATTATGGATGGTATTATACATTCCATTTTTCCTTTGACTGGATATTACTTTGTTTTTTACCAAAAATATCTTGTAGCTTCTCCATAGTTTAACGTTATGGATTGGATTTTATTATTTTTTATTAATATTTAGAATTATTTATCTTCAATATGATTGGTTCAAGTCTTATTCTATAATGATTGCTATTGTATTTTCACAATATAATTCCATGTGGATAACTTTATCATATTTTTATGCCATAATTTTTTGATGTAGTTGCAATATTTGTGCAATGATTTTTAGATACTTTTATATTTTTCATAGTTAATCTTCATAGAAAAAACCAAAAATTAAAATCTTTAAACAAAATATTTACCATCAATTACTACCCTCCCTATTGAATTTTATTACTTTTTATGTGAGACTTTTTGAAAAAAAAATCGGTTTATTTTCTTATCTAATTTGTCTAGGATACATCAGATATTCATTGAAATCATGAGGGGTTTTTGATGAATCCATATATGCAGTCAAAAAAACAATTTAAATAATAAAAATCAAGATTTCACCACAAATTGTTTCGCCATATTTCGGACAAAAATCTGTTGGAAACTCCAAACAGTATCACATATAGAAAATTGATCTCGATTTATATAGGAATGCAAATAAATACATAAATAAACATAAACGCAGATATGTAGCAGAAAACATACTTCATTTCATTAATATCAAATAAATGAAATAATCTTATAGACAGAATGGAAGTAAACTAGGTTGGGTGATGGTAGCTTATCTCTGAGAAGAGATGTGGTAGCTACATGCCTCTGAACTATCTTACAATGAGGCTGGAAGGCCTATTTATTATTGAGAAACAACGGAAAACCATAAACATCCAAAAACCTAACCCTAGGAGATGAAGCGCCAAAACTATGGGCCATGTTTGGCTAAATTGGTACATCAACTTCCCGAGGACGTAACTTTGGCATACAATATCCGTTTGACGCACACAATACCTTGTTAGAAATATCTATCTGAGGACTAAAAATTTTGAGTGACTAACAAAAATTATTTAGGGCCTCAAAATGGATCCAGAAGTTTTGGACCTGAAAAACTTTCAAAAATAATAAACTTGCAACAATTAAATAAACTGAAAAACTGAAGAAAAAAAATGGTGGGGGTCTTTGAAAAAAACAGTAAGTATTTCCCACACCTGACCGCGAGTTGCAACACCCCTACGCCTTCATCCCACAATGTTATTCCCCATTTGAATTGTTATTTAATAAAATCATTGAAAAAAACAGTAAGTATTTCCCCCACCTCACCGTGGGGCTGCAACACCCCTACGCCTTCATCCCACAGTGTTATTCCCCCTTTGAACTGTTATTCAATAAACTCATTGAAAAAAACAGTAAGTCTTGCCCCCACCATACTGCAGGCTACAACACCCCTACACCTTCATCTTGCAGCATTATTCCCCCTTCGAACTGTTATTCAATAAAATCATTGAAAAAAATAGTAAGTCTTTCCCCCACCTAAATGTGGCCTGAAACGCCCGTACGCCTTCATCCCGTAGTTCTATTCCCCCTTCGAACTGTTCAACTTCGACCAACTCCAAAATTACACCGGGCCAATTATCTTACCTCAGTGATTTTATTGAAAAACCATAATTCTCCAACCAAATCACTAGTTACTAATGTCTAATCAAATGCCAAAGATTCAAACTTTGTCCAACCCACCGAAACGAATCCTTACTCTCCAGCAAAATCCGACAGAACCATTCAACCCATCGGATCATCGATGGGTATCACTATACCGTTGAGGATTGTGGTTAATTCCGCTATGAAATGTGCTTCGGACTCATCAAAAATCTCACACTGAACATTATCTCCATGCCTCTTCTCACCACCATCCCACCCAAAAATTAGGAATCTTGAACACCCTTGCCACTAGAGCCATCAAAATCTCCAATAAAGAGCACTTAGATGAAGGAAAATCACATCTAATAAATGTTTTTCTCAAAAATTGATATAAAAAGCATCAAGCCATCAAAGCTCTGAATAAAGAAAAAAAATATTGTATTAAGGATAAGAAAAATATGGATATTTTACTGGAAAAGTGAGCCTTCCATATATCATGGGAACCATAGATAAAATTTCCCATGTCCTAAAAAAACATGACATCATGACCACTTTCAAACCTGTAAACATTGTCTAAAGCTGCCTCATCCCTATTAAAGATCCTATTGATCCCAAATAAAAGAGGAGTTTATACGATTCGTTATTTTCAACTGACATAAAACACAATCGATCAAAAACTTTTGCCCTCGCTGAGCATTCCCATAACACCAAACATCACATCTGCATTGAAAAAACTTGTATCGTTGCCAAGATTGACCACTATTACCATATAAAATTATGCGAGGCCATTAAAATTAATAAAATTCCTAAAAACCTAAACAGAGATGAAGGATGAAGCATTAGAAAAAACTCAATCCCAACCCTCCATTCCAGATCCTAATCTTGGTTTGTTATAATTTCTCCTCTTTCCCTTTTTTCTGGAATTTCTCTCTTTTCCTTTGATATAAACCTTCCTATCTTAACCCGAATCTCTTTAATCATTGATTTCTTTATCAATGTATTAAACATTCATTAAAAAATTATTCAACCTTTTTCTTCATCATTTTATTATTAACCTCAATTTATTACATATCCAAGACAAATTTAAAATCCATCTTCATAGAAAAACAAGCACTTTAATTAATTATTTTATTTTATAAAATACAAATTCAATTTTAAATCTTCTAAGATAAATTAAGTTCTTTATTCTAATGATATGATATCATTCTAATTAATAAAATATAATTGATATGTTTTCGTCACATTTTTCCATCCTTATGATGAACCTCAGTTGAAGGTTCGAAACACTGATTTTAATTTAAATTATGGGATAGATCCAGAAAATCTGTCACAACAATTCAACACTCCCATAAACCTCAAATCAGAAAACATTATTGGTGTTTCCCTTCTTCTAACTCATATTCAAATGGAACTATTGCAGGTTGTGGACCATTTCTGATGGCAAACGTTCTTTAACATACCTTGTTTCTATATGAACTGCAGGGGTTAGTGATGTATATGGATGACCATTTCCTTCCCAAAAATGTAATGCTTCCATTTTCGACAGGCCTGCACAATGGAAAGTGTTTGAAAGTGTCTCACTATGATATGCCACTAGATTCCCCTCCTAAGTAAGTACTGCCCCAATACTCTATTTAGAGGCATCTGTCTCGATCTCAAATAGTTGCTGCAAGTATGGTAATGTGAGCACTGGTGTAGAGAAGAGACGATGCTTCAACTCTATGAATTCCTTCTGTTGAGATTTAGACCAAAACATTTTTTCTTTTTCTCCTCCCTTGGTGACTTGACTCAAAGGCCAAGTGATATGAGAGAACCCCAACATGAACCTATAGTAGAAATTGGCAATACCTAGAAAGTTATGGAGCTCCATTAGAGAAGTTGGGGCTGGCCAATCCTCAATGACCTAGATCTTGGTTCGGTCCACATGCACCCCCCGCTCGTCAATAATGTATCCCAGATATTGAACCTGAGCCATGCCAAAAGTTCATTTCTTCAAATTGGCGCACAACTTGTGTTTCCATAGTGTTTGGAGGACCTGTCGAATGTTGTGGAGGTGCTCTTCCCAACTCTGGTTGAATAACACGATGTCATCCAAATACACCACCACGAATGATTTGGTGAATGGTCGCAAGATGTCGACCATCAGCCTCATGAAGGTTACAGGAGCATTAGTCAACCCGAAATTCATGACCATCCATTCAAAAAGACCCTCCTTGGACTTGAAAGCAGACTTCCACACATCGGAGGGTTCGATTGGTACTTGGTGATACCTGGACTTCAAGTGAAACTTGTTGAAAGATTTTTCCCCCTTGAGTTGGTCTAGAAGTTCATCAATCCATGGGATTGGATACCTATTTTGGACAATGATCTTGCTAAAAACCCTATAGTCAATACAAAGTCTCCAAGTCTCATCCTTCTTCTGCACCAACGCAATCGGGCTCCCACAGGGCGATGAACTCGACCGAATGTGACATTTCTATAGCATTTCTTGAATCTTCCTCTTGATTTCTTTGTTCTCCATAACAAAGCATTGATAGATTGGTCCATTGGGTCGTGGTGCACATAGGTTTAGATCAATTGAGTGCTTGACATGATAGTGCAAAGGCACCCATATAGGTGAGATGAAGAAGTCCCCATACTCCTCCATGACCTTGTCCATATGTTGTTTTCGTGTAGAGGATCCTTGTCGAGATGTCATAGACATAGTATTCTCCGTTCCCTGAGGGTGGATCATAAGGAAAAAAAAATATTGGTTTTTGAAGTGAGCATATTTCATTGCTTTGGAGTGATTGAAGGGATGGTAGTAGGTAGTGCTACCTACAGTATAAATTATTACCCAAAGTAGCAATAACAACATGAGACCGAGAGTCATACACAACATGTCATTTCTATAAGTATGGTTGGCCTAATAATACATCACAAACTTCAATAGGAGAAACATCACATAATACCTTATCCATGAAGCCTGCTTGATGTTGTAGGGAAGGCGACACTGATTGCTGATGTGGAGATCTCGTCCTTGGTGAAGCCACCCAATGGTGTATGGTTGTGGGTGTTATGTGATTGGAAGATCCATTTTCTACATGAACTCTGCTGAAATTAGTTTCTTTTGGCTCCCATTATCGACAATGAACTATAGCGGCAAACCCTTCACCCACATCCGGAAATGGAAGAGGCGCTCCTCCTCCTCTAGATCTTCGGTTTATTCCTTTTGAATCTTGGTGGTGGCAACAGTGGCACTGGCCTCCACATCAATAATTTTCTTCCCTTTTTCATTTCCCTTGTCGGGTTCTGACTCAGAGTAAGAACAAGAATCTGATTCAGAAGCATTCATCTCAACCACTAGTGACTGCTTGGCCCGACATTCACTTTTGTTGTGAGTGGAGCTCTTATGGAACTCACACCACTTTCTTGTGTCCTTATTTGGCATCGTGGTGTTTTTCTTCGCTTGCAAATTTGATGGGTTTTCCTAGGCCACCCCGCCTTGGCCTTATCATTTGTTTTGTGGTTTGGGAGAGCCTTTCCCTTGCTTATGATTTGTAGGTCCAAATTCTTGCTTCTTCTGTTTGATTTTCTACCCAATCTTGGTAGCATGCTGGTATGATGCACTAAGAGAGGAGATGTCAAGGAAATCCATTTCCTCCTGGATGTATCTATGCAGATAGCTGCGGTACTTCAACACCAAATGTGTCTCCAAATATTTGATACCAAACTTTGTGTGTAGGGTATGGAATAGATTTGTCAGCTCATGCACATCTTGATCCCTTTGAAGCTGCATCATAGTCCATTGTATGTATTTGTCCTCATAGCTCCCCATGAGCTAGTATTGTTCCTTGATGGAATCTCAGAAATAATTCCAAGTGGGTGCAATTGAGAACAAAGAGGATTCCCCCTCGTCCTTTTTCTCACAGTAGGTTTTCCACTGATCCGGGTGACTCCAAAGACACACATAGGACAAAGAGGGCTTATGGAATCTCAAAAATAAAAGTGATAGAAACGTGTCAAACTCAACTTCAGGTTGAATATCTTGTCGTCTTGATCGCAACAGTGTGAATAGTTCTTCAAACCGAGTTCGTATGTGAAAGTTAGAGCTAGTTAAAGTTCTAGGGTTGACTATGTGACATTCCAGGTTAAGGAGGATGCAATTTCGCAGAAATCTGGACACTAGTTTCCGGCCAGCTCCAGCCAGATTCCGAGAAAATTTGTTGGATAACTAATTTTTCTCCTTTGGCCTATTTTTGGGTATTTTAAAATACATTATTTGTTATAAAATCAAAATAACAAATATTAAAAAAAACAGGGATGGCGGGCCATGACCCCTACCACCCCCATCGGACCCCTTTTCAAAAAATATAACAAAATATTGCTATGGGGGGGTCAGTGGCCATGACCCCGCTGCCCCCAAAGCTACCAACAACCATACGTATATATGTGTGGGGCACGGGCTGTCAGCCCCGCTGGCCCCCCATCCATACCCCAACCACATGCAATTGAAACAAACAGAGTGGGGGCAGCCCACCATGCCGCTGGGCCCACCACCCGAAAAGGCCACCACCTATTGACCATTTAAACGCCACACCAAAAAAAGTTATGATTCAGGTTTTGGGGGAGGAGGGATTTGATCCCCTGACCTCCCCTTAACAAATTTCTCATTTAAACCACTGCGCCAATGAATTTTGTTTTGAATTTTGCCCCATTTTATATTTAAACCCATCATTTGCACAGTGTACCCAACGAAGGTCGCTAGGCTCGGGAATGCAGATCGAGGCAGAGGAGACAGAATGATGGCATGCAGTTCGAGACGTAGAATATTCCTTTGATGCCCAGAGATTCCCTTGCGGAGGTAAAATTTCTTTTTGTTTGAATGCATTCAAGATTACAGTCATTTTTCTCATATTTTCGTAGGGAACACAATGGTGAGGTTGGATTCACCTTTTGAGCAGTAGTTTCACAGATTCCCAGCAGAGGAGAATCTTCAAGAATCTTGAGGTAATCTTTCAGATTCCTTGGAGGCTGAAATTCGCGGATGTCAGAATGAATCAAATTTATACTCATTCTTCTCAGAATTTCACAAGGATCTCAATGGTGAGATCAGATTCTTGTTTTTAGTTGCATATTTTCAGATTCACTATGGAGCATCATCTTTAAGGAATCTACGGGGAATATAAAAGATTCCCTACGGCTGAGATTTCAACAATGTTATAATTTAGCAAATTGATATTCGATCCTACATCTCTCGGTGACACAAATCCAGTGGTGCAGTCAAATTTTCCATCTGAGCCTCATATTTTTTGGCCATTTTCCAGCATGGGATGACGGTCTAAAATTTCATCATGTTGAAAGTCAATTTCTTGCCATTCGACGCCACATTTGCGATGGTACATTCATATTTAGCGATTGAGAAGCCTATTCTTCATCCAACAGTAGAGTTGAGGTATATGAAGTGTTGTTTCCATGTATTTCATTGATTATTGTTGTAGGATGCTTTATGTCATGTTGATTCCCGCTTGAAGTATGATGCAAATTTTTCATGTTTATTTGTTGTTGTTGATCCCTGCTAATGTAAGATGCAGAATCTTTATGTGTATTGATGTGGTATGTATTTAGCATGGATGGTGATTTGTGTTGTGAGATCCCTTTATTTCTGTCATGGCGGGATACTCTTTATCACCATGTGTGAAGTTGTCGTGCTGATAGGAGATTTGTTTATGAGTGAGAGTTCCTTGTAACAGAACATCTCATGGAGAGAATTTTCCACTCATGTTGAGTTATTTTCCTTGTATGACAAGTCAACAACATCCATATACATGATCATCAGTTGCAACACTGAATGAAACAGTCAACACCATCAAGACACCGAGGCCCAGAGACGTATTCCACCCTGAATGAACTTCGTTATTAAACCTCTTTCATTTTCTTCATATGATTGTTGAAATGCATTCCTCTAGATTATATCTGCATGTGTTCATTAATTCTTTTGATAAAATGTAATTCTAACACATCATCCGAAGTAAAATGTCTTGGTTAAAAGGGTATCAAATATTTACGCGGATCAAATCGTATCAAAGAGGTCTTCTTGCTGATGTGGACTACAAGCATGAACCATTGAACGTGTAAAAATGGATTATGTCAAAGACATGTATGAGACCATGCTTAGGGTGTCCGAGAAAGAAGACATGTTATATGAAGCTTATGAGAAACAAGTAGCAGATAATGCTGAGTTGAAAACACTTCTACAAGAGGAACAGGATGATAAGCAGCGATTGCAGCTTCAATTGCAAGCCACGACAGAGGCATTGGAAGAATTGAACTGCAATGATGGAAGTATTCAAGTAGATCATGATGCATTAAAGACCCTTATACAAGAAGAGAAGGAGGAAAAGTTGTGATTGCAGCTTCAATTTCAAGCTACAATAGAAGCATTGGAAGAATTGGAGTGCAACGACGAAAGCCTTCAAACAGATCTTGATGCATTAAATACACTTCTATGAGAAGACAAGGAGGATAAGCATCGATTGCAGCTTCAACTACAAGCCACAAAAAAGGATTTGAAGGAAGTGAAGTGCAAGGAAGGCTCAGAGAAGCCCTCTTCACATGTTTCCAAATCGACATCTGAGGTAAACAGTTGTGATCATTCTTCAGTTTCATCTTCACATGTGATTATTTCTATTGGAAGTGTGTAGACCCCATTATAGGGACTGGCATGAGTCTCCTTACCAAGATGGGTTAAAAAGGAGGAGGAATTCGCATTCATGGCCAAGGCATAACTCAACCATTCGAGGTTGTGCAAACATTTCACTACACATGCTTGGGATACACCAAAGGTGAATGCTCAAAGGTGTAAGAAGCTTCAACGGCATTGATGAAACCGTCGAGGAAAGAGAATGATGGGAAATCTTCACCATCATCTTATGACAACACATATTGCAGAAAGAAAGCTGAGGCAAGCTCTCATCACCATAATGGAAAACATAAATTGTTGAACTCGTCACGAGAAAATATTGATGGGAACACTTCGACATCATCCCATGGAAGTGCATGTCACAATAGAAGAGCTGAGGAAAGCTCTCATCGCCATGATCACACCAGAGACCACCAGGAAAGGTATAATAATTCTCGATATTCTCAAGTTCATTTTGATTATAATCATGTTGCTAATCATGGCATAAGAAAACTTTTTGTTTTTGTGATTTACATAACCATGTCATTGGTGAGTGTTGGAAAATAATGGAAGCACAAAGGAGGCTGAGGGGTGGAAAGCCTTCTCCACAATAGAAAAAAAAATTGGTTAAGTAGGTATGGAGGAAAAAGACCTTTTTTATCCATTGCAACCAAAGTAGCCATCAAATAACCATGTGTTTGAGGCTCCATCCAGAGTAGCACCTTAAGGACGAAGCGTCGGTGCATGAACCAGTTGAAATAGATGTTCGACAAGAAAACGTGCCACAAGGAGATGATCCATTCCCTTTGATAAGTGAGAGATGGTATTTCTAGATGTGGTAGTGTGTCATGGCCGTGTTTGTAAATCATATGTTGCATTTCTAACTCTAAAAGTGATGATGTGGTTTCCATCTCTTTTTAAGCAACCATGATATTTTTTCCTTGTTTTATAAATCATAAGATGCATTTATTTCATGTAAAAGTGATGATGTGTTTTCCATCACTTCAAAATGCGACAATGATGTTTTTTTGATCTTGTATGATAGCTCAGGTGTGATTTCCATTTGATGTAAACTTGACCACCAAGTATGTAAACTCATGGAAAGTGTGGAAATGTTTGGGTCATAATGGTCATATTTGAGAATGTAATTTTCAAGGGAGTGTACTATAGGTTTGTAGACGATGCAGGTGTCGGCTCATCGCTTAAGGCTTCTAAGAACAAAGGTGAATAAGATGGAAGGGTGATGTTTTCCAGGACACTTTTGGTGCAGAAATTGTACTCGGCAGTTGCAGATTACTGTTGATGCTTTTGGAGGAAAAAAAGCTCCTCAGTGGGGAGGAATGATCTAGGTGGCTTCAGAGAGACACACAGGAGAAAGAGGGCTTATGGAAGCTCAAAAATCAAAGTGAAAGAAATGTGGAAAACTCAGTTTTAGGGTCAATATCTCGTCATCTTGATCACAATGGTGTGAATGGTTCACCAAACCGAGTTCATATGCGAAAGTTAGAGCCAGTCAAAGTTCTAGGGTTGACGAGGTGACATGGCAGTTTAAGGAGGATGCAATTTCACAGAAATATGGCCACCGAATTCTAGCCAACTTAGGCCTGATTTTGGGAAAATTTGTTGGATAACTAATTTGTCTCCTTCGGCCTATTTTCGAGTATTTTAAAAATACATTATTTGTTATAAAATAAAAAAACAAATATTAATAAAAAGGGTATGGCGGGCCATGACCCCCTCCACTCCCATCAGACCCATTTTCAAAACATATAATAAAATATTGTTATTGGCGGTTGGCGGCCATGACCCCGCTGCCCCTAGAGCCACCAACACCATAGGTATATATGGGTGGGGCGTGGGCTGTCACCCCGGCCGCCCCCCTTCGTACCCCAACCACATGCAATTAAAACAAACGGAGTGGGGGCGGGCCACCATGCCGGCAGACCCGCCACCCAATAAGGTCTCTACCTACTGACAGTTCAAATGTTGCGCCAAAAAATGTTATGATTCGGATTTTGGGGGAGGAAGGATTTGATCCTCCGACCTCCACTTAACAAATTTCTCATTTAAACTATTGCGCCAATGAATTTTTTTGTGAACTCCGCCCCATTTTATATTTAAACCCATCATTTTCACAGTGCACCGAATGAAGTCAACCAAACCTAGGCACGTAGATCGAGGCAAAGGAGGCAGAATGATGTCACACAGTTTGAGACACAGAATATTCCTTTGATGCCTAGAGATTCCCTAGGGGAGGTAAATTTTCTTTTTGTTAGAATCCATTCAAGTTTATAGTCAATTTCTCACATTTTCGTAGGGAACACAATGGCAAGGTTCAATTTTCCTTTTGAGCAATGGTTTTGCAAATTCCCTATGGAGGATAACATTCAAGAATCTTGAGGAGGTCAAAATTCACCGATGTCAGAATGAGGTCAACTTCATACTCATTCTTCTTAGAATTTTGAAAGGATCTCAATTGTGAGATTAGATTCCTATTTTTCTTGCAGATTTTCAGATTCCCTGTGGAGCAGCATCTTTGAGGAACCTAAAGAGAATCTAAAAGATTCCCTACGACCCATATTTTGACAGTGTTAGAATTCAACAAATTGAGAGTCGATCCTACACCTCTCGACGAGATAAATCCAGTGGTGCAGTCAAATTTTCCATCTGAGCCTTATATTTTTTGGCCATTTTCCAACATGGGATGACGGTGTCAGATTTTAGCATGTGGACAGTCGATTTCTTGTCATTCGACGCTACGTTTGCGATAGTGCATTCAGATCTAGAGATTGAGAAGCCTTTTCTTCAAGAAGCAGTATATTTGAGGTTTAAGAATTGTTATTTCCATGTACTTAATATATTATTGTTGTAGGATACTTTATGTCATGTCGATTCTCGCTTGATGTATGATGTAGATTCTTCATGTCTATTTTCTATTGTTGATTCCTGCTGATATAAGATGCAGAACATTTATGTGTATTGATGTGGTATTTATTTATCATGGATTTTGATTTGTGTTGGGAGATCCCTTTGTTTCCTTGATGGAGGGATACTCTTTATCACCATGTGTAAAGTTGTCATGTTGATAGGAGGTTTTTTTATGAGTGAGAGTTCCTTGTAACGGAATGTCTCATGGACAGAATTTTCCACTCATGTTGAGGGATTTTCCTTGTATGGCAAGTCAAAAATTTCCATGTACTTGATCATCAGTTGCAACACTGAATGAAGCATCCAACACCATTGAGACACCAAGGCCCGGAGACGTAGTCCACCCTGGATGAACTTTGTTATTAGACCTCTTGCATTTTTGTCGTATGATTGTTGACATGTGTTCCTCTAGATTATATCTACATTTTTTCATTAATGCTTTTGATAAAATTTAGTTCTAACACAAGAGCCGCAGTAAAAGGTCTTGGTTAAAAGGGTATCATAAATTTAACCAGATCACCCACCAGTCCTTGACATGGGGGGCAGATTTGAGGAGTGAAAAAGTAATCCTCTCCCGGTTGGAAAAGTCAAAAACCAAAAAATATCCTTCTAATAGATTAAAACATCTATCTATGGCGTATGCATCTATTTAGTCCTCAAATATGGCAATTTAGAAGTTAAATTTTACCTTAAAAGGAGTGGAACCTCCAAAATGGTTGTCGGATGAAGATGCGCCACTGGTGGGTAGTCACCGAAGGATCTGGGAAAATTTATCCATCACGTTCCTTTGTTTCTCGAGGACCTCCTCAAGCAATATTTTTATAGGAAATCCTACTCCTTCATATTTATTTTCCGCCACCAGGGGAGGTCATCAAGGTTTGTGAGGTTGATCTTGCAAATGTTCAACCACATCGAGACTTAACTCCTTATGCCCCGATCTCATTGGGGACATGAAAAGAAGTATCGAGAAAGAGAAGACCGCTCTGATACCACTAATTCGGATTTATTCTGGAATGCAAATCAATACAGAAATAAACATAAACATAGAGATGCAGTAGAAAATCTACTTCATTTCATTAATATCATATAACTAAAATAAGCTTACAGACAGAATGGAAATAAACTAGCTTGGGCGATTGTAGCTTATCTTTGAGAAGAGATGTGGTGGCTACATGCCTTTGAACTATCTTAAAATGAGGCTCAAAGGCCTGTTTATTATTTAGAAACAATGGAAAATCCTAAACATCCAAAAAACCTAACCCTAGGAGATGAAGCGCCAAAACTATGGGCCCTGTTTGGGTAAATTGGTACATCAACTTCCCGGGGACGTAACTTTGACATACGATATCCATTTTACATGCACAATAACTCATTAGAAATATCTACCTGAAGAATACAACTTTACATTCAACAACATTGGTGATGGCCTCATGTTTGTCCTAGCTTTCCCAAAAAATGTCATTTAGGGCCTCAAAATAGCCCGGAAGTTCATGACCCAAAAATTTGCCAAAAATAGTAAATTGTACTACAAGTAACAAAAATGAAAAACTGAAAGAAACACTAGTTGGGGTCCCTATAGAATAGGCGGTTGGGCACCGATATCCACCTGGATCAGCAACTCCTTTGTTAATATTTAAAATTATTTATCTGCAATATGATTGGTTCAGGCCCTATTCTATAATGATTGTTATCGCATTTGCACAACAACGTGCCATGTGGATAATTACCTCAGATTTGTATGCCATCATTTTTTGATGTAGTTACAATATTTATGCCATGGATTTTAGATAGTTTTAGTTTTTTCATTGTTACGATTCATAGGAAACAACCAAGAATTGAAATCTTTAAACAAAATATTTACCATCAATTACTACCCTACATAATTTAAGCAAGTATTTGCATACAAATTTTATAGGAACAAGATATAAATAAATTCACTTACCAGGAGTTGTTACCACCCACCATTATTTATGTTTTCTAGTTTTCTTTTTTTTAAATAAACTGGTAGCAATTTTTATAAACAAAATTGGAAATGGGTCAAGTCCCTTATAATCGAGATAATCTATGTCTCATAGTTTTACAGAACTATAATAAGAGAGACCCTATTGCTACCATTTTTATTTCTATTTACTTTCCTTACATAATTTAGACTATATATTTTCCAGAAAACCCCGATCTCATTGGGGACATGCAAAGAAATATCTAGAAAGAGAAGACCGCTCTGATACCACTAACTCGGATTTATTCTGGAATGCAAATCAATACATAAATAAACATAAACATAGAGATGCAGTATAAAATCTACTTCATTTCATTAATATCATGTAACTAAAATAAGCTTACAGACAGAATGGAAATAAACTAGCTTGGGCGATTGTAGCTTATCTTTGAGAAGAGATGTGGTGGCTACATGCCTTTGAAATATCTTAAAATGAGGCTCAAAGGCCTGTTTATTATTAAGAAACAATGGAAAATCCTAAACATCCAAAAAACCTAACCCTAGGAGATGAAGCGCCAAAACTATGGGCCCTGTTTGGGTAAATTGGTACATCAACTTCCCGGGGACGTAACTTTGACATATGATATCCATTTTACATGCACAATAACTCATTAGAAAGATCTACCTGAAGAATACAACTTTACATTCAACAACATTGGTGATGGTCCCATGTTGGTCCTAGCTTTCCCAAAAAATGTCATTTAGGGCCTCAAAATAGCCCGGAAGTTCATGACCTGAAAATTTGCCAAAAATAGTAAATTGTACTACAAGTAACAAAAATGAAAAATTGAAAGAAACACTAGTTGGGGTCCCTATGGAATAGGCGGGTGGACACCAATATCCACCTGGATCAACAACTCCTTTGTTAATCTTTAAAATTATTTATCTGCAATATGATTGGTTCAGGCCCTATTCTATAATGATTGTTATCGCATTTGCACAACAACGTTCCATGTGGATAATTACCTCAGATTTGTATGCCATCTTTTTTTGATGTAGTTACAATATTTATGCCATGGATTTTAGGTAGTTTTAGTTTTTTCATTGTTACGATTCATAGGAAACAACCAAGAATTGAAATCTTTAAACAAAATATTTACCATCAATTACTACCCTACATAATTTAAGCAAGTATTTGCATACAAATTTTATAGGAACAAGATATAAATAAATTCACTTACCAGGAGTTGTTACCACCCACCATTATTTATGTTTTCTAGTTTTTTTTTTTTTTTAAATAAACTGGTAGCAATTTTTATAAACAAAATTGGAAATGGGTCAAGTCCGTTATAATCGAGATAATCTATGTCTCATAGTTTTACAGAAATATAATAAGAGAGACCCTATTGCTACCATTTTTATTTCTATATACTTTCCTTACATCATTTAGACTATATATTTTCCAGAAAGCCCCGATCTCATTGGGGACATGCAAAGAAATATCTAGAAAGAGAAGACCGCTCTGATACCACTAATTCGGATTTATTCTGGAATGCAAATCAATACAGAAATAAACATAAACATAGAGATGCAGTAGAAAATCTACTTCATTTCATTAATATCATGTAACTAAAATAAGCTTACAGACAGAATGGAAATAAACTAGCTTGGGCGATTGTAGCTTATCTTTGAGAAGAGATGTGGTGGCTACATGCCTTGAACTATCTTAAAATGAGGCTCAAAGGCCTGTTTATTATTTAGAAACAATGGAAAATCCTAAACATCCAAAAAACCTAACCCTAGGAGATGAAGCGCCAAAACTATGGGCCCTGTTTGGGTAAATTGGTACATCAACTTCCCGGGACATGGATTCCTTACTCCTACATTCCCATTTGTTCTTAAACACCCAAATAACATCGTCGGCTCCCAAGGAGATACTGGTTATCCCTAGGGTATTATCATATTTAATGGTCCGTTGATCCTTGTTTATTCCTATGCTCCACCTGTAATGCATTAAGGATTTAATTAATGAAATCATTAAGGTACGTGACATACAAAATTAGCTTGATCGATGTTTAATATTCCTTGTTCTAATACCACACCCATGTTGGCTTGAAGGTTTTCCATATGATTGTGTTTTCTTTTAACATGAAATTTTTTATATTCCTCTAATTTACTAAGAAGGTACATTATCCTTATAATCACAAGAGAGGGGTTGGAGTCTATAAGGTGCTCATTCCTGGAGAGTCTTATGCACTTTTAAATTACCACCAATGAGTTGTTGACAATGATCAATTTCCTAATGCCTTTAGAGATACTAATCTTCAGTCCTTGCCAAAGTGAGTGTGCTCCAACTTTATTTTTCGAGGCTTTCCCCTATCCCCAGGCGGAATTTATTTTACATTTTTCTTTGAGATTATAAAGCACCACTCCCGCTCTTGCCTCCCAGGTCTGTTTTCTAGTTGTTATTACCTACCATTATTTATGTTTTCTTCAACACTTTACTAAGTCTGAGTAAAAATGTAAATGTGCAGTATTAATAAGTAGGAGTAAAATTTTTAATGTGAAAAAATTCTAGTGGTTACTACCCACCAAAATTTATGCAAGTCTTTTCCCCTTACCATGAGATTTATTTTTCAATTTCATATGCCAATTTTCAGTTTTTCTAAAAGTATAGTTTTCCCTACAACACTTGTTCTTATCCAATTTTTTTTGCAAAAACTTGCTTAAAGTACATTGGAAAGTAATTTATGGTAAATTTTTTATTTACTTCCTTCAAAATTTAATAATAAAAGGTAACTACAAAAATATCTAAAATTACTGCATGAATATTGGAACTATATCCATAAATTATGGCATAAAATATGTGAGGCAGTTATCCATTTGGCATTATCTTATGCAAAGGCATTATCTTGTTTACCATGTCTAACATTTAGGGTGGACACTATAATCATCATCAAGGACTAGAAAGAAAATAGATGATAAGGGTGAATTTTGATCACACCTTAAATAGAAATTGGTAAGGCATAAGAGTATCTCACACTCTACTCGTCATCAAGGAATAGAAAGCAAACAAATGATAAGGGTGAATGTTGATCACATCTTAAATAGAAATTGGTAAGGCATAAGAGTTTTGTATACTCATTATCGTATACTCATTATCAAGGACTAGAAAGCAAACCGATGATAAGGGTGAATATTGATCACACCTGAAAGAGAAATTGGTAAGGCCTAAGAGTATTGTTCAAAAAATAAATCAGTCAATTTTTTTTTTAAATTACTAAATCATCAAAGGATTATCATAAAAAATGTTGATTGATAAAATAAATGAAATGTTATATGTATATTATTAATTCAAATATATTACGGATGTTATTATTGGGGGCACTCTCGAGCCAGTATGTTGACTTAGTGAAACTATACTAAAATAAAAATAAATAAAACTAACAAAAATAAAATAAAATATGGTAGATATGTGTAAGGTAATGTAATGTAAAAATTTTGGAGTTGTCTTTAATGCGACTTTTTGGAGTTTCTGGAAGATTTTTTAGCCGAAATCTAGTGGAAACATTTGAGGAGAAAACTTGATTTTTGTTATATAAATTGGTTTTTTTACTACATATATGGATTTGGCACCATGAAAAACCCGTAGGGAACTTCGATTGTGCAAAGTTTTCCCATAAAACTTGTGATTTCAATGAATTCCTGCCGGATTTTAGAAAAATTAGATCAGAAAAATAAATAAGAAAAATTTTCAAAAAGTCGCATTAAATACAACTCAAAACATTTTTACTATGTCATAATAAAATAAAAATAATAAAAACATAAAGTTGAAATAAAAATAACTTCATGGTATTCACCCATGGTATGACAACTCGTGGTATTGAACCATGGTATTCATGTTGAATATAGACTATTTAAAAGGGGAAATTAAATCAGTGTAGATCCATCTTAACTCACGATCTATCAAGCACTCAGAGGGAGCAAATTTATTGAGATGCAAACCTCTTTTAGAGTGAAAAGAGATTTTATCCCTCTCAACACTTGGTAGTTCCGAAGTTAAGATGGATCTATGTTGGTATTATATATAATCCATCAAATTATATTATATATTCAATGAGTTAAACCTATAATTCATGATTTATTGTTTATAATTTGTAATATATTATATTACATTATTCATGTGATATAACTATTAATGAATGAATTAACAATATGTGAAAATATTATTAAAAAAAAGAGAGATGATCAAAAATAAGAATAAAAAAACTAGGAGAAATAAGGGAATAATATTGAAAACTAAATATGTATTTTTCGAATTTAAACATTATAAGTTTCATTGGTCACTGTTAAACTAATAATGGTAAACAAAAAAACCAATTATTAGAGTTTTCCTTCTCAAGGACTACTAACAACAAAATGAAATTTTATTAATGATTAATTATTAAAATGTAACTTAATTATTTTATAATATTTAAATTACTTTACTAATAAATAGTATTAATTAACAAGTTAAAAATCAATAAATATTGTTAGTTAACAGGTTTAAAATTTTATGGCGTAGTCTAACTTATAGACAAAATGACATTTTTCACGACATTTTTTCTGGTATTTTTAATCAAATTCCAGTAGAGATTCTTAAAAACTTGAGTTTAAGTTATTTAATCTATAGAATCGAGTGTCTTGTGCATTTTTCAGGGTGTTAAATTCATTTTTTTCATTCAAAAATGCATTTTAAACAACAACAAAAGCATTTTATTTCACTACGGTGAAAAGTTTTGTTTCCTCTATAAGTTAGACTACGCCAAATTTTATTAGTCGAATTAAATAAGTATATTCATAAACAAATATAATGGGATAAACTCATTAATAATTAAGTGAAAATTGATTAAAACCATACATTTGTATTTAAAATATATTAAAAATAGTTAGAATACATATATATATATATATATATATATATATATATATATATATATATATATATATATATATATATATATATATATATATTATTTAATTATTTAAAAAATTAAAACCATTGATTTATATTACCTAGGTATTTAATGTTTATTACAAAATTTCATTTAAGCTCATGAAAATGAAATGAATTTTAAAAATTCAATTAAATTATAGTAAAAAAAATTATATAATTTTATTTAAAATCAATAAAAAATTTCTAATAGTAAATTAAAATGATTATCAATTTTAAAAACAAATAACTAATTAAATAAATCGACTCATTTTTAATATTTATATTCTTTTAGGGAATATATTCAATGTATCTTTCATAGAGATATCTAGTAACAACAACTACCCTTGAAAATACATCCACTAGTACAAAATGACTAATAAGTTACTAAAAAAATGACTAAAATTTGCATATAAATGACCATTTTTCAGTTGGTGACCAATAGTGGCTAATTTAAAGTATCATATAATGCGACCAATTTTTAGTCGTATTTAGCTTAGTCATTAATTGATTGCCTGAAATTTATCATCTAGTAGTATATTTAGTCATAAATTTGGTCATTAATTTAGTCATTAATTGTCATAATTAATGACCAAACAAAATATACTACTATATGATCACCCAATAAAAACAAATAATGATTAAAGAAATATGACCAAACTATTGGTCGCGTTCTACGATATTGTAAATTTGCTACTAATAGACATATATATGCAAAATTTAGTCATCATTTGAAACCAATTAATGACCAAAGAAATATGATTAAATTTTGGTCCGGTTATAAGATACTATAAATTAGCTATTAATATTCATATATATGTAAAATTTAGTCGTCATTTGTAATAAAAAAATTTATCATTTATAGTAGGCATTTATCTTTTTTTTGGTAGTTTCATATTCATTATATAAATGACTAATTTACTAGTTTATATTCATTTCATTTACTTTCATTAATAATCATTAAAAGACTAATTTAGTCATTGTATATTCATTTTATTTGTGCTCATCTTTAATCAATGTAGACTACTAATTTAGTAGTTTTAGATTGATTTCATGTACATTACTAATTAAATTAAATTAATTAGTATGATTTTGTGACTAAATTAAAAAAATGGCATACAATGTGCATGTTCATCTAATATGAAAATGAAAAGTTACATATCTTAATGACAATACTAAATAATATCAAATATAACTATAAATAATTTCAACTACATAAATTATATTATATTAAATGTCAAGTCTTACAATATGAGTTTCCAAATATTGGTTGGACTACAATTTACTCATGAAATATTGTTTTATCACTTCAAAACATTAACATTGTGTTTCTAAGGCATTGTCGGTGAATTCCCCAACTCATAAGACTTGACAATTATTCTGGATCTCATGCATGATATTGGATTTATGGGTATCAATACACTCGTTCTCTTCTCTCTCACTCTCTCTTTCTACATCCGTCACTCCAATGTTATCGTTCTCCTCTTTCTTAAATTCCTGCTTTTTACCATCAATCTTGAGTTTCTCTTATGAAAATAAAATAAGGTACAATTAAAAGTATAAGGCTAATTATTGATTAATTCCTCTCTTGCCCAACTTCTCCAACAATAAACAATGTATGAGTGTAAAGCTTCCCTCGACTCTAACCAATCAATGCTATTATGATAGCATATAAGACAAAAAGTCCAACCTGAACATATGGAAAGTAGATGTCATTAAACATAAACTTGATTTGATATTCATTCCAATAATTTGAAATTAACTTGGATATATGCACATACCAACAATCCAAAATAGTACATTATTCATCAAAAAAAAAATATTGAATACATATCCATAAACACCTACATATCGTTGCATTTTATTATGATATTAATAATTACCATAAGTTGCACATTCTGCTTCAATATCATCTAGATATTTGTATATTATACTTTTAAGAATAATATGGCAATCATTACAAATTATGACCTAAATTTGAACTTCTAAAATCCATCACCTTGAACAAGGATTCGACTCTAATAGTTACACATTGTATTTCAAAGTCAAATAGCTATATACACTCATCATTTTCCATTGACCACAATATTACATATGTGATAATGTTGTTTCCAAAACCACTAATATCATTAAACAATTCTAACATGGAAAATAATTTCTAACAATGTTCACCTAGAAGTTGTAAATTTATACTCAAATATTCTTCGAAGCTTGATATTTCAACAATAATATAAGCTTATGAGATTCAATTTATTTGACGAGAATAAAAATACCTTGATTGCGTAGAATATTTCATGGTGCCTAATGAAATCACAAGTTTTCTCCATAAATCACAAACAAAAATTGTCAATAAGGTTTACTAGCTTGGGTTATTGATAGGAAGAATCATTATTTTCCCAATCTAGGTTGAAATCCCACTTATGACATTTTCATAATATTCATTCTTCCTTAGCCAATTTTTTAATGAGGCTTTTTCATGAGCCAATAGGAATATCTTACTCTTGCTTAGGGTAAGAGAGTGAAGAAATTGGTTACATGTTTGAGAAAGAAAAAAGATTACAAACAAGAATTTTTCCCACACGATAAAAATAATTTCCAAAAAACTATATAATTTGGGTGCCCACTATACCACTAAAATGATTCAATTAAGTCATTTAAACCACTAATTACATTTACTAATCTCATCCATGTTCTTTTGAACATAATAAAAAACTCAATGTAAATGCATTATCACTGAACATTTGGGAAATGAATATCAATTACATCAAATAATCTTCAAAAAATTTAAATAAACTAAAGGCCTAAGGGATATTTCCTTCAAATTTTGTATTTCTTACCCAACTAACTAGGATACATTTTAAAATCATTGGACTAAGGATTGCCTTGGTGTTTCATTATCTCTAAGTTTTTTTCGCATTTGATTCAAATGTTCTGTAATTTTCAGATATCAATATGCAATTTTTGCATCAACAACATTTCCCAAAACTATTTATTCTATGATTATTTTTTTTATTCCAGTACTTCAGAACCTTAGAAATAATATTATGATGCATAAATAGTTACTTATGTGACAGTATTTCATGGTGCACCTTGAAAATTTGTGAATAAGTAAAATGCATTGCAAGTGAATTTATATATAGCAACAAATATCCTACTCTTTTTTGGCATTCTTAGTATATGATTGTAAACAATTTTTGTTTCAAAAATCTGTACAATAATATCTATAACTGACAATGAGACTACAATTAAATCACTACAACGAAACTAAATATTTTCATAATTAAGACAACAACCACTTCAATAGAATCTTACACATTAGAGCATGACTCCAAATACATATTCCTTATACATAATTATGAAACATAGGGACTATCAAAACATTAACATACAAACACTTCAAAAAAAATACCTTTGTGAAACTCCAATGAGGAGACATTCCAAGTTATTCCTATGAGACCTCCCTTATGTCTCTTGTCGTTTGAAAACAAACCATTGTTTAACACATAGCAATGTATACTTCAGTCTCATTGATCTAGCTGACTTCAATCCATTTTTAAATGGACAAATTAACCCATTTTTTTGTATTTATATGAGAAACACGTGCATATAAGGTTTTAAATTTTCTTCTGCTATTGGTAGAATGAGAGATGAAAAATACACACCCTCCAAATCCAATTCTCTTTGGATTTTTGTACAAGCATGTCCTTGTCTACTTTCAACATAACAACATTATTTGAAATTTTTTTCTTTGATGATACCATAACGAGCCTCATAAACAATTTCTTAAAAAGAATGAAACAATATTGTAACTCAAATCTTGAGTCTAGAGATAATATTCATAATTTCATAGAGGAAACTTTCCAATTACAATAATTATAAATGTTGTGACATACCCTCTTTGATGTATGGAAGCAGCAAGGCCTCCAAAACCATACATTCCAAAGCATGGCTACAAAGAAAATATTTTATTAGAGGAAATATCAAGAAACAATCCACACATAAAAAATTAGTGAAAATAATTTTTGAAACCAAGTTATGTACTTATAAACCAAATAGAGTAATAAAATAAAAATATTGCGACCTTCGCACAAATTTCCGAAAGAAAATTACATTTACAATTGGATCCTAATATATTCCCTTTAGTTAGAAGTCGGAATACTCTAATTCAAAATTCATACTAACATTCATATGTTTGTGAATTCTTTAGTGAAATTATACCTTGAAATGTCCAATAATGATAAGAATTACTTACCAAGCAACCCCACATAAGGTAATTGGCTCATTTTCATACAAGCTAAATTATTTCATATTTCCTTAGCATGCATAGATGTATGCAGATGCAGATTTTGCATGCACCTACTTAACTATTAAATATTGTGGATATAAAACATTGGCTACCAAATTGACATGATTTTGTTAAAGGAAAACTAGTATAAGCCAATTCCGTAAATGGAGCGGAAAATAAAATGGAAAATAAAATTAAAATGCTAGTAGCAATGTGAAAAAATTAGCCTTAAATTGTTCCAAAGTACCAATGGAAACCAATAATGAAAAATATTAATTAGAAACAAAGTATTAGAAACTCAAATTTCATTTCAAGCTAAGTGGCGGACAACAAAAATTCACACAAATGAGATATCAAAGAATCAAAAGATCTTAGTTTTCTCAACTATGAATGGATTCTAATATTTTACTTCATTATTCTTTTAGCTTCTAGTTTCCCTTGATGGAGGATATCTTCCTCATTTAATCAAATATGGAGCTGAGAAAGCGAGAAAATATTCCAAAAAACATCGGATACAATTTTTAGTGATATTCCTGGTTCAACCATTAAAGTATATAGTTTATGCTTTAGTGGTCATATAATTTCTTATACTTATTATTGAGGACCAACGGAGATTATTTTCCTCAACTATGAATAGATTCCAACATTTTACTCCATAGTTATTTCATTTTCTAATTTTCCTCAATGAAGGACATGTTCCTTATTCAACCAAAACTAGAGCTTGGAAGGTGAGAGAATGTTCTAACAT
This sequence comes from Pinus albicaulis, assembly GCA_034641835.2. Lineage (NCBI taxonomy): Eukaryota > Viridiplantae > Streptophyta > Pinopsida > Pinales > Pinaceae > Pinus > Pinus albicaulis. The sequence continues at coordinate 522,756,044 of CM076581.1, forward strand.
AAACCAGATACAATTGTTTATGATATTTGTTGTTCAACTCTTAAATGAGAGTTAATGTTTTAAAGGTCATGTTGTGTATTATACTTGGTACTTTCTTCTTTATTTAGGTGGTGAATACATCCAACACTAGATTGTAAATAAATTTGAAATCCAAAGACAACCCCAAATTCCCAAGTAGTGAGAGAAAACCATGGACCGCAAGTCACCAAGAAGATTTGCACACCGATGAATTTGTCCTAGACGAAACACATAATACGAATCCTACAACATCTAGTAGAATGATATAGCAAAAATGCATTGGAAAATACTTAGTGTCTTTGTATTATGAGCATTTAAATAAGTAAATTGATTTCAACATTTAATATAGTCACATTCCCTTTTTTCATGGCTACATTATGCAGTGCTGCTTGTATATATGTGATACATCTCTCTCACATATATCATTCTATATGGATAAATCACACACATTGAATAATACATCAGATGTCTCTCCCCTCTCTACAAGTGTTCTACATATGTGCAAGTGCAAGTTTGATATGGAAATGACGCCAAGATATACAATTAGCATCTAGGAGGTTAAAGCCCTAACTAAGAGTTGAAATAAAAACAAGGACCCCAAGTCACCAAGAATATTTTCACAGTAATGAAGTTTTCCTTGGAGAAGCATAGAATGTAAGTCTAGTACCAACCACCAATATGACATTCACTTAAGTGAAATTTGGTAACATCTTTTTAAAACAACATCCTTTATATATTCCAAATTTAACTTGAAGTACACTTTCAAGTGCCAGAGGTGGTGGAGGCACAATTCCAATGCTTGGAAGCATCCAAATTTAGTATTAGTTCAATTGGATTATATTGTTTTGGGCTTATATGGAAAGAATATTATTCTATTATACAATAAGAAAATTATCTTAGCAGTTAGTAGGAATGTCAAATTAAGTCTATTCCATGGCTTGGGATGTTGTGGGGGCTTGTTGCATTCATTTCAAGCTTATTGCATTAGGGAGTCTTAATCTAAAGTAACCAAACAAGACTTTTTGTAGCATAGCAAGACATTTTTGTCCCAGTGTTAAATGTGAAGTAGCTAAACAAGACTTCCATTACGTGGAAAGATGTTTCACTTCTAGTATTAAATAATCGTGTCGACTGGAAGTTTGAGTCCAAAAAAAATACAAAGAAACAGAGATTATAATGCATGTTTACATTCAATATATGGTTATCCTTAATAAAGAGGTGTAAAAGAAAATTTCAATAAAATATCACTCCTTGTCTCTGACAAGGAATATGCTATTATTGCTTCATAAACAAGGAGAGTTCTTCAGAATGAGCTAGTTAGTTTCGAAAGGTATTTATACCTTCGAATTCAATACCAGCTACATAAGGACATATAAATGCCACCTCCCATGTATAATATACCATAAATCCAAAGGACATGGTTTCTCTTGTCTAAGAATTCTTGAGATCATTGTGGTTATTTTTTTAAGAGGAAATTCATGATAGAAGTTATAGTTATCAATGCCTTGTATAAATAAGAAAAGGGTATTCATTTTTCAGTCTTACAATCTATACACGTGTCAATGGATCTGGGAAAATTAATAGTCTTTATTCACCCCTAATAACTCTTATTGAAAGGTTTCTCTTATTATAGCCTTCTAGGAAGCTCTGATGTATGTATCTTGAAGCCATGCTTTCAAGGGATTGAAGGAAACAACAAAAACCTTGTTCTAAATATGTTCTCTTAAAGACATACACGAATTTGTTTTCCCTTGTGGAATGTAAAAGTATAAACAATATTTATTTTGATCCTGAAAAGGTGAGATGATTGTGCTGCAATGTTGGGGTGTGCGTGGTTTCTTCTATATTTTGTTACATATAGTAGTTTCTATTCATAATTCACACTTCCAAACTACTATATAATAAAATTCAATCTTTTATGTTTCTTCAAAACCATGCCAAAACTTTAGAAATTTTCTTGATATCGATTTATCTCAACCAAGAAACCTTGTTTTGATGTTTTCCAGCATCATTATTACAATTTATATAAATACATACAGGTGGATCTTAAGCAGACTTGGGAAACAGCTACGATATTTTTAAAAATTCCAGGGATCCTCATTTGACTGAAAATCATGAAAATTTTCTCTTATAAACCATGAATTTGCATCCTTGCAAAGTATTCGTGTCTATGTGTTGTTAATTCGGTGTGTAGAATTTTTTTCCATTTGGGATTCTCGTGAATTACAAGATAGTGCATCAGGCTTTATGTTGTATGTCCTACAGCTAGCAATTTTGATGGATTACAAGTTGGTGCATATCTTAGAAACTCGTTATGTTTGACCATATCATGAAATAAAATTACCACTAATAACTTTATTTAGATCATGTTCTAGTGTAATACAACCAATCCCCTTTAGAAGGACCAAACATGATAGTTTATCAAGAACTCATGTGCCATTGTCCACTCACTTCGATAAGGTTTACATTTGTAAAATGTGTTAAAAACATATCATAGATGCTGAAGGGGAAAAAATTTACCAGAGTTGAAATTGATGACATCATAGTTTTACTCTAATTTCAAGCAAAATAACACTTCCTGTGGACCTTCAAAAACACTACTCTACATATCCATTGATACGCTTAGGTAAATTAGTACATCAACTTCTCGAGGACGTAACGTTGGCATACAATCTCTGTTTGACACGCACAATACCTCATTAGAAAGATATATCTAAGGAATACAACTTTCAAGTTGTAACAGTAGTTAAAAACTCATGTTGGTCTTGGTTTTACAAAAAAAACATCATTTAGGGCCTCAAAACGGCTCCGAAAGTTTAGGACCCAAAAAACTGCAAAATATAGTAAATTGTGCTATAATTAAGGAAACTAAAAATTTGAAAGAAACAATGGTGGGGGTCCAAGTGGAATAGGCAGTTGGCCACCAATATCCACCTGGATCATTCGTCCCACCTTAGGAAGCAATTCTCCCGGTTGTGTTGAGTTCTTCCATGAGAGGAGGAAACTTCTACTGAACTTGTTCCCTAGTGAGCCACTTTCCTTGGTGCAGGAGTTGGCTAGCTTTGAAAACCTGATACAACTAGATCTCTTACTAGAGATTTTTATTGATATGTGTGTCCATGATACGATCCGTTGTGGCTTTTTCCATGCATTCTGTGTTTAACTATGTTGGTGTGAGTTGTTCAGCAATATCAGATGTGTTTAGAAATGGTGGAAAGTAGGACCAAAGGCGGTCCACATTGAACACTGGGTGTAGGCTAAGGAATGGTGGAATACTGAGCTTGAAGGAATTATCCGCTACAACCTTGGTGATGGTATATGGCCCATATCGGAGCGGTCGAAGCTTTTTGTGCAACCCAACGAGGCGTTCCTTCTATAAATGTAGTCAAACTTTGTTTTCCACCTGAAACTTGTGTGGCACCCGATGCTGATCATCTCATTGCTTGTACTTAGCATTAAATCTTTCCAATATATCATGGACCTATTGGCAGAATTTTTTAATGTGATCAATGAATTTGTTTTCCTTATCATCTTAGGAATGGACATGAGCTTAATCTTCCCAAGTAGTTGCAAATGGCATGGCCACATCAATAGGACATAGTGGCTGGAATCCCAAGCCCACTTGAAAGGGGTTGTTTCTAGTTGAGATATGGAGAGCTCGGTTATAGTTTTTTTGTACCTAGGGGAGGATTTTATCCCATATGCATGGATACTTCAAGTTTTACATGCGTGTAATGTGCACAATCATCTGACGACCTTTGTTTTTCCATCATTTTGGGAGTGGAAAGTTGTGGACTTAGTGAGCTTGGTGTCCACCATCAACCACAGACTTGACCAGAATGCACTGAGGAACCTCCTATCCTGATATGAGATAATGGACTGTGGGATCCCAAAGTGTACCCACACTCTCTCAAAGAAGATTTTAGTAGTGGATTCTGTTGTGATATTCTTCTTTCAGGCTGCCATAATGGACATCTTAGAGAATCTGTCAATGACAAGAAAAACACAGTTGTTTCAATGCTTAGTAGAAGGAAGGCCCAACATGTAATCCATAGATATGGATTCCCATGGTTGAATACGGGTAGGCAGCAGAGTATATAGGCCTTGCTTATTGATATTTGGTTTGGAAATGACACAGGAAATGCAGGATCTAATGTACTTCCCAAAATCATGTCGAAGGTTCATCCAATGGAAATACTTCTGTAGTATTTTCATTGTTTTCTCAACCTCGAAATGTCAAACGACCTGACTATAGTGCACTTCCTAAATCAACTTGGCACACTCATCTAAATGAACACAGAGGTGTCCCAGGTGGCATAATAATGCATCCTAGAGGTGAAAATCTGGAAATTTCTTACCCTCAAGGAGCGTCTGCTATGTGTTGTTGAATTATGGATCACTTTTGTAGAGATGCAGCTAACCTGAAGTCCCGTCCCATAAGAATCGAGCATAGTAGTTAGCACCACAATTGGTGGTTGGCTAAGGAAGTTTACAACATTATTGGTGTTTTCCTTCTTGTACTTGATGTTAAAATAGAACTGTTGCAGTTATGTGGACCATTTCTGATGGAAATCGTTATGAAACTTCTCTTGTGTATGTATGAAGTTCAGGGGTCGGTGATTTGTGTGGATGACCATTCTCCTCCCCAAAATGTAATGCTTCCATGGTCAACAGTCCTGCACAATGAAATACATCTCTTTGTCATAGGTGGGATACTTTCCGACTATTTCTTAAAGTGTCTCACTGTGATATGCCACTGGATGCCCCTACTGAGTAAGTATTGCCCCAATAAAATAGTCAGAGACATTTGTCACAATCTCAAATGGTTGTTGCAAGTCTTTTAATGTGAGCACTTGTGCAAAGCAGAGATGATGCTTCAACTCTACGAACACCTTTTGTTGAGATTCAGACCAAAATGATTTTTATTTCGCTCCTCCCTTGGTGACTTTACTCAAAGGCCAAGTGATATGAGAGAACCACAACACAAATCCGTGGTAGAAATTGGAAAGACCTAGAAAGTTGTGGATCTCTATTAGAGTGGTTGGGGTTGGCCAATCTACAATTACCTGGATCTTGGTTGGGTCCAAATGCACCCCCTGCTCATCAATAATGTATCCCAGATATTGAACCTAGGTCATGCAAAAAGTGCATTTCTCCAAATTGAACTTGTGTTTCCACGGTGTTTTGAGGACCCGTTGAATGTGGTGCAGGTTCTCTTCCCAACGTTAGTTGAATATCAGGATGTCATCCAAACACACCACCACGATTGAGTTGGTGAATGGTTGCAATATGTCTTCCATCAACCTCATGAAGTTTGTGGGAGCATTTTTCAACCATAAATGCATGACCAGTCATTCAAAAAGGCCCTCCTTATACTTAAAGGTATTATTCCACACATCGGAGGGTTTGATTGGTACTTGGTGATACCCGGACTTCAAGTCAATCTTGCCGAAATATTTGGCCCCCTTGAGTTGGTCAACAAGGTCATCAATCCATGGAATCAAATACATTTTCTGGATGGTGATCTTGTTCAGCACCTGATAGGCAATATGAATTCTCCAAGTCCCATCCTTCTTCTACACCAACATGATCGGTCTCCCACAGGGAGATAAACTCAATCGGATGTGACCTTTCTACAACATCTCCTGAATCTGCCTCTTGATTTTGGCGTTCTCCATAATAGAGTGTCGATAGATTGGTCCATTGGCTAGCTGTGTGCCTGGGGTTAGATCGATGTAGTGCTTGACCTGAAAATGCAGAGGCACCCCTGCAGGTGAGGTGAAGATGTCCCCATACTCCTCCATGACCTTGTCCATATTTTTTTGTCGTACGGAGCAGCTCTGTCAAGAGTTCGTGGCCACAGTATTTTTCTTTCCCTGAGGGTGGATCATAAGGAAAACAAATTTCTTGGTTTTGTAAATGAGCTTACTACATTGCTACACAGTGATCAAAGAGATGGTGGTAGGAAGTGCTGCCTCTGGTATCTTGTACAACTTATTACGCAAATTAATAATAACAGCATCAGACCAAGACTCAAACACAACATGTCACTTCCATAAGTATGGTTGGCTTAATAATACATCAAAAACTTCAAGAGGAGCAACATCACATAATACCTCATCCGTGAAGGGCTTGATGTTGTAGGGAAGGCGACAGTGCTAGTTGACGAAAAGATATTTTCCTTGGTGAAGCAACCTGATGGTGTATGGTTATGGGTGTGTTGTGATTGAAAATACCAACCGCTTCATGACCTCTAGTTAAATGAGGTTCTTTTGGCTCTCGTCATCAATAATTAACTACAGTGGGAAACCCTTCACCCACATCTGGGAATGGAAGAGGCACTCCCCATCCTCTAGATATTTGGGTTCTTCCTTCTAGATCTTGGTGGTGGAAATGGTGGAACTAGGCTCTACATCGATAATATGCTTCCCTTTTTCATTTCCCTTGTTAGGTTTTGACTCAGAGTTAGAAAATGCATCTCATTTGGAAACCTTCATCTTGGCAACCAATGACCTCTTCGCCCAACGCTCACTTGTGTTGTGAGTGGAGCTCTTATGTAACTCACACCACTTTGTCGTGTCCTTCTTGGCTTCGTTGTGTTTTTATTCGCTTGCGGCTTCGACGGGTTTTCCTTGGCTGCCCCGCCTTGGAATTTTCCCTTATTATGTGGTTTGGGGGCTCATTTCCCTTGGTTCTGATTCGCAGGTTCAAAGTCTCGCTTCTTCTGTTTTAATTTCTAATCAATCTTGGAAGCATACCAGTATGTTGCACCAAGTGAGGAGATGTAGAAGAACTTCATTTCCTTCTAGATGTATATGTGCAAACAACTGCGGTAATTTAGCACTAAATTCTTCTCCGAATATTTGATACCCAACTTTATGTGCAAGGTGTGGAACATATTCGTCATCTCATGCAAATCTTGATCTCTTTGTTGCCGAAATGTAGACCAATGTATGTACTTGTCCTCATAGCTCCCCATGAGGGAAATATCATTCCTTGATGGCATCTTAGAAATAATTCCAAGTGGGTGTGGCAGAGAATAGGGAGGATTCCCCCTCGTCCTTTTTCTCACAGTAGGTTTCCCTCCACTCCTTGACATGGGGGGCGTCTTTGAGGAGTGAAAAAGTAATATTTTCCCGATTGGAAAATTCATGAACCAAAAAATATCCTTCTAATATATTCACCCATATATCTACGTTGTCTGCATCTATTTGGCCCTAAAAAATGGAAATGTTGAAGTTAATTTGTACCTTAAAAGGAGTGGTGCCTCCAGAGTGGTTGTCGGATGAAGATGCCTCATCGGTGGGTAGTCATCAAAGGATCTGTGAAAATTTATCCATCATCACATTCCTCTATTTCTCGAGGGCCTCTTCTAGAAATATTTTGATAGGATCTACTGCTCCCTCAGCTTTCTTTTCCTTATTTATGGGGGGTCATCAGGTTTTTCAAGGCTGACCTTGCAAAGTTTCAACCAGATCGAGCCCTAACTCCTTATACCCCGATCTCGTTGGGGACATACAAAGAAATATCAAGAAAGAGAAGACTTCTCTTATACCACTGATCTGGATTTATGCAGGAACACAAATAAATATATAAATAAACATAAAAACATAGATGCATCGGAAAATATACTTCATTTCTTTAATATCAAATAACTGAAGTAAGCTTATCGATAGAATGGAAGTAAACTAGCTCAGGCAATGGTAGCTTTTCTCTAGGAAGAGATGTGGCGGGTACATGCCTGTTAACTATCTTATAATGAGGCTTGAAGGCCTATTTATTATTGAGAAACAATAGAAAACCATAAACATCCAAAAACATAACCCTAGGAGATGAAGCGCCAAAACAATGGGCCTTGTTTGGGTAAATTGGTACATCAACTTCCCATGGACATAACTTTGGCATACGATCTCTGTTTGACGTGCACAATACCTCGTTAGAAATATCTATCTGAGGACTATAACTTTGAGAGATCGGCATAAAAAAAAATCCCATGTTGATCCTGGTTTTCCAAAAAAAACATTGTTTATGGCCTCAAAATGGCTCTGGAAGTTCAGGACCAGGAAACTGCCAAAAATAGTAAATTGTATTACAATTTAGGAAACTTAAATACTGAAAGAATATAATGGTGGGAGTCCAAGTGGAATAGGTGGGTGGCCACCCATATCCACCTAGATCAACAACTCCTTTATTAATCTTTAAAATTATTTATCTACAATATGATTGGTTTAGGCCCTATTCTGTAATGATTTTTATCGCAATTACACAACATAATGCCATGTTGATAATTTCTTCATATTTGTATGCCAACATTTTTTGATGTAGTTGCAATATTTATGCCATGGCTTTTAAGATTCATAGGAAACAACTAAAAGTTGAAATATTTAAACAAAATATTTACTACCCTCCATAATTTAAGCAAGTATTTGCATACAAAATTGATAGGAACAAAATGTAAATAAATACACTTACCAGGATATTTTACTACGCACCATTATTTATGTTTTCTAGTTGTTTTTCTTTAAAGAAATGGGTAGAAATATTTATAAAACAAAATTGGAAGGCCATGTCCCTTATAATTGAGATAATATATGTCTCATATTTTTGCAGAAATATAATTAGAGAGACCCTGTTGCTACCATTTTTATTTCTATATACTTTCCTTACATCATTTAGAATATATATTTTCTAGAAAACACCACAGATATGTACTATCTGAAAAAACATCAAAATAAAACCGATTGTCTAATAATGGCCTCTAGGCTATGTTTCCTCCTAAGCCACTTCATATGGTTGGCCTAGTTCCATGATCCTCGTAACATTAGGCTCTAGCTCAATTTGCAACTACTACGCTTTCATCAACTATTGTAGTGGGAGAATCACCCAACCCAAAGACCTCCTTCAACACCACAATGATGGTCATTTCAAATTTCACTTCAATATTATCCACTTTGTATTTCTTTTTGACCATTCGAGTGCTCAGGTGTTCCATAGCTTTCTACATCAACTCCATATCTTCCCCAATCCAGACAAGTGGGACACCACAACTGTGATTTGTTCCATAATCTCCTTAATTATTTTCTTGCTTGAATTATCTATCATCTCTACCACACTCCCACTGCGCCCGAGCTCCTTTTCTTAATTTCCACTGTCATTGTTTGTCGCAGAAGCCATATTTTTCTCAATCCTTCCTTGCGCGAGAATGATTCAATGCTTAAGCTAAATTACCCAAATTCTATAAATAAACACCTAATCATTTTCAAATGTGGCTCCAATATTGTCAAGATTTAATGTCTTCCCTGTCTACAACTCAGCCATGACATTGTCCGTTGTCCCTAGCACCGCCAAAATCCTTTTCAACTGAACCACGATGGTATTAAGGATTTTTTCACTTGATTTCCCATTTATTAACCAAAAAAATAAAATCCACTGGCCATGTGACATGGATGCCTTACTCCTACATTCCCATCTATTCTTAAATACCCAACTAACATCGTCAGCTCCCAAGGAGTTACTAATGATCCCTAGGGTATTATCATATTTAATGATCCGTTGATCCTTATTTATTCCTATGCTCCACCTGTAATCAATTAAATATTTAATTAATGAATCCATTAAGGTAAGCGACATACAACGTTATCTTGATCGATGTTTAATATTCCTTGTTCTAATACCACACCCATGTTGGATTGAAGGTTTTCCATATGATTGTTTTCTCTTTTAACATGATAATTTTTATATTCCTCTAATTTACTGAGAAGGTACATTATCCTTATAACCACAAGAGAGGGGTCAGAGTCTATAAGGTGCTCATTTCTGGAGAGTCTTATGCAATTTTGAATTACCTCCAATGATTCTCTAACAATGATCAATTTCCTGATGTTGTCAGAGATACTAGTATTCAATCCTTTCCAAAGTGAGTGTGCTTCGGCTTGATTGTTCGAGGCTTTCCCCAGTCCCCAGGCGTACTTTATTTCAGTTTTTTCTTTAAGGTTATAAAGCACCTCTCCCACTCCTGCCTCCCTGGTATGTTTTCTATTTGTTACTACCTACCATTATTTATGTTTTCTTCAACACTTTACTAAGTAGGAGTAAAATTTTAAATGTTCACACTTAATAAGTAGGAGTAAAAATTTTAGTGTGAAAAACATTTAGTGGTTACTATCCACCGAAATTTATGCAAGTATTTTCCCTTTAGTACGAAATTAATTTTTCAATTCCATGTGTCAATTTGCAGTTTTTCTGAAAGCATAATTGTTGCCCTGCAACACTTTTTACTATCCATTTTTTTTTAAAAAGCTTTCGTAAATTATGTTGGAAATTAAGTGATGGTAAATGCGTTATTTACTTCCTTAAAAAATTAATAATAAAAAAAACCTACACAAATATCTAAAGCTAATGCATGAATATTGCAATTATATCCATAAATTATGGCATAAAATATGTGAGGTAGTTATCCACTTGGAATTATCTTGTGCAAAGGAATTATCTTTCTTACCCTATCTAACATTTAGGATGGACACTCTACTCATCATCAAGGACTAGAAAGCAAACAGATGATACGAGTGAATGTTGATCACACCTTAAATAGAAATTGGTAAGGCATAAGAGTATTTGACGCTCTACTTGTCATCAAGGACTAGAAAAAAACAAATTTTAAGGGTGAATGTTGATCACACCTTAAATAGAAATTGGTAAGGCATAAGAGTATCATCTACTCATCATTGAGGGCTAGAAATCAAACCGATGATAAGGGTGAATGTTGATCATACCTTAAATAGAAATTGGTAAGGCATAAGAGTATCGTTCAAAAAATAAAGGATTATTAGAAGAAAAATTAATTGATAAATGAAAATAAATGAAATATTATATGTATATTATTAATTCATATATATTATGAATGTTATTATTGAGGGCACTCTCGAGCCCAGTTTGTTGACTTGGTCAAATTATAGTAAAATATAAATTAAAATAAATTAAAATAACTAAATTAAAATAAATTGTGGTAGAGATGTGTATGGTAATGAAATTTAAATATTTTTAAGTTGTGTTTAATGAAAATTTTTGGAGTTTCCAGTGGATTTTTTGGCCGGAATCTGCCGAAAATATTGTGAAATCTTAATTTGTATTATTTAAATTTGTTTTTTGGTAGCATATATGGATTCAACACCATGAAAAAATGCCTAGGGAACTTTGATTGTGAAAATTTTACCTTGCAAACTTGTGATTTCAATGAAATCCTATAGGATTTTGGACAAATTAGATCAGAAAAATAAATGAGAAAACTTTCAACAAGTCGAATTAAATACAAGTCAAAACATTTTTACTATGTCATAATACAATAAAAAATAATAAAAATTAACGTTGAAATAAAAATAACTTCATGCTATTCATTCATGGTATGAGAACCCATGGTATTCATGTGGAATATAGCCAATTTTAAAGGGGGGGAATTAAACTAGTGTAGATCCATCTTAACTCTCAATCCACCAAGCAGTCAGAGGGAGAAAATTTATTGAGATGCAAACCTCTTTTACAGTGAAAAGATATTTTATCCCTCTGGGCACTTCGTATTTCTGAAGTTAAGATGGATCTAGGTCGGTATTATATTTAATCCATCAAATTATATTATATATTAAATGAATTAAAGCTATAATTCATGATTTATTGCTTATTATTTGTAATATTTTATATTACATGATTCATGTGATATAATTATTAATGAATGCATTAACAATATATGAAAATATTATTAAAAATAATATAGATGATTAAAAATAAGAAAAATGAAACTAGGAGAGATAAGGAAATAATATTGAAAAATAAATATTTGTTTTCCTAATTTAAACATTATAATTTTCATTGGTCACCGTTAAACTAATCATGGTAAACAAACAAGCCAAGTATTAGACTTTGCCTTGTCAAGGAGTATTAATAACATAATGAAATTTTATTAATCATTAATTAATTAAAATGTAACCTAATTATTTTATAATATTTAAATTACTTTTATAATAAATATTATTAATTAACAAGTTCAAAATGCATAAATATTGTTAGTTAATAGGTTTAAAGTTTGATGGCATAGTCTAACTTACGGACATAATGACAATTTTCATGACAAATTTTCTAGTTATTTTTAATCAAAATTCATCGGAGATTTTTATAAACTTGAGTTAAAGTTATTTAATCTGTAGAATTCGAGTGCCCCATGGGTTTTTCAGGATGCTGAATCCATTTATTCATTCAAAATTTCATTTTAAACAACAACAAAAACACATTCTTTCACTATGGTGAAAAAGTCCATTTCTTCTATATGTTAGACTACAGCAAATTTTATTAGTCCAATTAAATAATTTTATTCATAAACAAATATAATGGGATAAACTCATTAATAATTTAGTTAAATTTCATTCAAACCATAAATTTTTATCTAAAATATATTAAAACATAGCTTTTATATATATATATATATATATATATATATATATATATATATATATATATATATATATATATATATATATATATATATATATATATATATATATATATATATATAATCATTTACTAACAGTAATTATTTAAAAAATACAAACCATTGATTTATATTACCTAGGTATTTAATGTTTACTACAAAATTTCATATAGGCTCATGAAAATGAAATGAAATTTAAAAAGTGAATTAAATTATAGTAAAAAAATTATCTAATTTTACTTAAAATTAATAAGAAAATAGTAAAAAATAATAATAATAATAATAAATTAAATGATTATCAATTCTTTGTATTACCTAGGTATTTAATATTTACTACAAAATTTCATTTAGGCTCATGAAAATGAAATGAAATTTAAAAAGTAAATTAAATTATAGTAAAAAAATTATATAATTTTACTTAAAATTAATAAGAAATCAATAAAAAATAATAAAAATAAATTAAATGATTATCAATTCAAACAACAAATAACTAAATAAATTAAACAACTCATTTTTTAATATTTATATTTTTATGGAATATATTCAACCTATCTTTCATAGATATATCTATCAAGAACAACTACCCTTTAAAATATATCCACGAGTACAAAATGACTAATTATTTACTAAAAAAATGACTAAAATTTGCATATAAACAACTATTTTTTAGTCGGTGACCAATAGTGGCTAATTTATAGTATCTTATAACATGACCAACTTTTAGTCATATTTAGCTTAGTCATTAATTGATTGTCTCAACTTTTTCATCTGGTAGTATATTTAGTCATTAATTTGGTCATTAATTTAGTCATTAATTGTCATCATTAATTACCAAATACACAAAAAAATATACTACTATATGATCACCTAATAAAACCAATTAATGACCAAAATGTTGGTCGCATTATAAGATATTGTAAATTATCTACTAATAGTCATATATGCAAAGTTTAGTCGTCATTTTTAATAAAGAAATTATCATTTATAGTAGTCATTTATCTTCTTTTTTTGTAGTTTCATATTCATTATATAAATGACTATTTTAGTAGTTTATATTCATTTCATTTACTTTCATTAATAATCGTTATAAACAACAAATTTAATCGTTGTATATTCGTTTTATTTGTGCTCATCTTTCATCAATATAGACTACTAAATTAGTAGTTTTAGATTGATTTCATGTGCATTACTAATTAACCTAAATTAATTAGTATGCTTTTGTGACTAAATTCAAAAAATGTCCTACAATGGGCATGTTCATCTTATATGAAAACGAAAAAGAACATATGTTAATGACAATACTAAATAATATCAATTATAACTATAAATAATTTCAACCACATTAATTATATTATATGAAATTTCAAGTCTTACAATATGAGTTTCCAACTTAATATTGGTTGGACTACAATTTACACATGAAATATTGTTTCATCACTTCAAAACATTAACATTGTGTTTACAAGGCATTGCAGGTGAATTCCCCAACTATAAAGACTTGACAATCAGGTTGAATCTCACGTAGGATTCTGGCTTTAAAAGTATCACTAGACCAGTTATCTTCTCTTTCTCTCTCTTTCTACATTCGTTTATCCAATGTTATCGTTCTCCTCTTTCTTAAATTCCTTCTTTTTACCATCAATATTGAGTTTCTCTTATGAAAATGAAATAAGGTACAATTCAAATTATAAGGCTAATTATTGATCAATTCCTCTCTTTTCCACCTTCTCCAACAGTAAAAAATATAGGAGTGTAAATCTTTCCTCAACTCCAATCGATCAATGCTATCATGATAGCATATAAGGAAAAAGTCCAACCTGGATATATGGAAAGTAGATGTATTTCAACATATACTTAAGTTGATGTTAATTCCAATAATCTAACTTTAACTTGGATATATGCACTTGTCAACATTCCAAAATAGTACATTATTCACAAAAATCAGTATATTGAAGACATATGCATAAACACATACATATCGTTGCATTTGATTATGATATTAGTAATTACCAAAAGTTGCACATTTTTCTTCAATATCATATATATATATATATAGATATAATTCATTTTAGATTAATATGCCAATCGTTACCAATTATGACCTAAATTTGAAATTCTAAAAGGCATCACCTTGAACAAGAATTCTACTATAATAGTTACACATTTTATTTAAAACTCACATAGCACTTTAAACTCATAATTTTCCAATGACCACAATATTAAATGTGTCAAATGGGTGTTTCTAAAACCACTAATAGCATTAAACAATTCTAACATGAAAAAAACTTCTAACAATGTTCACCTAGAAGTTGTAAATTTGTACTCAAATCTTCTTCGAAGCTTGATATTTCAAAAATACTATAAGCTCGTGATATTCGATTTCTTTGAAAAGAATACAAATACCTTGATTGTGTTAATACATCAGGGTGCCTAATTAAATCACAAGTTTTCTCCATAAGTTACAAACAAAAAATGTCAATAAGGTTTACTAGCTTGGGTTATTAGCAGGAAGAATCATTATTTTCCCAATTTGTGTTTAAATCTGCATTGCGAAATTTTCATAATATTAATTCTTCCTGAGCTAATTGTTGAATGAGGCTTTTCATGAGCCAACAGGAATATCTTATTCTTGCTTAAGGCCAGAGAGTGAGGAAATTGATTACATGTTTGAGAAGGAAAAAGGAGTACAAACAATAATTGTTCCCACACCATCAAAATAATTTAAAATATATATATATATATATATATATATATATATATATATAATTTGGGTGCCCACTATACCACTAGAATTATTTAATTTATTCATTTAAACCACTAATCACATTTATTAATCTCATCCAAGTTCTTTTGAACATAATAAAAAACTCAATGTAAATGCATTATCACTGAACATTTGGGAAATGAATCTCAATTACATCAAATCATCATCAAAAAATTTAAATAAACTAAAGGCCTTATGGATATTTCATTCAAATTGTATACTTCTTACCAAAGTAACTAGGATACATTTTATCACGATTGGACTAAGGATTCCTTTGGTGTTTCATTGTCTCTTAGTTGTGTTCGCATTTTATTCAAATGTTTCAAAAAAATTAGAAATCAATATACAATTTTGGCATCAATGACACTTCTCAAAACTATTTCTTCAAACATCATTTTTTTTATTCTAATACTTCAGAACCTTAGAAATAATATTATGATGGATAACCAGTTGGCCTATGTGAAAGTGTTTCATGGTGCAACTTGAAAATTTGTGAATAATTAAAATGCACTGCAAGTTCATTTATATATAGCAACAAATATCTTACTCTTTTTTGACATTCTTAGTACATGATTGTAAACAAAATATTATTCAAAAATATAGACAAGCATATGTAGAATTGATAATCAGGCTACAATTAAATCACTACAAAAACAATAAACAGTTTCGTAATCAATAAAAAAACCACTTGAATAAAATCTTACACAATAGAGCATGTCTCCAAATACATATTCCCTATACAGAATGAAACCTAGATACCATGAAAACACTAACATACAAACACTTCAAACCACATACCTTTGTCAAAATCCAATGAGGAGACATTCCAATTTCTTCCTGTGAGACCTCCCTTATGTCTCTTGTTGTTTGTAAACAAACCATTTTTGAACACATAGTAATGTATACTTCAGTCACATTGGTCTAGCCGACTTCAATCCATTTTGAAAGGGACAAATTAACCCCTTTTTTGTATTTATTTAAGAAACATGTGCATATAAGGTTTTAACTTTTCATCTGTTGTTGGTAGAATGAGAGATAAAAAATACCCACCCTCTAGATCCGATTCTCTTTGGATTTATGTATAAGCATGTCCTTTTACAGTTTCAAAATAACAAATTTATTTGGCATTTGTGCCTTTGATGATACCATAACCATCATGAAAAACAATTTCTTAATAAGAAAGAAACAATATTGTAACTCATTTATTGAGTATAGCGATAATATTCATAATTTCATACAGGAAAATTTCCAATTACAACAATTATAAATGTTGTGGCATACCCTCTATGATACATGGAAGAAGCAAGGCCTCCAAAACCATACATTCCAAAGTATGGTTGCAAGGAAAATATTTTATTAGAGGAAAACTGAAACAACAAGGCACACATAAAAGAGTAGTAAAATAAATTTTTGAAACCAAGTAATGTACTTATAAACCAAATAGACTAAGAAAATCAAAATATTGCGATGTTGGCACAAATGTATGAAAGAAAAGTACATTTACAATTCTATCCTAATATAATCTCTTCAATTAGAAGTTAGGATACTCTAATTCAAATTTCATACTAGCATTCCTATGTTTGTCAAATATTTAGTGAAATTATACCTTGGAATGTCCAATAATGATAAGAATGCCTTACCAAGCAACCCCACATAAGGTAATTGGCTCATTTTCATACAAGCTAAATTATTTCATATTTCCTTAGCATGCATAGTTGTATGCACATGCAACTTTTGCATGCACCTACTTAGCTATTAAATATTGTGAATATAAAAATTTGGCTACAAATTTACATGAAATTGTTAAAGGTCAACCAGTATAAGCCAAATTGGTAATCAGAGTGGAAAATAAAATTAAAAAGCTAGTAGCAATGTGAAAAATTTAGCTTTAAATTGTTCCAAACTACCAGTAGAAACCATTAGAGAACTTTTGAGATCTAAAATGTGCCTCCTAAGAAAAATGTACAACAAAAATAAAATTTATAAGAACCAATAGGATTTAATATGATGATGTCAACCATGGGAGATGATTCACCATTTTTGGGGTAAAAAGGTAAAAAGATTAAAAAATAATAAAATAATAAAACTACTTTTTCAACTTGTATTTTCAACTTTTCCCCCTAACGTTTTACTCAAATTTCGAGCGATATTACTCGTTGGATACAAAATTTAATTCCTAATCCAAGGAATACCCATGTTTCATACATTCGATGGAACATACTACACGAAGAATGGGAAATACATGAAAAAACATGATTGCAACACATGAAAAACATGATTGCAATCATGTTTTTCATGTATTTCTCATTTTTCATGTAGTAGAGTCCTAAAAAAGTATGCAAAATTAGTACTCCTTGGATGAGGAATCAAATTATGCATCCAATGAGTGTTCCCACTCAAAATTTAAGTAAACCCATATGGAGATAAGTTGAAAATACTATTTGAAAAAAGTAGTTTTTTAATTTTTTCCCTTTAAAATTTTATGATGTAATTTAATCTTATTTTATTATTTCCACTATTATTTTATTATTTTCTTAGGAGGACCATTTTATAACTCAAAATTCCCCTATTGCAATGATGAAAAAAATTAATTAGAAACAAGTATTAGAAACTCAAATTTTGTTTTAAGCTAAGTGGAAGATAAAAAAAAGTCACACAAATGAGATATCAAAGAATCAAAAGAACTTAGTTTTCTCAACTATGAATGGATCCTAATATTTATATTCATAATTCTTTCAACTTCTAGTTTCCCTTGATGGAGAATATCTTCCTCATTTAACCAAAAACAGAGATGAGAAGGCAGTAAAATATTCCAACAAAGACCAGATGCAATGTTTAGTGATATTTTTGGTTCAACAATTAAATTATATAGTTTATGATTTAGTGGTCATATAATGTCTTATACTTAGTGCTTAGGACCAAAGGATCTTATTTTTATCAACTATGAATATATTCCAAATATTTTACTCCATAGTTATTTCATTTTCTAATTTACCTCAATGAATGACATGTTCCTTATTCAACCAAAACTAGAGCTCGAAAGGTGAGACAATGTTCTAACACAAGCCAGATACAATTGTTTGTGATATTTCTTATTCAACCCTTAAATGAGAGTTAATGTTTTAAAGGTCATGTTGTGTATTATACTTGGTACTTTATTCTTTCTTTAGGGGGTAAATACATCCAACACCTAATTGCAAATAAATTTGAAATCCAAAGACAACCCCAAATTCCCAAGCATGGAGAGAAACCCATGGACCCCAATTCACCAAGAAGAGTTGCACGCCAATGAAGTTGACCTTGAATCAAAGCAACACATAATATCACTCCTAAACCATTTGTTAGAATGATCTATCAAAACTGCACTAGAAAATACTTAGTGTGTTTGTATTATGAACATTTAAATAAGTAATGTGATTTCAACATTTAATAAGTTCACATGCCCTTTTTTCATGGCTAGATTATGCAGTATTGCTTCTATGCCATTTTTAGGTCCCTATATTACTAGGGTAGCTCCTTATGGTTCGTAGTGTAGCCCCCTTATTGTTATTTTTGTACCCCTATAGCCCCCATATTGTTATTATTGTGCCCCATAAAAGCCATTATTGTTATTGTTGTGCCCTTACATTAGTAATGTTAGGTCAGATAGGATTATATTGTCACCCCATGGACTCATATATATAGAAAGGAGGTTTTGTCACTTATATCATCCAAGAATTGTTCATTTATGTAATGTAAAGGAGGTTTCCTCCTTGAAGTGGCTGATTTATAATGCGTTGATCTCTCTTTTCTTCTATTTTTGGAGTTGGTTTCATAACATTTTGTATCAGAGCTTGGATTATATGGTTTCGCTGCTTGAAACAGGACATCGTGGAATTTTCGCTATAACTTTGTTTCTACGAAGGTTCATATCCTAAAAAAAATTCCCATTTGCAAAGAAATCCTGAGGAACTTAGTGTAAAAATTTCAGATCTTGGTTCACAATATTTCCAGAGATATGATCTGTGGAAGTTAGGGTTTTTACAGACTCCCAAATTTCATCTAAAAGAGGTGACGTTGCGAAAATCTCCATAACTCTCTCTCTAAACATCAAATTGTAATTATGTAAAAACTGATCGATATTAAACAGACTTTAGTTTCCTGTGTATCAATTTCAGAACCGAAGGAGGAAACAGTGACACATGGCATGTCGTACAATTTCTCTCTACTGAAATAGTCCATAATTAGGTCATTGTGGGATATTGGGCATAAATTTGCCTTGAAGGATCCAAATCAAGTAATACCAATGGAATTAGAAAGACGGTTCAAAGGGCTACTAAACGACCGAAGATAAAATCTCAGGGATCATAAATTGCAGAGATAGATCAGTTTCAATATAGAGCTCCTCAAAATCAAGAAAAAGGTGTGTATTTTGTTTTGAATTGCATAAGTCTTGTTTGAAAAATTAGTTTGAATTGATTCCAAGGGCATATTGAAGCATAGATATTAGTATTGGGTTCTAAAATTCACCTAAAAATAATTTAACACCCATCAAGCCCTTAGAATACTCTACTATGACTCATGAAGAGGAAGAAGTGCAACATGATATATCAAAATTACAAGAATAAGTGCGCCAAATTTCGCTCTCGCAAAGAGTAACAAAAAATGAAATGTTATTTTTGAAGAAAGGCATGGAAGCTAAGATGGACAGTTTGAAGAAAGACGTGGAAGCTAATACGGATGGTTTGAAGAAAGGCATGGAAGTTTTGAAGAATGGCATGGAAGATAAGATGGATGACGTCGATGAAAAAATGAAAGACAACATGGAAGACATGAATAATTATCTAAAAGGAGACATGGAAGGTTTAAAGTAAGGTTTGACAAAGTTGATACAAGAAATTATTCCTAATGGCGAAAAGGTAGTAAAGGAAACTCATGATGAGAACAAAATAAATTTTAATCGTGATTTCATAAACTCTAATGTTGGATTGAAGACCCACCATATTCCAATGATCAATATGAGGAAGTTTGATGGAAAGGATCCCGTAACATGCATACTATAGATGGAGAAATATTTTGATCTCCATAATGTGCAAAACACATTTCAAATTTATGTTTAGAAAAAAATACATTTGTATGGTATCGATGGCTTTGCTCCCGTAAAAAAAATGTAACTTTCTCATTTTTTACATAGGAAATGATAGCACATTATGAGGATACAAAGAGCAACACCTTCTTTAACCAATTGATAAATCTCAAACAAAATGGTTCAATGGTGGAGCACATTGACGACTTCCAAAAATTTAATATAAGGGTAACTGATATTCCAGAGGAACACAGGACTGATGTCTTCCTAGGTACTTTAAAGGATAGCATCCAACATGAGGTTCACCTTTGGTAACCTGATTCATTGGAGAAGGCATTCAGGTTGGAAAGTAAAATTTAATGTAAAATTATGGAGACAAGAAAGCCTACCACTCACATCTATAAAGCTGGAAATGTTTCTACTCCTAGAGTTCCACAACCTACAAGATTTATACCACAACAGATGGAAGAAAAAAGAGCAAAACGGATTTACTACAGTTGTGATAGAAAATACACTAAAGGTCATAAGTGTGATGAGAAGAAATTATTTTACATATATTGTGAGAAGGAGGAAGAAAATGAACAAGAAACTTCAAAAGAAGAGGATATACAGTTAGAACCAACCCTAGAGAAAGAATAAATGAGTCTGACCATTTCTTGTAATGCATTGGTAGGAATTACCACTCCTCAAACTCTCAAGATAGAAGGACATATCAAGAAGAAAAAGGTAATAGTGTTGATTGTTTCAGGTAGTACCCATAATTTTATTCATTGTAAGGTATCCAAGGAATTTAATTTCTTCCTATACCCAACACGAGAGTGTCAAGTGATGGTTTCAAATGGAGGAACTATAAATTTCTCTGGAAAATGCCATAATATCAATCTAACCATGGGGTAATATGTATGGAATAGTCCAATGCTTTCCATTACAATGGGAGTTGTTGATGTTGTACTAGGAGTACAATGGTTACAATCTTTGGGGATGTTCGCTTTTAATTTTCAAGAACTTTTCTTGAATTATTTTTTGAAGGAAAGGAAGTTGAATTATGGGGTATCGCAGGGAAGTCGGGAAAGACAATAAGCTCTAATGTCATGACAAAGCTTCTGAATAAAGAAAAACGAGGCATAATTTCACTATTATGCTCACTAGAAGTTCCAACATCAAAATCATTTATTTCTCCAAATCTCCAAAAAGTCTTGGACAATCATTTTAAGGTGTTTGAAACTCCCAAAGGACTCCCACCTATTCGTGATCATGATCATGCTATTCATTTGATTCTTGGAATTATTCCTCCAAACATCAGTCATTACGAATATCCTTTTGTCAAAAAGAGAAAAATTGAATGTATGATTGCAAAAATGTTAGAGGCTGGTATAATTCAACCTACTCAAAGTTCTTTCTATGCTCCAGTAGTATTGTTGCACAAGAAGGATGGATCATGGTGCATGTGTCTGGACTATAGGGAGCTCAATAAGCTCACTATTCAATATAAATTTCCCATTCTTGTGATTAATGAATTATTGGATGAATTACATGGAGAAATTTATTTTACCAAGTTAGATCTTCGTTCAGAATATCATCAAATTGCAATGAATACTGAAGATATTCCGAAAAGATCATTTCAAACTCATGAGGGTCATTATGAATTTTTGATCATCCCTTTTGGCCTTACCAATGCACCTTATACATTTCAAGGGTTGATGAATTGAATTTTCAAACCCTTCCTTAGAAAATTTGTGTTAGTATTTGATGATATTCTAATCTAAAATAGGTCTTGGAAGGACCATGTTCAACATGTTGACAGGGTGCTCAAACTATTGGAGGAGAAACAATTATATGAAAAACCTCTAAATGTTTCTTTGGGGTACAAGAGGTGGAATATCTAGGTCATATTGTATCTCAGGAGGGTGTTAAGGTAGACCATAACAAAATTAAATCCACTAAGGAATGGAAATTCCCCGCGACCATAAAGCATTTGCGAGGATTTCTTGGGTTAATTTTGTATTATCACAAGTTTGTTAATAATTATGGGAGAATAGCAGCACCTCTAGCAATATTATTGAAGAAATATGCATTTTCATGGACTTCTGAAGTAACTAATTCCTTTGAACATATTAAAGAGGAAATGTTCCTACCACCGGTCTTAGCTATGCCAGACATCAAAAAAACCTTTATTGTGGAATTTGATGCCTCAGAAAATGGAATTGGTGTTGTTTTGATGCAAGAAGGAAGACCCATTGGTTTTGAAGGCCATCCAATTAAGGAAATTTTCGCAATACTACATGCACTAAATAAATTGTGACCTTACCTAATGGGAAGACACTTCAAGGTAAAAACTAATCATGATAGTCTTAAATAATTTTTGGAGCAAAGACTATCTTCAGAAGAGCAACAAAAATGGGTCACAAAGATGTTTTCTTATGACTTTGAAATCATATACAAAAAAGGGAAGGTAAATGTTTTTGCAGATGCGCTGTCAAGAGAGGAAGAAGAGGTGGAAGCATTGCTTTGTGCCATTTCTATTATCCAACTAGATTGGATAACCGAAGCAAGGGACAAATGGAATAATTACGAAGAAGTGTGGACACTCATTCAAAATTTGCAGCAAGATCCTAGTACATATGATACATTTAGTTGGAAAAATTATTCCTTATGGTACAAAGATCGCTTATATATTTGTAAGAATTCCCAACTAAAAAAAATATTCTTTTGGAATTGCACACTTCTCCCTTAAGAGGACACTCTAGATTTTTAAAAACTTACCACAGGGTGAAGAAATGTTTTTTTTGGGATGGCGTTAATTATGATATTCAGAAGTTTGTGGCAGAATGTTTCATTTTCCAACAAAATAAATTTGAGACAATTAAGACCCAGGGTCTACTACATCCTTTATCCATTCCAAGTCAACGTTGAGAGGAAGTTTCAATTGATTTTATCACAAGTTTACCTATGTCCGAAGTAAATAGTGTCATCATTGTGTTAGTTGATAGAATTACCAAGTATGCACACTTTTATGCATTATCTCATCCATTTAAAGAAAGTACATTTTCTATTTCATTAATGGAAACAATTAAAAAGCTACATGAAAACCCAAATATTATTGTAAGTGACGGAGATCCCATTTTTACTGGAAATTTTTGGACAAAAATATTTTCTTTCTTGGGTACTCAACTAGCTCATAACTCATCTTATAATCCTCAATATGATGGACAAACTCACATAGTGAGAAAAATTTTGGAAGGATGTCTTTGTTGTTTTGTATCGGATAAACAAACACAATGGGTCAAGTGGTTACCTCTGGCTGAATGGCGTTATAACACTTCCTTCCATACTGCAGCAAAAATGACCCCATTTATGGCACTTTATGGATATCGTCCACCATCCATCACATCATCTTTAAGAGAAAATTATAAGGATTAAATAGTGGAATATCACATCCATTATCAACAACAAGTTCTCCAACTCTTAAAGGATAACCTAAACTTGGCACAAAATCGAATGAAACAACAGGAAGACGAACATCGTAGTGAGAGAATTTTTCTGATTTGAATATGATTATTAGTTAATGTTGTGCTAATATCAGTTTAAGATTTAATATGAAAGTTCTTATGTTTTTTTCTTGTACAAGAGTTTGTACATGTTCTTATGATTGATAAATCAACAAACTTGATGAGATTAAGTGTATTTCATGAACATAAAAGCATGGAAACTAAATTTTGAATAGCAGCATATAAAAACATAGCAAACACAGACAACTATGTCAAATACACATGGTTTTGAAGGTGTCCACCCCTCCTGGGCTACATCTCCTTGGTCCAACTTCCATGGCATGGGCCTTTATATTAGCTTCAATTTTGAAAAAATGGTGTTTAAAGTCTCTAGTTGGCTCTGCAACCTACTCCAATGGCTCCAAAAAATAAAAATCTACCAAGAATGACTCTTCCTAAGCCAAAATTGGTCGAAAATTTCCTTAGTTATGGAAAAACCGATTTTTCCTACAATTTCTCCACTAAAACTGGAATTTAGCCATACAAATCCACTAAAACTGGAGCTCCGCCACATTTGGCAGACTCTGGTAGTCTAACTGCGCATTAATCTTAAGATAAGAATGTTTTAATTGTATTTTAATGACATGTTTAGCGCTAAGTTATTTTAACGCTAAATCATGGATTATGGAGGTTAATCCTGGATTAGTGGTAATTAATATGGGTTATATGATTTAAAACTCTGTCGGTGAACAATTTTAAGCCCACGGTCTTCGTGCTTGAACATATGGGAGGGGGATGGCTTGTAGGGTTGGCCCTCTCCTAACCCCCAACTCCAACGCTAACATAATTCAAATGTATGTGGACTCCTTATGGGTTAAGACCCTTGGAGTAGAGGAGATGGAGGCGCGATAGGATTGCACACGAGTGGTCATGGGTTCGACCCCGACCCCCGACGTATATTTTGTTTTGCATTACATTGACCCATAACCAAATTCTTAACTTTAGGTTATTATATATATATATATATATATGCCTCTGCTATATTAAGACCTCTTCCACACTAATTCTCTATTCCGCCAAAGTTAACATTGCTCCACCATATGTATATCGCCTCTGCCAGGTTAGAAGTCTGCTAGGTTCAGTTTCTGCTGGGTTAGTTTTCCGCTATTTATAATAGGAATAGCCCACCATGTTACATATTTCCACCAATTTTAGAGAGCCTCCATAGTTATCCTATCCTGCAAATATGAAAGCCTTCCACCTTAGGCTAAGGTCCAAACATTAGAATTTGAAATATTTTCACCATACAATGCCATGGGGGAGGGTACGTGGCAGCCTCCAGCTGCTCCACATGTCCCTTCTCCATTGGCCCAATTCCACCATTATAAAAATAATAATGCACCCATAATTAGAAATTCAACCTTAGAATTAGGAAGAAGATTTTAAATTTCCTAGGCAACATTGGAAAATCTGACATTGACACTTGTCACAGTGTCATTGGCTAAAAATTAGAGAATATTCCCTAGATATTCCTGAGGTGCTGACTGGACTGCCAAGTAATCAGTCTCTCATTGTTCTGCACATTTTTTACCTGTTTGAGAAAACGGAAAATAGACCATAACTTATACATAATCATATTTTGATGAAACGAGTTGTGTTGGAATCCTAGTGATGAGCTCTATCCGACTGTTCTGGTTTGGATCATTTCTAAGAACTTTCATTTTGAGATAAATAGCGAGCCTCTTATTATTTTGATGTAGGAGACTAGGTATTTTTATGGCTACAACCATATAAACAAATGCCCCTCAAGCAAGATAAGAAGGATAATAAATTATTGCCAAAGTACTATGGTCCTTACAAGGTGTTGCAGTATATTGGTACTACGGCATAGAAATTGGAGCTTTCGGCTTCTTCTCAAGTGCAAACATTTTTCCATGTTTCATGCTTGAATAAGGTTATAGGTGACAAACTTCCAGTTCAAACAATATTTCCAAAACTTTATGAGGAAGGAAAAATCATATTGTAACCTGAAGAAGTCACGGAAACAAGAACTCAACAGTTACGAAATCAATCAATTTTAGAGTATCTCATGAAGTGGAAGAACTTACCCACTGAATATTCCACATGGGAGGATGGGAATTTTATACGAAAGCATCCATAGCTACTCAAGCGTTGAGGACAACACTTTTTGGAAGGAGAGGGGCATGTTAGGTCCCTATATTACTAGTGTGGCCCCTTATTGTTTGTACGTCCCTATATTACTAGTGTAGCCCCTTATTTTTATTGTTGTACCCCTGTAGCCCCCATATTGTTATTATTGCATCCCATAAAAGCCACTATTGTTATTTTTTTTCCCTTACATTATTATTTTTAGGTTGGCTAGGATTATATTATGACCCCATGGACTCCTATATATAGAAAGGGGGTTTTTTCATTTGTACCATCCAAGAATTTTTCGTTTATGTAATGTAAAGGAGGTTTCCCCCTCGAAGTGGGTGATTTTTAATATGTTGATCTCTATTATCTTCCATTTTTGGATTTGGTTTCATAACAGCCATACATCTCTCTCACACATATATAGCATTTTGTATGGATAAACCACACACATTCATGAATAATACTTCACATGTCTCTCCCATCTCTACAAGTGTTCTGCATTTGTGCAAGTGCAAGTTTGATATGGCAATGATTCAAAGCTACACAATTAGCATCTAGGAGGTCAAAGCCCTAACTAAGAGTTGAGATAAAAACAAGAAGAGCTTCACACTAATGAAGTTTTCCTTGAAGGAGCATAGAATGTAAGTCTAGTACCAACCACCAACATGACATTCGTTTAAGTGATATTTTGTAACATCATTTTAACAAAAAAATCCTTTATATATTCCAAATTTAACTAGAAGTAAACTTCCAAGTGCCAAAGGTGGTGGAGACACAATTCCAATGCTTGGAAGCATCCTAATTTAGTATTAGTTCACTTGGCTTATATTGTTTCGGGCTTCTCTGGAAAGAAGATTATTCTATTATACAATCAGAAAATTATTTTAGCAGTTAGTAGGAATGAAAAATTAAGTCAGTTTCATGGCTTGGGATGTTGTGGGGCGGCTTGTTGCATTTATTTCAAGCATATTGCATTAGGGAGTCTTAATATAAAATATCCGAACAAGATTTTTTGTAGCATAGCAAGACATTTATGTCCCAGTGTTAAATTTGAAGAGTTAACATCGAAAATTAGATTAACAAGATATATAGCATAAACCTTCAACAAATACAGAACAAATTATGGGATTAAGTTACCAACCATATCAACCACTGCTTGAATGGAGATAAACTCAAAGACTCCATCACTTAAAATAACAAATAATCGATGCATTGGTGTAAGACGCATCACAAGAAAATCAGGAACTTAATTAACCCATATGTTTTCAGCAATAGTGTCTCCAACACTCCTAGTAAAGGCAATGATAGGATACATCCCATTTTGAACCCAAAGGAGAGGAGGATCTTCATTGTCACTGTTGAGGCTACTTTTTGTCTATTTCCTCCTCACCTTTTTGCCTCATTTTGCCCATTTTTGCCATATATCTACTTCCCTTTTTCCTCTCTTTATCCCTAATATGGAAAAACTTCCATCAATCCTTGTTTAAGGTGAAAGGCAGTACAAGTATAATTGTTTTTACTATTGCATAGCTATTTTAGGCATTTTAGTAACATTCTTATTTGTTAACTTACTATTCTAGGTAGAATAACGGATTTCTTGTAGGACCTATTTGATTATCTCTTTGACTTGGAGGAATACTATGATCCTTCAACCATCCTCAGTTGATATGCCAGCATGCCTCAAGATAGAAGCTCTAGCTCAGCAAATTCGATGCTCCTTCCAGCACTTTGAAAAGTTCAAGGAATTATGAAGGAACAGTTGGCCATTCTACGTATAGTAGAGTTCAGTTAACGAAATTTAGGAACCTTTTTCTTATAGCAGCATGTGGTTTTTTTTTATAAAGAATTGATAGTGTGAATTTAGGACAATCAGCGCTGATTTTGTGGATCACCATATCCACAATTTTCAATGTCCTATCTTGTAATATAACTACTACTAATTCTGCAACTCATAATGCCTATGAAGGCAAAGACATATGATTTGATTGGGAGGTTAATGTATTATCGTTTTAGCTATCAATACAAACTGCGATTTCATGTTCTAAGAGTGAAAGCTGAATTCTTATGTTGATGTGTTCTGGATTAATTGTGAATTGTTGTGAATTTGATTAATCTCTGAACCAAAGTCCTATATGTGTAATTTAATACTGTAATCAACGCTTTCCCGGGTGTGGCAAGGGCCCGCCACAACCGATTCATCCCTGTAGCTAGCTAGAGCTAATTCATAAATATAGTTTGATTCAGTTCTTGATTGCAAAGTTGTTTTTTTTTTTTAAAATCGATTTTGTGTCTTGGATTTGATTCTTGTTGCTATAGTTTATAAGCATCGTTGGTTAAATTCTCGATTGTATATTTGTTTGATTTTGGAAATCAATCTCAGCATTGGATTTATCTTGTTGTAGCGGAGTAATTGTATATCTCCAGGATCAGATTGGGAATGTCATATTAAAACCCTGTGATTGTAGCTGTAAACGTGTTTGATTCCTTCCATAGGGATTGTGTTCCATCCATCACCACATACGCATCGTTCTGAATTGAGCGTTGCTCAGAAACAGAGTTGAGAAAATACTCCATCCTCCCTTTAGATAAAAGAATTGCTTAATGCAATTCTGCGTGAATGAACAAAGCCTGGTTGTATACATTTGATTCGATATTTTGATGAGAACATTTGGCTGAAATATGTATTGCTAGATCGATTTCAGTAGAAGAGCATAGCTCGGATTGCAAACAAGATTTAATGGTTAACTTTTTCTGTGTGTTGAATGGTCCTGTGCATTAAGTAATATGCATCTCGTTTATGTGTGCGTAGCTTATATTGATGACCATAGTTCAATTTCTATAAGAGATGGATGTCATCATTAAGTGAATGATTTTGTTTGAATTCTATGCACTTGGTTTAAAGAGTTAGAGTTTTGCTAACATTAGAGTTTTGGATTATCATTGCTTAAGACAAAATCGGAGTGTGAAGTTAGATTCATTGTAGAGTGATAGCTATAGGTTCTTTTGGGTCTTAGCTAGCAAGTCACGAGGAGACCGTGTGTTGATTAGGTGGAAGAAAATAGATGATTCATAGGGTAGATTTGAGCAAATTTTTCTTCATTTCTTTGGCATGATTAATTATATGTTTGCAGTCTTGTTTTATCTTGCATAAGGTTAGGGTCTGGAGTGGGAGGTCAAAGATTGGTTGTAGCATTTGAGTTAAGTTGAATTAGCAAGATTGCTTGGAGTGAGTGCATATTCCCTTAAGGACAAAATCTTAACTAGAATTCCTTTCTGGATTGATGCTCAAAATTATGTGTTAGGTACAAGCTTCTCCATTCCATATCCATAAGAATAGCAGTGAAAAATTGCTTTAAACCCCTGCAACTTGGTTAGAAAGAGATCATTCATTAAAATTTGAAACATTTTATTGCAAGCTTCAGAGGATGACTAGATGACTACCAGTGACAATTTATGTGAATGTGTCAAACTTGTAGTTTCGAGATTGAATCCATTTCCATTTTTGTGTCTTAATGCAACATGTATTGATTGAGTTAGGAGCATTATCTTATTGCAGAAACCAAAGTGTTGATTGCAGTAGAAGTTTGGGTAACTTTTCCAGAGTACAATTGGAAGTTTGATGAAAGACGACTGTAATTAGAATTTTATCTCTGGAGCATTGTTGTGAATTCTTGATCACTTGAGGTTATTTTAGTTGGATTTAAAAGTAAAATTAAGACTATCAGAAGTGATTAATACATACATAAATGGTTCAGCCAGGTATGAAGCTTAATGGCTATCATGACTGAAGTCTCTGTGTGTAAAATTTCTATTTAAACTAGTATGATAGTGCACCTTTTCGCTTGACACCAGTACAGTGAATTGGTATGACATGTTGACATCAGAGTTAATTAGGGATACCATTAGTAATTGCAAGTTTTTTGTGTGAGTGTGAAATCAGTTCATAGGTTTACTCAGATTAGGTAATTCCTTTTAAATGTGACCTCCAAAGATTAGAATTAGGTTCTTTGAGATTTTCTGCAAATAGTGAGTTATTCAATTAAATTTTCTATTGATTGGTAATGGTTTTGATTTCAAAATTAATATTGAGACATATTGAATAAGGGTTTCCAGTGTTCAAAATAGAGTTTGTTAATTGTTCCTATTTTATGATGAGATGAATTGATTTATTTCTGACAGTGTGTGTCTATAGATGTTTTTGTGTGCCTAAATTCTTAAATCAAATATTGTAAGGAATCATATAAAATTAAACTCTAAAATTTGAAACTTGAGATCTCAGTACAGCTCATGTTTTACAAGCCCGAATTGATATACAAATATTGGTGAATTAATTCAAAAATTATCTCACACAACATTTTAGTGTCGTTGCCGAGGAGCTGTAATTTCAAGATTCAAGTAATCATTATTGTTTGAAGTTCAGAGATCTTGAAGGCTTGTCAGAGGGCGGAGAGAGTATGGTAAGACATGAGTGAAGAGCCACACATCCACTTTTGTGGGGTTGCTCCAAAGTCTGGCCGATTACTGCTTGTTCTCAACTTTATTCTTATTTCCTTATGCATAGAAGTAGACCTAGGGATAATAAAGGTAGATTTATTTCTAGTTCTCAATTTTCTGAAAATTTTGGTTTGGTAAAAACTCCATTAACTAACCCTACTGATTGTTACGCAGGTACTAAAAACGAAAAAGGGAGTACTAGTGGAAAGGAAATTTTGGAAGCAGAACTTGCAAGCCAAGAAGAAGTAAGGTTGTCCACTGGCTCTTTCTCCACCAACATTAGCACCAATATGGCAAACAATGAAGGTGAGAAAAAAAACAACGAGGGGACTCATGAAGAAGAGGAAGGACCAAATTTCTTTGGAGGAAACAGGAATGGCCAAAGGGGAGAAAACATTGAGGGGCCAAGGAGAGAAAACATTGATGGACCACAAGGGGGACCATACAACGATGACAAAGAAACTACCTTCAGGGTTCCTATCCTCGACATCACCAGGAACATCACAATGAAGAGCATTCCAATGACCTCCTTGCCGCTCT
This sequence comes from Pinus albicaulis, assembly GCA_034641835.2. Lineage (NCBI taxonomy): Eukaryota > Viridiplantae > Streptophyta > Pinopsida > Pinales > Pinaceae > Pinus > Pinus albicaulis. The sequence continues at coordinate 522,787,048 of CM076581.1, forward strand.
TTTATGGTAAGTCCTCCGAAGATCCTGATGCTTTCCTTTTCGAATTTGATATTTTGTGTAGAAGCTATAATTACTACGATGATGCACACAAAATGAAATTTTTCACAGCCACCTTGAAGGATGCCACACTTCAATGGTTTATGAGCTTGGGGGAAAACACCATATACACTTGGGATGACATGAAATCTTATTCCTTAAGAAATACCAGGATTTCTGCAAAACTAGGGACCTCAATGATATTCTGAGAATGCAATAACTAGATGACAAGAGCCTAGAAGAATATCTTGAGCACTTCCTGTATCATTTTCAAAATCTCGAGGAGCCTATCTAGAGGAAAAAACAGTCAAATCAGTCTTTCTAAAAGGATTAAGAGACGAATGCATCAAGACTCTAAACCTATTAAGTGGTGGGGACATTTATAGAAAGTGTTTTGTTGAAATAGCCGAACTGTGTCGAACCTATTCTAGAAGCCAGGCTAAAGTAGGTAGGAAGCTGCATGATAGTCTCCGAGACATTGTACCTAGACACCAAAAACCTGCTTCTATTGCTGTCACTAGGGTCGAACTAGGGAACCTACTAGAAGACTTCAAAACTGACATCTTAAACACCATTGGCAACCAAATCGACACAATGAAACATAAGAAGAAACAAGAAGACGAAAGGGCTGCTATGGAAATATTTTTTCCCAGATGTAGGCAAAAGCATATGGAAAGAGAGTGTCCCATCAACAGTATTGAGGTTTGTGGAATTTGTGCCTTAGAAAATGCTACCAGTAAATTCCCATCTCTTCCCAGTGTACATGCCATCTATAAAGGGAATGTTGAAACAAATTATCCATCGCAAGCAAGTAAAAAGCCCTTTTGGAGAGGCCCCAATCAGAACATGTTCCCAGAATCTAGTCCCCAAGGATATATTCAAACCCAACCCTAGAACTTCCAGCCAACATATCCTCCTTGGGTTGCTCCTCAAACTCAAAACACCCCATGAAACCATAATTGGAGGGCAAACCCTTATACGAACCCTTATCAGCCACAGAGCCAGTTCTATGCACCCTACCCGAATATTCCAAGCACCCCAACATATCAGCAAGGGTATAACCCTCACACCTATCAAGGGTAAAACCCAACTATGCAATCCTATCAGCAAGGGTATAACCCTCACACATATCAACAACCATCGCTGCCATCCCCTTCCGTGCATCAACTTTTACCTGTGCCATCTGACCCATCATCATCCTTGCAGGCACCTCAAAACCCACCTCGCCCTACATTATTGCCTATGCAACCCGTACCTAACCCAAATCACAATATACCACCTCAACCTGCGCAGAACATAAACATCCAGCCTTTCCCTACATACGTGATCACTACAATTCCCATGAACAAAATTCAGTTACAATCAGGGAAGACAGTTAATCAAGGGAAATCAGATGTTTTCATAGAGGAAGAGGTCCCATCCACATCATCCAGAAACCATATGAAAAATTAAAAACAAAAACAAATACAAGAATAAGAATCAAATGAACCACCCTACCCAGAAAGACTCCTTCTAAAGAAAGAAGAGACTCCTTTGGAATACAACCTAGAAGATGAATTAAGGAATGTCTGCATTAAAGTTCCACTCTTGCAAGCTATCAGAGACATCCCTATTTACACCAAAATTGTCAAGGATCTCTGCATCAAGAAGCCAGGTAGGAAAGGGCATAAGAACCAAAGCATAAAAATCGTGAGCCAATGTCCACCATGATTTTTGACTTGCCTGCGAAGTATCGGGACCCTGGGAATCCCATTGTCACCATTGAAATAAACGGAGTACTTCTGCCAAACACACTTGTAGACTTAGGGGCGGCAATAAATGCCATGACATATGAGACTATGACATCTTTGTAGTTACCAAGGCTTAAACCCACCCCCATCATTCTATAAATGGCAAACAAATCCGTCATCAAACCAATAGGAACCCTAGAGGACATAATGGTCACTATAGCTTCCTGGAAATACCCTATAGATTTTATCGTGATTTCTCCAAAAAAATCTAGACCTGGACATCCTGTAGTTCTGGGAAGCCCTTGGTTGGCAACTGTTGATGACGTCATAGGGTGCAGAAATGGAGAAATGGTCATTTCCAATGGTTCCCATAGCCAAGCCTTGTCTATTTTCCCCCCTACTCAGACAGCTGCAGAAGTACCATTATGGCTCGAGAGCCCCTACGAAGATGAAGACTGTATGTTTCCTTTGTTGACATTAGAACAGTCTAGAGGTCTCTAGGAACAGTCCGATGAACATATCTTGCACCAGTTTTTATCTCACAGTTCTTGTATTGATTATCCGATTTCTTTCAATGGTTACCATCATGCTTTCAGTGATGAGTTCTAGGAAGCTTGCCATGCAGTCATGTTTGCATCTTTTGCAGCAATAGAGGAAAGCCATGAACTCGCCACTGAGCCAGTAGAAATCACTAAAGGAAGGACCTTACACATCGATGCAGAATTAACCGCAGAACAAAAACAACAACTGATGGGTATGATTCGTGAGCAATCTGGTGCATTTTCTTGGGATTACTCTGACATGTGGGGCATCCATCCAGACACCTGCATCCACCAAATTTACACTAATGAAGAAATGAGACACATCCGACAGCCACAAAGACGAATGAACCCAGCATTAAAGGAGTTTTTCAAGGAAGAGCTTCAGAAACTCCTAGCTGCAGACTTCATCTATCCCATTTCTGACAGTAGATGGGTGTCACCTCCAGTGGTGGTGCCGAAAAAGAACGGCAAGTGGCATATCTGTGTTAACTATAGAGAACTAAACAAGGCCACATTGCGCAACTACTTTCCCCTGCCCTTCATTGATTAGGTACTCGACACAATCTTAGGTAAGAAATACTTCTCTTTTCTAGATGGGTATAGTGGATATTAATCAAATCCATATAGTTGAAGAAGATTAGGAAAATACCACATTTACATGCCCTTGGGGCACCTATGCATATAGAGTCCTCCCTTTTGGTCTTTGTAATGCCCTAGCTACGTTTCAAAGAGTTGTACTTGCCATTTTCTCCGATTTGGTCCATGACTGTGTAGAAGTCTAAATGGATGACTTCACAGTCTATGGAGATGATTTTGGTCAAGCTTTGGCCAATTTAGAAAAAGTGTTGATTCCTTGTCAAGAAGCAAACCTGGCCCTTAGCAGTGATAAATGCAGAATGATGCAAACGAAGGGAATTTTTCTAGGTCATCATGTGTCATTAGAAGGAATTAAAGTTGATCTGGAAAATATTTAAGTAATCTCACATATTCCTATTCTGAGTTCGCAAAAAGAGGTAATAAGTTTCCTAGGCTATGCAGGTTATTATTGTCGTTTTATCGAAAATTTTACTAATATTACAGCACCATTATTTAATTTATTGACTAAATATGTTGACTTTGTATGGAATTTCAACTATCAACAGGCCTTTCAGATACTAAAGGATAGATTTTCTACTGCTCCGATGTTGAGAGGACCAAACTGGTCTCTACCATTTCACATATGTACCGATGCTTCAGACACTGCACTAGGAGCAGTTTTGGGAAAAAGGGAAGATCGCTATCCTTATGCTATCTATTTTATTAGCAAAAATATTTCCCCTACTGAATTAAATTATACAGTTACTGAGAAAGAATTGTTAGCAGTTGTGCATGCTATTGGGAATTTTAGACATTACATTACTGGTTATGAGACTTCCTTCCATACTGATCATTCTGCCATTAGGTTTTTAATGAATAAACCAATTACAAATGGTAGAATAAATAAATGGTTGTTTCTTTTACAAGAATTTAATATAACTGTAATCGATAGGCTTGGAAGGGATAACCTAGCAGCTGACTTTTTGTCTTGGTTGAATATTGAATAGGGAAGCACGGCAACTCCAGTACCTGATGAATTCCCAGACGAAGCACTATTCACCATTTCTACCATCACCCCCTGGTTCGCTGATGTTGCAAACTAATTGGTATCAGGGAAATTACCTCAGAGTATGCCTGCCAGGGAAAAACATAACATTGTACAATGCAGTGCTAATTATTCCTAGATTGAGGGAGACTTGTTTTACATAGGACTAGACCTGATCATGAGGCGGTGTGTGCAGGAAGATGAAATGTACGATGTTTTGAGAGCCTCCCACAATGAGCCTTGCGGGGGAGATTTTGCCGACAAACATACCGCATACAAGTTTCTTCGCACCGAGTATTATTGGCCCTCGCTCTTTAAATATGCCAAGAAATTTGTCTCCAGTTGTGATGCTTGCCAGCGGATGGGGAGACTAGTTTCCTCCGAAAAAATGCCCCTTCAGCCTCAGATAGCCATTGAACCATTTGAGAAATGGGCGTTGGATTTCGTAGGGCCCATCTCCCCAATGTCAAAAAATAAGAAATACATTTTGGTATGCACTGATTACGTCACTAAGTGGGTGGAGATGAAGGCCTTGTTTGCTGCCACGAAAAAGAAAGTATTAGATTTTCTGTTCGAAGACATCTTCATGAGATTCAGGGTGTTGCGTGAGATTGTCACAGACCAAGGTACGCAATTCACATAAAAATTGGTCAAGGCACTCACTGAACAGTATCAGGTCAAACACCGTAAATCTAACCCTTACCACCCTCAAGCTAACAGACAAGTGGAATCCACAAACAAGGTTTTGGAGTCTATCCTCACGAAAACCGTTCAACTGCACCATAGGGACTGGGCGGACAAGTTATTGGAAGCATTATGGGCTTATAGGATTACCTGGAGAAACGTGATGGGACAGACCCCATATGATATAGTCTACGGGAAACAAGTACTTTCGCCCATCGAGTTCTAAGTGAAGACATTTCGGACGGCTGCCTAGTTGGGAATGAATCTGGCTAAAGCCTAAGAGCAAAGATTGATGCAACTGAATGAGCTCGATGAGATCTGACATGACGCATACCACAAAACCTTGCTAGTACAAGATCAAAGAGCCAGATGGCATGATAAGTTCATCAAGAAGAAATTATTCCGTACAGGCAACTGGGCCCTGCTGTATGATAGTAATTTCAAACACTTCAAGGGTAATTTTTCTACTCATTGGTTTGGACCCTATGAAGTGGTTGGAGTCTTTGATAATAGGTCAGTACATATTAGAACCATTGATAATGAGCAGACTTCCTTCGTGGTGAACGGCCATCGGCTAAAAGTTTATCATAAACCACTCTCACATGATTTGTTTTTGCAGGACATTCAGAAGGATCCAGGACTAAAGTTGGTTCATGGAAATGACCAGCCTCTTGCCGGATCGGTTGATTTATTTTTCTTATATATATATATATATATATATTAACCAGTGGACTACCAATTTCCATATCTACAGGTGGTTCTCCCCATAGTCCATGTAGAATAAAGGAGAAATTAGGCAGGAGTGGGTTTATTCCTTTATCCAGGCCCGGATTACTTATGGAAAAGGAACAGTTGGAGTCTTCCTTAGATGTCTTCAGACTCTCAAAAAATGAACCTTGGGCATAGAATTATCCTTTTTTGGGCCCAAGGAAATAACTACAGAAAAGAAACTCCCTGGAGTCTTCAATGAGCAACTTAGACTCCCTAAATATGAATGCCCCCAGCAAGAACTACCTTAGGCTCGATAAAAAAATAAGTGGTGGTAGCCTATGGATCCAATGGGCATTGAATTATTCTTTTCCGGGCCCACTGGAATAATTACGGAAAAGAAACCCCCCGGAGCCTTCTTTCAGGACATTTCAAGCTCCCTAAACAAAAATTCCCTAGGCAGTTATCATCTCAGGCCTGGTTAAATTCCATGAGATGGTGGACAGGTTCCAGCGCCACCTCACAAAACTGAGTGACACTTTGTCAGAGAAATTGGAGATTCTATGTTCTATTCTTCACAAAGACTAACTCCATGCTTGAGTAACATTGATTTTTCATCTTTGTCATCTTTGTACCTGGACATTTGAATACTGGAGCAAAGTCTTCTTTTGGCAATCTACTGTCTAGAAGCTACAGCATGGTCATGAACAATATGTGGTACCAATAAATTGTGCAAAGCTCTGTTTTTAATAGTAGTACAATCATGGAATTGCAGCCTAGGCCTAAAAGTCTGATTGATCTGGATATCACTATTGGTTGAAAATTTTACTGTTAACCATGATCTTCATTACAGCAGAAGCTATATCTCGAAGATCAGACCTGCTCCTATAAAGATGTGATGTTATTTTCATTCCCAATATTATTTAAGTGACAAAGGTATGTTCTTAATCTTCTTAATCTAGTTATAGGTAGTTTTAATGATTATTACAAGTATGTGCTATCTACCATGTTCCCTATGCCTCTACTCTCATTTGTTTGCCTTCCAAAGCCAATTATAATCCTAAATCCCAAAATCACTCGTCCCCTTTAAAATCTCGTCCACCCATATCCAAACTTCATATGATTACAGGTGATGGTAAGAGTTGTTGATGAGGACGCACGAGGGAAGAAGAACGCATGATGATAAGGGAAGGCACCACCTATGCTGGAATGTGATTGCAAGCATAATGACATGACAGGGACCCAGCCTTCATGCAGGCCGAGCTTCTATCATGAGCCTTTAAGCCATTTTCATGTGACCTCAAGATCGTCCTTATAACCCAATTACTGGGTAATGCCTCCACCGCAAGTCATGATTGCATATTTTTCCTCTCCGCGATAAACGACGCAGAAGCTCTGGTAAGCTAAGGTGAATTTTGATACAAAGAGAAAATGTTGGAGTATGGATTGTTTTCATAAGATAAACACCTACAAATGTCTTCTTATGAGCCATAACGGATGCCAGTCACCGATTTTTCAAACCCAAGGAGCAAACGTTTTTGTGTTGCATTTATTTCCCAATTAAACTCCTATTTTAGATATTTGTCTCACTGTGGGTCGTGACAGGTGAAATTGCATGCCATGGGCTGATGTAGAGATGATTGAATCTTCTTGGATCATGGGAACTAATAGACAGGAGCCCACATTCACCCAATTTTCTCAAACCGCAGATTATCAATTTCATATCCCAAATAATATTGCCCAAGATGTACATGCTTTTACCCCTGCTCCTGCTTCCATAAGCCCAAAACAACAAGGTCCTTTTCCAAAGCAGGGTATGGGCCACATGCCAGATGAAGGTCATCCCCAACATACAGCAGTTCCAGCAACGATATCAGTCCCTGATGAAGAAGAAAATTTCAAGATTAGACCAGTAAGACTTCAGAATAAAATCTCTAAGTTAAGGAACAAGGCTCACAGGTTTCAGACACTATTCCAATATGTATGTAAGGTCAACGATCAGTTAAGAGAAGAGAACCTCTGGTTGTATGTACAGAATGAGGAGCTTCGAAGGAAGGATCGAAGGTTGAAATCATGGAAAACATCTAAATTTTAGTTTGTAGAGAGAAAAGTGCTAGAAGATTGGCTACATAGTTCACAAAATGATCACCCTCATTTCGGAAAAATTTGGATAAGTTGGCCCAAGCCACTGATTTTTGACTGGAAAGTGATGACTTGGAGGCACGAGGAAATGCCTCAGATTAAGTGTGGGGGAGATGTTGAGGCTACTTTTTTTCTATTTCCTCCTCACCTTTTTGCCTCATTTTGTGCAGTTTTGACATATATCTACTTCACTTTTTCCTCTCTTTATCCCTAATATGGCCAAACTTCCATCAATCCTTGCTTAAGGTAAAAGGCAGTACAAGTATAATTGTTTTTACAATTTTATAGCTAGTTTAGGCATTTTAGTAACATGCTTATTTGTTAACTTACTATTCTGGGTAGAATAATGGATTTCTTGCAGGACCTGTTTGATTAGCTCTTTGACTTGGAGGAAGACTATGATCCTTCAACCATCTTTAGTTGATATGCCAGCATGCCTCAAGATAGAAGCTCCAGCTCATTAAATTTGATGCTCCTTCCAGCAGTTTGACAAGTTCAAAGAATGGTGAAGGACCAGCTAGCCACTCTGCATATAGTAGAGTTCAGTTAACGAAATTTAGTAACCTTTTTCTTATAGCAGCATGTGGTTTTTTTTTTTTTATAAAGAACTGATAGTGTGAATTTAGGACAATCAGCGCTGATTTTGTGGATCATCATATCCACGGTTTTCAACGTCCTATCTTGTAATAGAACTACTACTAATTCTGCAACTCATAATGCCTATAAAGGCAGAGACATATGATTTGATTGGGAGGTTAATGTATTATAGTTTCAGCTATCAATACAAACTGCGATTTTGTGTTCTAAGAGTGAAAGTTGAATTCTTATATTGATGCATTCTTGATTAACTGTGAATCGTTGTGGATTTGATGAATCTCTGAACCAAATTGTTGTAGGTGTAAGTTAGTATTGTAATCAATGCTTTCCCGGGTGTGGCAAGGGCCCACCACAACTGGTTCAGCCCCATAGCTAGCTAGAGGTAATTCATAAATATAGTTTGATTCAGTTCTTGATTACAAAGTTATTTATTTTTTTTTAAATCGATTTTGTGTCTTGGCTTTAATTCCTGTTGCTATAGTTTATAAGCATCGTTGGTTAAATTCTTGATTGTATATTTGTTTGATTTTGGAAATCAATCTCAGCATTGGATTTATGTTGTTGTAGTAGATTAATTGTATATCTCCAGGATCAGAATGGGAATGTCATATTAGAACCCTATGATTGTAGTTGTAAACATGTTTGATTCCTTCCATAGGGACTACATTCCATCTGTCACCACATACGCGTCATTCTGAATTGAGTGTTGCTCAGAAACAGAGTTTAGAAAATACTCCATCCTCCCTTTAGATAAATGAATTGCTTAATGCATTTCTGCGTGAATGAATAGAGCCTAGTTGTATACATTTGATTCGATCTTTTGATGAGAACATTTGGCTGAAATACGTATTGCTAGATCGATTTTAGTAGAAGAGCATAGCTCGGATTGCAAATAAGATTTAATGGTTAATTGTTTTTGTGTGTTGAATGGTCATGTGCATTAATTAATCCGCATCTCACTTATGTGTGCATAGCTTAGATTGATGATCATAGTTCAATTTCTATAAGAGATGGATGTCATTATTAAGTGAATGATTTTGTTTGAATTCTATGCACTTGGTTTGAAGAGGTAGATTTTTACTTACATTAGAGTTTTGGCTTATCATTGCTTAAGACAAAATAGGAGTGTGAAGTTAGATTCATTGTAGAGTGATAGCTATAGGTTCTTTTGGGTCTTAGCTGGCAAGTCACGAGGAGACCGTGTGTTGATTAGGTGGAAGAAAATAGATGATTCATAGGGTAGATTTGAGCAAATTTTTCTTCATTTCTTTGGCATGATTAATTAGATGTTTGCAGTATTGTTTTATCTTGCATAAGGTTAGGGTCTGGAGTGGGAGGTCAAAGACTGGTTGTAGCATTTGAGTTAAGTTGAATTAGCAAGATTTCTTGGAGTGAGTGCATATTCACTTAAGGACATAATCTTAACTAGCATTCCTTTCTGGATTGATGCTCGAAATTGTATGTTAGGTACAAGCTTCGCAATTCCATATCCATAAGAATAGCAGTGACAAAGTGATTTAAACCCCTGCAACTTGGTTAGAAATATATCATTCATTAAAAGTTGAAATATTTTATTGCAAGCTTCAGAGGATGACTAGATGACTACCAGTGATAATTAATGTGAATGTGTCAAACTGGTAGTTTCGAGATTGAATCCGTTTCCATTTTTGTGTCTTAATGCAGCATGTATTGATTGAGTTAGGAGCATTATCTTATTGCAGAAACCAAATTGTTGATTGTTATAGAAGTTTGGGTAAATTTTCCAGAGTACAATTGGAAGTTTGATGAAAGACGACTGTAATTAGAAGTTGATCTCCATAGCGTAGTTGTGCATTATTTATCACTTGAGGTTATTTTAGTTGGTTTTAAAAGTAAAATTAAGACTGTCATAAGTGAGTAATACATACATAAATGGTTTGGCCAGGTATGAAGCTTAATGGCTATTGTGACTGAAGTCTATGTGTAAAATTTCTATTTAAACTAGTATGATAGTGCACCTTTTCGCTTGACACCAATATAGTGAATTGGTATGACGTGTTGACATCAGGGTTAATTAGGGATACCATTAGTAATTGCAAGTTTGTTATGTGAGTGTGGAATCAGTTCATAGGTTTACTCAGATTAGGTAATTTCTTTTAAATGTGAACTCCAAAGATTAGAATTAGGTTCTTTGAGATTTTCTGCAAATAGTGAGTTATTGAATTAAACTTTCTATTGATTGGTAATGGTTTTGATTTCAGACTTAATATTGAGACAGACTGAATAAGGGTTTCCAGTGTTCAAACTAGAGTTTGTTAATTGTTCATGTTTTATGATGAGATGAATTGATTTATTTCCGACAGTGTGTGTCTATAGATCGTTTTGTGTGCCTAAATTCTTAAATAAAATATCATAAGGAATCATATAAACCTCAACTCTAAAAGCTAAACCTTGAGAGTGTATTACAACTCGTGTTTTAAGAGTCCAGATTGATATACAAATATTGGTGAATTAATTCGACAGTTATCTCACACAACAGTCATCTTCTTCACCTCCCCAACACTATACATTCTGGTTGGTCCAGAGTCAACAACATCACTCAACATCTTCTCACATGAGCACAATCATCCACTCGAAAAGGTTTCTTGTCATTGGAGAGGTCCACTGCAACAAGGTCCTTTCCCCTTCTCTCTGTAATAAAAGCCCTAGAATCTCTGACATTGGAAACATACAATGTATCACCTTTTACTAGCATAGTAATTGCATTCATGCCACTCATGGAATCATCTATGATGTTGTGATGTAGCTGGAAATTGGTGGCTTCAAAAGTTGAATGGTATCCCTACACAACATTTGTGTGGATATCTGGGTCACTGAGCATATTTTCGCATTAATATTTCTTTACAAACTAAGAGCCTTGTGCTCCAAATTCTCTGTGCCCGTAAAACACCTCAAAAAAATGATCCTCTATGTTATTCCCAAACTACATATGAATTGAGAAGCTATTGTGGTTTGATTTGTCGAGAGATTTAGGATAATATCCCCTCTGTGAAAGGTTATAATACATCAATTCAAAATTAAAGGTCGGAACTTGTGCAAACCTTGATATGCTTGAAGCTAGAAATTGGGCCGACATCATGGAGAGACAGGGAAACCTAGCATACAAGTATAAGAAGCTTTCCATATCAAGTCCAATACCTCCTTCATTTTCACCCTCCGTAGAATTATCTTCAATGTGAGTGACGATATACTCGTCTCTGTCATTTTCCTTCTACTTAGATTTTTGTTTTGAATGTATGCAACCCATTGAAGCTTGTACTCACTTCCTATACCATAGACATCCCATCCAAGCTTTTACTCAACCCCTACTCCCTCGACTCGCCCATGTTTAGGGTTACAAAGGAACCATCATACCCTGCCTTGAATTTTTTAACAATAATATACCTGTTGTGATTTTGAAGAATTTAATTTGTTTAAAATAACTGAAACCCTTTCCATTATATTCAATGAAATGTCAATGAAAGATCATTCCTAATATTATTTTATTAGTTTTTTAATTTATGAGGTAAATTCCTAATATTATTTATTTAATTTTATTAATTTCTTATTTTTTAAATTTATTGGGAGAAATTTGGCTCGTCCACTTTTAATTGTAGCTAGAGGCTCTCTAACCTTTATGGTAGAGAGGTTTCCATGTCTAGTTAAAAGTGTAATGTCTAGTTAAATATTCTAACTTGGTAAAAATAAACAAAATTAAATATAAATATAAACAAAATCCCAACATAATAGAGATGATGTAATGTTTTGTTAAACATTTTGACCCAATAAAAAATAAATTAAATTTATAATTAATAATTAAACTACCCTAGATCCATATTAACTCCATATCTACCAACCACCGAGAGGGATCAAATATCTTGAGATGAAAATCACTTTTAGAGTAAAAATAAATTTGATCCCTCTAAGTGCTTGGTGGATCTATAATTGAGATGTATGTAGGTTTTTATAAAAGCAATTTATGATTATTTAAAAAAAAAACATAAGAAGAAGAAGAAGAGAGTAAGAGAGAGGTGTCACAATGTTAAACTTTTTATTTTATTTTAAAACATTCCTATATAAGTATAAAAATTTAGTCATTATTTAATCATGTTATATAACTATAAAAAAATTATCCATTTCATGGCATTGATAGACTTTTCTAGTTAGGCATAATGATCTATGCTTAACCAACATGTTTTCATTGAACCCAAGGGAAGCACCTTAAATTATAAAAAATGTTGAAATGTCAATTTAGTGGTAAGTAATGCTACATCATCAAAACCCAACCATGGAAAACATTATACCACCTCCTCTAAGCCAAGAACTCTTGAACAACTAACCACCCAATATAGAATTGTGTTGTCTCCATCAAGACCAACCAGTTGAAGTCCTCAACAATCATGTACCTAATGTAAAAAACATTACACTTACATTTCACTCATCAATGATGTTTCCTTTCCATGGCTAACATATTATTCAACACATTTCTAATTTACATCATCCTCCCCTAAGCTTTTGTTACAATGCTTTGTCAATGATCAACTCGTGTTAAGGGGATCTCCTAGTTCACACCAAACTAGTACACCATCCTAATTCTCTCATGAAACAAACTAAGTCACTCACAAAGTATACCAAAAATATAAACTCATGTCCACTCTTAGTCATGTTTACTTGACATGCCATCCATTGTGTCATTTCTAATGGCACCTCAAGTAAGATCGTTGCATTCTCCCCACACTTTGATTGTTGGCATCTTCATCAACATGGATCAATTGGCTTCTCCAATGGAGAGGGCATTGATGGTGAAGAGACACTTTGTAATTTTTTCATTTAAACATGGTGTTGATACCATTTTTCATGAGGGTAAACTTTTCAATCCACTTAAGCATCTAATACCACTTAGGAAGCCTATTTTTTTATGGCATTAACATGACATTACTAGTTATGCATGACCATCAACCTCTTGTATCACTCAAACCATGCCTAGCCAACATGTCCTAACCAAACCCAAGTTAGGCATCTTAAACTATAGGAAATGTTGTAGTTCTTATTTCAATATAAGCGATGTTGTGTCATCACCACCCACACATAAGCAACCTTTCACTACCTCCCTCAAGCCAATGCACTTGGATAACTAACCACCTAGTGTAAGAATATTTGTCTCCATCTATACCAACTTCTTGTAATTCTATAAAGGTCGTGTACCTAGTGGCAACATGCTTCCACTTACCTTCAATACACTCACCAACGATGTTGCCTTTCCATGGCCAATACATTAGCAAACACATTGCCAAATTGTGTTATCCTTTGGTGAATTTATGTTGCAACACTTCATTGATTATCCATCCTTGTTAGGCTAGACATCCTTCATCCTCCTAGTCCACACAAAACTAGTACATCATCCTAAATGTCTCAAGGATCATTGTGAGTCGGTCATGAGGGCTATGAAACATATAAGCTAGTCACACACCCTTAATCATGTTTTCTTATCATGTTATATAGGAAAACATTTCAAGTGGAACCTTGAGGAACGTCCTTATAGGTTGTAATCAAATCCATAACTATAATCATTATTGATCCAATAAATAAATATTTAATGAAGTATAACCTTTCAACAAATTTATAACAGCCTTTGAATCCCCTATTACTTGTAAAATAGTTGAAGTGACACAATAAAATGACTAATTTGTATTATTGTAATACTTTTTAATTAGTCGTATTTTTGTTCCTAAACTAAATTAGTCATTCACTTTAGTCATTTTTAGTTGCATTACTTATTATCTAGTCTTATATTTTAACCCAAGTCTAAATTAGTCATTTATGTTATTCGTTTTTAGTTGGCTCACTTAAGACTAAGACTGCTCAATTTTGGTAGTATTTCACTTGGAAAATTTGTGGTGACTAACTTTTTTAGTCACCTGGTCACTAATTTCATCATTTTCTGCTAATGCAAATATATATATATATATATATATAGAGAGAGAGAGAGAGAGAGAGAGAGAGAGAACTTACAAGAAATAATTTTAAGTAACGATGCAAATACAATAACCAAAATATAATGAATGGAATATGTACAATTATGGAATAGTGATCATATATATATATATATTGGGAGAGTTAATTAAACCAAAATACATGGACCTTGGAGTGAAATAATCCTAGTGGGTAGTATTACTCATGATAAGCGAATAAGGTCACAAAGCATCTTCAAAAGGCCAGTAGTAATAGAAATGATACACAAGTTGACACAAAATATATTTGAGCATAGGCATTGTCTATCGAGGCCACATATTCGCCCAAAAAGTTATTTTTGCTCACAAATTTTTTTCAAAAAATCTAATCATAAAAGTGTTTGAAATTTTCTTTTGATGGCGGAAATGGATTCAACACAATCAAAAACCTCTTGGGCACCAAAATCCTGAAGTTTGACAACTATAACCCATATTTCTCAAAATTTCTGAGAGATTTTGGCAAACATCATAGTGAAATTTCCACTATTTTTCGATGAATTTGTGCCTTCTTTAGATTACTCTTTTGCGTTTATAGTGTAATTTGTCTTTTCTGAAAAAAAAACAAAACTTTACTCTGTAAATTCCAGATTTAAGGGTAATATTATTTCCTCTCGAGAGATATTACATTCTTCAACAAAGATTGCATGCAGTGGCATAGTAGCCTTCTCCAAAATTAATTGATATTTAAATTAAAGTTTTTAATCAAAGAAATTTAATTAATCTATGTTATTATTGGAAAATACAACTAAAATATAATGTTCAAGTATAAAAGAAGAAAAATCCATGCAACACACCATATATTTGACAAGCAATTAGACATTCTATTAGAGCAACACGTATACAATGGAGTTGTCAGATTACACTAGCGCTGCAGCAATCTTCTTTTGCTTATGCTCTAGCTTGGGCATCTAAATATTATAGGTTGGGCTTATCTGGAAATCTTATACATGGAGTTGAAACAAAGATCCTTTTAGAGAAGTATATCTTTTCAATATCAATGGCATTTAAGCATATGGAGAAGACATCATGACTAATGTAAGAACTCGTATCATGTTAAGATGTACAAGCTCTTATGGATTCCAAGTTGTATAGGAATTCCCACCCTACCGAATCGATATTGTGAGGTAATTAGTTGTTTGAACCACACCCCTTTTCTCTTTAATAAGAAATCTTGTTGTGGATGAATAGTTGTTGTTGACGTCTAGCCGGCTTCAATAATTCCTTTCCAATATCAGGTGGGGACTGAAGAACAGGATGATACCATTTCTAGCACTGCCATGGGGAATGGAGACCTTTGTAGTTGTGATTGATATGATACCATTCAAATAGGGAAATAGGGATTTTCTCACTTTTGTAAAACTATTATAGTACATTGACATTTAGGGTCTGGATTTTGGTAAGAAACAAGATCATTTTCTCTTTGGATTTTGGTAAGAAACAAGATCATTTTCTCTTTGAAATATTGATTGGATTGAAAAAATTTAAGAGTCTAACCTGCACTAGTCAGAAGTCAAACACTAGAAGGACAATGAAGTGATAAAGTTGGAAGAGAATTTCCCCTTTTTGGTGGCTTGGGCAGGTGAAGGCCAACATGGTAGAAGCATACAAGGTCGTCCCCCCAAATATTGGTTTGCGCTACTATTAGGGCAACTTCGGGGACTTAGTTTTGTTAAAAGGAAAAAGGGTGAAGATCACATGTGAAGTTCCTTGGTTATACTATATCCAAGCAGAATTTCCAGATCTATCGAATATATTTGAATTACTTGTCAAGCATATCTAAAATTTTCTTCTAATTTACCATTCATGTGAATTGAAAGTTTTAGATACATAAGGCACACATAAATTTTATTAGTTGCACTGGTGTAGTAAAATATTACCCTCCATTATGCAGACAAATACTTTAACATTCCCTTGAATTGAATTTTTTAGATGCAGAGGATGCCTATAATTTTATTGGTCTCACTAGTGCAGTAAAACAATACTTGCATTAATTCAAGAACATGGTACAAGATTGACACATTTTAAATATATGTTATTTAGGTTTCATTTAATAATAATTCGCATATATTTATCATTCATTCCTTCTAATTGGCTTCATGTCTTCGATACGGGAAGCCATGAATTTTTTCTTTGCTTCTCAACAGGACTGAGAAGGTAGCAAAAAGGATGAGAAAAGTAGTGAATGCACTTATGAAAATGTATCTGTCTCTGGTGATGAGGAAACCATTGTCCATGCAAACCCATGATATTTTAGATCCAGGTGTTGTTGAAGTTCAAATTGCGCTGACCCTCAATGTAATTTTGGAGAACGAACTAAAATATTCATTGCTTCGAATTTCGAGAATTTCCTTGATGGTTAAATTGATATTGTTCAGCATTGCAGTTCTAGACATTAATAATGTTCACTTAAATTCTTTTGTGTTTTTTTCGAAGGAATAAAATATTTAAAGTATTTATGTTATATTCCTTCATTTCCTTCGTATCAAATAGTTTACTACGATGAAATGAAAAATATTCCAGGTCTCATTTCAAATTGAATACTTTATGAGATGGTAATTTAAATGAAAAGATGAACGAAATAATGTATTGTTAATTGAATTTTGTTCCTACTACAACCTAAGCCTTTTAGAACAACACTAAACAAAATATCATACCCGATTGAAGCAGTTGAAGTAGTTGGCTAGCAGGGGGAAGCCAATACCTTTTGTCTGTTCACGTGTCTGCATTTTTCTACCAAAATGGCATTTCGTTGCCAAACCTTAAATGATAGTCCTGGGAAAAAAAATGATGGCCCTAGGCGAGGAAATGAGTATTGTGTTGGTGGCCCCTCCATCCGATGCAACATTGTGATGCAAGTTTTCTGTAAAATTGTGATGTAAGTTTTCTGCAAAATTGTGATGTTGGTTTGCAGGCTTTCTGCAAAAATTCCGTGTGATGGATTGAAGAGGGGGTAGAATTCCCTGTGATGGATTGAAGAGGGGGTACGAGGGCAGTGGAATGAACATAAATGACAGGTGGCCTGTTGTTGAATAGTGGCAGTTTCAAACATGGTAGTTTCAAAACTTTGGATATCTATTGAATATGTATGGGTGCACAAGTTCCTTTAACATTAAATTATTTTGAAGTAATGTTAGATGCATAGTTATAGAGGGGTTGAATTGAAAGTATTACAATATGCAAATGTTTAACAGAACAATAGGCAGGTTTTACAAATAGAATTTTATATAAAGTCAAATGTGCATTAATATATCATCTTTTATAATAATCAAAAACACTTAAAATTATTGTTATATATTGTTATATATGTGTTTGAGAGCCGTGTATGTGATAATAATGTATAAGTATATATAAGGTTTTGTAATAATACTATATTAATAATATTAATAATAAGATTTGGGTATATTGGTAATAGTAATTTATTATGGTATAGTTTTATTTAGAGAGGAAATGGTTTTTTTAGTGAAATTGTAATTTTTATGTTATTTAAAATATTTTTTTAAATATATAAATAAATTTAACAAAATTTGTGATTTATTAGATGTTTGTAAATTAAATAATTTATTCCTAAAAAAAATTGTATTAAATTTTGTACAAGATTAACAATAAAATATACTTTGAAAATGTCTACTTTGTTTATTAATTAAATTAAGTGATTTATTATTAATTATATATAATTAACATATGTATTTTCTCAACTATAAAATATAATGAAATTAATATACATATTATATTAATTACTATATAAAAATATATTTATTATATTGTTTAAATTTTAAATGATTAATTATAATATTGTAAGAAAAATATTTTATATAATTAATATATATTGTGATCAATATAAATTTGTTAAAAATCATTATATATATGTATATGTTAGTGTATTTTTAATAGATGATTTTATTATTAACTAGGTTAATAGGAGAATCCTTGTACCTACTTTCAATTAAATGCATATGTGATATAAATTTAGAAATATGAGTTAGGTTTAAAAAAATGTTTAATATATAATATAATATAATTAAATTAAATTTATATATAATATAATATAATATAATATAATATATTGATGATTAAAAGAAAAATATAAAATATTATATTGATTAAAAATTATATTTAATTATAGTTATATATAATTTTTGTTGCAATATTGATTTTCTTGGCTTTTAATATGTCAAAAATTATAGTGAGCTCAGGTTGTTTCTCTATGCTCTTTGAGCATAGGAGTACAATTTTAAAACAAATTAAATAATTTGTTTATTTATGTCCGAAAGACCAAAGTTTGGTCTCAATAGACGTTAACCATTATCATCATCATCAATCATAAAATTATATATATATATATATATATATAATCTTCCTATTTTATAAAAATAAGTAATATAATAATTATTATTTTCAAATCAAGCCAACCTATTTGGATTGGTTTGGGACTTAGTGTATATCACAATTTTAAAAACTTAATAAATATGTCAAATAGATTTTAATTAATTAGTTTAGATACTTTTAATTACCTAATTTAGATACATTGAAATTTTAATTAATTAGTTTAGGTGTTTTTAATTAATTAATCTAGGTACATATAGTTTTTATTTTTATTATTTTATTTGACCAAGTCTAAATGTTTAAAGAACATTATATTACACTACAACATCTCCAATTGTTTATAATTATAATATTTAATTAAATGTAAAAATATGCATTGTTGATTTGAACTAGGAGTTTCCAACTTTAAAATTTCATGCTTTACACATTACTTCATAACAAGGTGATTTCAAATTAAGCTATCTCATAAGATATATAATAAATAATAATTATAAGAATATTGTTTATAGTTTATTATAATATAGCTAATTTTATTATCTATATATTTTCATTTATAAATCTCTATATTTATATGCTAATTATTTATTATTATCAATTATATTTACATGTGTATCTATTTTAGAATAGAGTTTTTAAAATTTTAATTTAATTATTAATAATTATTAACTCGAATTGTATGAAATATTCTTGAATATTCTTAGTTGTGGTGATTGATTAAAGGTTGATATTTCTCTAAAGATAATTATGCTCTTTTACCATTTTAATTATTTTGATTAAAATTAAAAAATGTCATATGAATAAGTCTCATATGAAAATAGTTATGGTTTTTTTGGAATGTGGTGTTGATAAGCCATGACTCATTGGATTCATTCTCATTTCTTAGATGAGGGGGACCTTTTGACAGTTTTTCAGTGAGCTTAGGTGCTAGGGAGGGGTTACCTATGGCTTCAACGTTGGTGTATAGGTTTTAATCCCATGGATAAGCCAAAATCACAATATATATGGGTAAAATTGGTTGGCTTCCTACTTGAGCTATGGACTAGGCCGATTGTGACGAGAGTCACAAATTGTATTGGTCACTTCATATATTTGAAAGAGAAATCGTTGGTGGAATTTGAAAAAATGATCTTATGTTTATTGGTGGGGATGGATATGGCAAGGTTCCTTTTAGGTTTCTTGAAAAAATGATCTGAAAGGTTCCTTTTAGGTTTCTTGTATGCCATCAAACAAGGCACCTTAAGGTGACTCACGGAGTTGCGAGGCCACATGGACCAAAAAACCATCTATCGGGTTTCAATTTGAGGTAGAGTGGTTCTTCGTGGGCGGATGATGTACGATTTGGGAGCTTAGCGACACAAAAAATTGATACTTGACTAGAAGGTTCAAAGGACTCACATCTTGTGATCGAAATCCATCTTCAGGTGAAGCTTTTTGTCATATTTTTATTTCCCCTCATATTGAATATGCTTCGGCTGGGTATTTGATATTACAGTGGAATCCTACCGATAGGGGTTTTTCTAAAGCATCATCCCTTTGTGATCGACTCCAAAATATGAAATGTTTCCTCCCCCCAATGGTAATGCCAAGGTCAGTTCTTTTACGGTTATTTAAGACAAGTCAGATATGGGTCCCATTGAACCCTTCTCTCCAAATGTTTCCTCTTGGGACATGAAGGTTGGTGCTCCTAGAGATGGCTCTGGCACTATGGCATGTGCAGTTTCCATTAACGAATCCTCTCTTCTACCTTCACTGCCTCAGTCTATTATTGATTCTATGACAGGTAAACTAATTACCTCCCTCTCAGATGATGATATTTCTTTATTGGATGTGTTAGCACTCCACCAGTTCTCTGAAGGCTGAGAAGGAGATCGCCAAAGGTAACTAGAGACCACTTTAACCTAGTAGCTAGCCCTACTAGGCTGAGAGGGCTCTCTCAATGAGATCACATCCAAATATTGACTGTGAGATGAGGATTTTAGGCTAGGTATGAAGATTAGGGTTTGATTTGATTTTTGAAGGTTTGTGCTATATGGTGAATTAGGTCTAGGAAAGACTAGGTGAGAGCTCTGAAAATCAGATTTTCCAAGATGTAATGGGGCAAGGTAGGCACACACTTTGGCACATTAGAGGTATCTTGGTGAATATGGTAGATTGATAGGGTTTCAAAATGAGCATGAATAACATTAATTTTTTTATATCAAAAGAAAATCAACATAAATGTGAAAACTTCTCCAAAACAGATCATTGAATCAATGGATTTTTCTTATCAAAATTAGAAATCAATCACATAAGACATGGAAATGAAGATTGAAGGTACAATAAATTTAAACATATGGTGACAAAAGAAGAAACAATGCTAAACCACATACCACATGAATCCCACCATAATAGCTACAAACTTTGTCTATTAGTTCCTGCCAAAATCACAAAGTACACTAGTGTTCCAAGTTAAAGTCCACAATATCCAACCTTTGAAACGGATTAGAAAGTGCCTCATATAACCACTGAGGTTGAAATCCTCCCTTGGAGGTAAAATTTTCCAGCAATAAACTCATATTCATGCATCTATCTGAAGTCTATTATAGACTAGGGAGGTTACACTACAAATTCCTCATTTATCTAACAATCAAGAGACATATCCTCAAAGCTATAAATGGAGGATATGACACCTATTCAACTCCATTTTTACCATTTATATTTACATTTTAACTTTTAAATTAATCTAATTTCACCTTTTGACTTTTACAAAAGTAAAACGAGAAATTGGAGAAAATTACATAGTGAAAATTTTAATTAAAATCTCAGAAAATTGCAGAAGCACAGTGCCATATTTGAGGCCATGTTTAGGCACCTTCCTAAAGTAAAAATTGAAATCTGATAAGATGGTAAAATAGCCCTATCTGTCTAGTTACCAGAACATCTTGAATTTTTGAAAATTGCCCATGGGAAAGCCTTCAAAACCTCATTCTTCCAAGGTGTCTCTAGAAATGCAACGCCATTCAAAAAGAGGGGCACAATGTTGATTTTATACCCTTTTTCTCATTTTTCTAAAAATCTGAGCCTTGAATGAAAAATATGAGAAAATGGGTTTCGAGAGGAGGCCATAATTTGGCTATAAATGTAAACCATTTTTCATTTGGAGCCCTGAGGAAAAAGCACAATGCCAAGGCATTGCGCTTCTGGACCTAGTGAAATTTCAGAATTCTGCAAATTTACACCAAATTTCACCCACAAAAAAAAATTGACCCATGGTTATTTTCCTCTTCCTCTTCACCTGTTTTTCATGTTCATCATGTTCGTCATTCTTAGCCACTTATTTTCCTTTCTCATCATTTTTTCTTTCCTCAAACTTCCTTTTCTCCAAAACCAGTTGTTTTACCTTCAACTAATAGTTTTCTTGCTCTCGAAATGAAAAGACAAATTTTTCCCTTGCCAAGTTGTCTTGGAGTTCTTTGATGTGTGCATATTTTTCCTTGATAACCCTCTCTATGTTGTGAAACCAACTCCAAAAATAGAAGAAATGAGATATCAACGCCTTAGAAATAATCCACTTCAAGGGGGCAACCTCCAGTACATTACATGAATGAACAATTCTTGGATGATACAAATGAAAAAACCTCCTTTCTATATATAGGAGTCCATGGGGCCACAATTTAATCCTAGTGGGGCCACAATGTAATCCTAGCCGACCTAACAATAATAATGTAAGGGAAAAATAATAACAATATGGGGGTTACAAGGGTACAAAAATAACAATAAGGAGGGCTACACTAACATAATAAGGGACTACACTATTAATATAGGGACTTAACATGCCCCTCTCCTTCAAACAAGTGTTGTCCTCAACGCTTGATTATTTCTTGATGCTTCTGTATAAAATTATCATCCTCCCATGTGAAATCTTCTACAGGAAAGTTCTTCCATTTGCTAAGATACTCTGAAATTGATCGTACTTGTCGAGTTCTTGTTTCTGTGACTGCTTCAGAACTTCTTTGAATGTGATGTTGATCTTCCTGTTGTTTCATTATATTCTACACCAAAGTTAGGTTATCCTTTGAGAGTTGGAGAACTTGTTGTTGATGCTCGATGTGATCTTCCACTAATTTATCATCCATATTAGCTATTATTTGATCCTTCAAAACATCCAAATTAGCCTCCATTTATTCTTTTAAACCATCTATGTCATCTTCAGTTGCTCTTCGTAAGATCAAAATTTGCTGCACTTGGTACCGTAATTTTGATATCTCATACTGCAATTCTTCCTCTTCATGCGTCATAGTATAGCTTTTTGAGGGCTTAATGGGTATGGAATTATTTTTTTGAGGCATTATAGAACCCAATACTGATAAAAAATCTAAAATATGCCCTTGGAATCACCTCAAACTGCTTTTTCAAACAAACGTTATGCAATTTTAAAAACAAAATACACCTTTTTCTTGCTTTTGAGGAGCTCGATATTGAAATTCAATTATCTCTGTGATTGCGGAACTTCAATATCTGAAATTTGGCCATGTGGCAGCCCATTGAATCCTCTTGTGAATGCCACAGGTCTGACCTGATTTGGATTCTTCAAGACAAAGTTATGTCCAATCTCCCACAATGACCTAATTATGGATTGGTTCAGTAGAGCAAACTTGTACAACTTGCCACATATCACTATTTGCTCCTTTGGCTCTGAAATTTATAGAAAGGAAGCTATAGTCCAAGTACATCCAGTCAATTTTTACATAATTCCAATCCGATGCTCAGAGAGAGTTATGAATATTTTCCCACGATCACCTCTTTGAGTTGAAATTCGAGAGCCTAAAAAGTATCTAACTTCCACAGACCATATCTCTAAAAATATTGCGAACCAAGCTCTGAAACTTTGCGACATTGTTCCTCAGGTGTTCAGTTTTGTGCTCTAAAGTCTTCAGCTTCTGAACCTTCGTAGAAAAAATTTATAGAAAAAATTCCACGACAACCTTTTTAAGTGAAATTCAGGAGCCTGCAAAAATCCCTACCTTCCACAGATCATATCTCTGACAATATTTCATGCCAATCTCTAAATTTTGCGAAGATGTTCCTCAGGATTTCGGCTTCGTACTCTAAAATTTCAGCTTCTGAACCTTTGTAGAAAAAAAATTATAGCAAAAATTCCACGATAACCTGTTTGGAGCAGCGAAACCCTAGAATCCAAAGCTCTGATACCAAATGTTGTGAATCTAGCTCCAAAAATAGAAGAAAAGAGATGTCAACTCCTTAGAAATAAGCCACTTTGAGGACGAAACCTCCAATATATTACATGAATGAAAAATTCTTGGATGATACAAATGAAAAAACCTCTTTTCTATATATAGGAGTCCATGGGGCCACAATGTAATCCTAGTGGGGCCATAATGTAATCCTAGCCAACCTAACAATAATAATGTAAGGGAAAAATAATAACAATATGGGGGTGACAGGGGTACAACAATAACAATAAGGGGGGCTACACTAACATAATAAGGGACTACACTATTAATATGGGTACTTAACACTCTAGTTTTTCAGGCTCATCACTAGCCTCCAATTCTACTATGTCAAAATCATGTTTCTCCTCATCATGCATGGATGTCTCATGATGTGTTGATGTTCCCTGCTCTGCTAATGTAAGTTTTTCCCCTTCCTCATTTCAAGGAGAAAACACAAGCCTTGTGCCTCTCTGATGAGTATGAGTGCCCTCGGGCCTAGGTCCCTTTATCACTAATTTTTCCTTTCTTGATGAACCAACCTCTTGCATGGTATGTTGCATGTTTTTTTGTTGGTTAGGTGAAGTAATTTTTAGGGTTGTGTTATGAAACCAGCTCCAAAAATAGAAGAAATGAGAGAACAACGCCTTAGAAATAGCCACTTCGAGGGGGAAACCTCCAATACATTACATAAATAAAAAATTCTTCATTGATACAAATGAAAAAAACCCCTTCTATATATATAAGTCCATGCGGTCACAAGATAATCCTAGCCGACCTAACAATAATAATGTAAGGGCACAATAATAACAATATTAGGGTTACAGGGGTACAACAATAACAATAAGGGGGTTACACTAACAATAATAAGGGACTACACTAGTAATATAGGGACCTAACATGCCCCTCTCCCTCAAAAAAGTGTTGTCTACAATGCTTGAGTAGCTCTGAATGCTTCTGTAAAAATTCTCATCCTCCCATGTAGAATCTTCAATGGGTAATTTCTTCCATTTGATGAGATACTCTGAAATTGATCGATTTCGTAGCTGTCGAGTTCTTGTTTCTGTGACTACTTTAGGTTCCAATATGATTTTTCCTTCCTCATCAATTTCTCGGTACATTGTTTGAACTGGAATTTTGTCCCCTGTAACCTTCTTTAAGCATGAAACATGGAAAACTAGATGCACTCATGAAGAAGCAGGAAGCTCCAATTTGTATGCCATAGTACCAATCTTTTGCAACACCTTGTAAGGACCATAGTACTTTGGCGATAATTTATTATCCTTCTTAGCTTACTTGAGGGACATTTGTTTGTATGGTTGTAGCCATAAAAATACCCAGTCTCCTACATCAAAACTTCTCTCACTGTGATGTTGATTTTCCTGTTGTTTCATTCGATTTTGTGCCAAATTTAGGTTACCCTTTAAGAGTTGGAGAACTTCTTGTTGATTCTCGATGTGATATTCCACTGCTTGAACCTTGGAATTTTCTCGTAAATAATATGTGATGGCGGTGGATGATATCCATAAAGTGCCATAAATGGGGTTATTTTTACTACAGTATGGAAGGAAGCGTTATACCACCATACAGCAAGAGGTAACCACTTGACTCTTTGTGTTTTCTTATCAGATACAAAACAACGAATATATCATTCCAAACATTTATTCACTATCTCAGTTTGACCATCGGATTGAGGATGATAAGATGAGCTATGAGCTAGTTGAGTACCCAAACAATAAAATAATTTCGTCTAGAAACTTCCAGTAAAAATGGGATCTTTGTCACTTACAATAATCTTTCGGTTTCCATGTAGCTTCTGAATTGTTTCCATAAATGCAGTAGCAACTATACTTGCTTTAAATGGATGAGATAGTGCACAAAAGTGTGCATATTTGGTAAGTCTATCAACTACCACCATGATGACACTCTTTCCCCTGGACTTAGGTAAACCTGTGATAAAATCCATTGAAATCTCCTCCCAACATTAACTTGGAAGGGATAAAGGTTGTAGAAGACTCCAGGTCTTAATTGTCTCAACTTTATTTTGTCAGAAAACCAAACATTCTGCCACAAGCTTTTGAATATCAAATTTAAGGCCATCCCAAAAAAATTCTTTCTTCACCCTGTGGTAGGTTTTTAAAAATCTTGAGTGTCCTCCTAAAGGAGAAGTGTGCAATTCCAAAAGAATATTTTGTTTTATTTGGGAATTATTGCAAATATATAAGAAATATTTGTACCATAAGGAATCATTTTTCCTACTAAATGTATCAGATGTACTAGGATCTTGCTGCAACTTTTGAATGGGTGTCCACACTTCTTCGTCTTTCTTCCATTCGTCCCTTGCTTTGGTTATCCAATCTGGTTGGATAATAGAAATGGAACAAAGCAATGCTTCCACCTCTTCATCCTTTCTCGAGAGTTCATCTACAACAAAATTTAGCTTCCCTCTTTTGTATAT
This sequence comes from Pinus albicaulis, assembly GCA_034641835.2. Lineage (NCBI taxonomy): Eukaryota > Viridiplantae > Streptophyta > Pinopsida > Pinales > Pinaceae > Pinus > Pinus albicaulis. The sequence continues at coordinate 522,813,128 of CM076581.1, forward strand.
GATTTCAAATTCATAACCCAACATCTTTGTGACCCATTTTTGCTGCTCTTCTGAAAATAGTCTTTTTTCCAAAAAGTGTTTAAGACTATCATGGTCATTTTTTACCTTGAAGTGTCTTCCCATTAGGTAAGGTTGGAAGTTCTTTAGTGCATGTAGTATTTCCAACATTTCCTTCTCATAAGTATCTTTCTGTAAATACTTTCATTTGATTAGACTACATTCAAAAGTAATGGGTCTTCCTTCTTGCATTAAAACACCACCAATTCCATTTACTGAGGCATCACATTCCACAATAAAGTTTTTTGTGTAGTTTGGCGTAGCTAAGACTAGTGCTAGTCACATTGACTCTTTAACATGTTCAGAGGCCTGTGTTGCTTCAGGAGTCCATGAAAATGAATATTTCTTCAATAATGGTGTTAGAGGTGCTATTATTCTCCCATAATTCTTAAAAAACTTTTGATAATAACCTATTAACCCGAGAAATCCTCGCAACTGCTTTATGGCTGTGGGGACTTTCCATTCCTTAATGGCTTTAATTTTGTTAGGGTCTACCTTAACACCCTCATGAGATAAAATATGACATAGATATTCCACCTCTTGTACTCCAAAGAAACATTTGGATGTTTTTGCATATAATTGTTTCTCCTCCAATAGTTTGAGCACCTTGTCAACATGTTGAACATGATCCTTCCAAGACCTGCTATAGATTAGTATGTCATAAAAAAATACTAGCACAAATTTTGTAAGGAAGGGTTTGAAAATGGAATTCACCAGCCCTTGAAATATATAAGGTGCATTGGTAAGGCCAAAAGGCATGACCAAAAATTCATAATGACCCTCATGAGTTCGAAATGTTGTTTTCAAAATATCTTCAGTCTTCATTCTAATTTGATGATATCCTGAACGAAGATCCAACTTGGTAAAATAAATTGCTCCATGTAATTCATCCAATAATTCATCAATCACAGGAATGGGGAATTTATCTTTAATAGTGAGCTTATTGGGCTCCCTATAATATAGACACATGTGCCATGATCCATCCTTCTTGTGCACCAATACTACTGGAGAAGATAAATAACTTTGGCTAGGTTGAATTATACCGACCTCTAACATTTCTACAATCATACTTTCAATTTAACTCTTTTGGCCATAAGGATATATGTAAGGCTCGATGTTTGGAGGAACACTTCCTAGAATCAAATTAATAACATGATCATGATCACGAATAGTTGGGAGTCCTTTGGGAGTTTCAAACACCTTGGAATTATTGTCCAAGACTTGTTGGAGATCTGGAGAAATAGATGATTTTGATGTTGGAACTTCTAGTGAGCATAATTGTGCAATTACACCTTGTTGTTCTTTCTTCATAAGCTTTATCATGACATTAGAGTTTATTATCTTTCCTAGCTTCTGTGCGATACCTCGTAATTCGATTTCCTTTCCTTCCAAAAAAAATTTCAAGAAAAGTTCTTAAAAATTAAAAGCTACCATCCCCAAAGATTGTAACCATTGTACTCCTAGTACAATATCACCACCTCGCATTGGAATGGAAAGAATTTGACTATTGAATACATATTCCCCCATGGTTAGCTTGATATTATGGCATTTTCCAGAGAAATTTATAGTTCCTCCATTTGCAACCATCACTTGACATTCTAGTGCTGGGTATAGGAAAAAATTCAATTCCATGGCTACATTACAATGAAAAATATTATGAGTACTACCCGTATTAATCAACACTATTACTTTTTTCTTCTTGATATGTCCTATTATCTTGAGAGTTTGAGGAGTGGTAATTTCGACCAATGCATTACACAATATGGTCAAACTCATTTCTTCTTCTTCTAGGGTTGGTTCCTAGTGTATATCCTCTTCTTTTGAAGTTTCTTGTTCATTTTCTTCCTCCTCTTCACAATCTATGTAAAATAATTTCTTCTCAGCACACTTATGACCTTTAGTGTATTTTCTATCCCAACTATAGAAAATCCCTTTTTCTCTTTTTTCTTCCAATTTTTGTGGTGTCAACCTTGTAGTTTGTGTCTAATATCCCAAAATCGGGATTACACAGCAAGCATGCTAAAATAACGCACTTCTGAGAATTCAGTGCACTAAAATGAGTTTTCAACTTCTAGATCCCTTATATCAGCTCATCTAAGATCTAAATCCAAAACGAGAACAAAATCAAATAAAACTATTTGGGTTAAATAGATCTCCCACAACCTAGTCTACCTGAAAAACACCCAAAGAGAGGGGTTGCAGCTATATGCAAAGGACTTCTTTAGAAATAACACATATCCAATGAAGCAAAGCAACAGGCTGATATGAAGGTTCAAAGATCAGATGTATAGCAGCAAATCAGAGTTACATTACATCCTAGACATTGTACAATAGAAATAATGAGACTATACAAGAAAAATCCTTAGAAATGAGGTGCTATAGCCATAGAAAAAGTCAGCATTAACTCAAAAACATTATTTTATTGGGGATGAAGTAGCAGTATATTATCATTCAGATCTAGAGCATATTTGTACATAGAAATATATATCTAACTCAGATCTGTGTACAAGAAAAACTCATATATACATTCCCCTTGGGGTTTTGTGCAAAACATGAAGCACAGAGAGTAGATCTGAGATCTAGAGTTGCAGATCTGCAGAAATATTCAGAAATTACTAAATCATATAATGGAACAGCAGATCAGATCTGAAACAAACATGGATTGGTTGGCCAATCCATGGATCACCATAGTGAGAGGGAAGATCCTAACACCAAACATCTCTCCTCCAATATGCAGACAAAACACCATGCAACTACAACCTTGAAAATAATGCAGTCCAGGGAGAGGAACTGCGTTGTAGGCTCTGAGAATGATTTGGCCTGATACCAAAGTCTGGATCTGAAGGTCAATCAGCTAATGCACTCTTCCAGGAGGTTAAAAGACACACTCACTGAGAAGAGGCACTAGTAAAATCTAGATCTGAGCAGATCTAGTGTCTTCCACTTGTTGCAACTCACAAGGACAACCCAACCCTCAATAGGATCAGCGTTGTAGGTGTAAGGTGAAGCTTGGCCCAAGCCTGATAGTGGACAACATGGAACAAGTATCCTCCAAGAGCTGCTCAAGGAAGGAGGTGGGAATCCTAAACAGGAAAACCAAGAGAGGAGTGTCTAAATAGACAGTACCTTCAGAAAATAATATCTTCAACAACCCCTTCATGCTTCTCTCCTCTTCCTTTTATAAGATTTGAGTCTTTTCAAAACCCTAAACCACTTCATTAGTTTAGCCCCTTTCACATGTACAATCTCCTTCTAGAACTGCGCTATCCTTCAAGGAGGTTCAATGCATCTAGACTACATTGTAGATATGGTCATGGTTGACTTGGTCAAGTGATCAACCTCTTTCACACTCAAGGTGTCTTCATTTTGACAAGCTAGCTTGATTTTCATTCACATTTAGCTGTCTTTATTTAGGATCCACTCTTTGAGAATAAATGTTGATGACTTGGTCAAACCTGACCTTATCCACATATTTTAGACATTGTTCACACATGTGGATGCTTGATCTAGTTATTTCATTATCCCTTTTCACACTATGAGGGATTTTTATTCATACTTGAGCAATTTATGAGCCTCCTTGCCCATTTATTCATCCATCTAGATTTTAAAAGCAAAATTAATATTCATATTAGTTGTAAGCTAATTTAGGAATATTACAGTCTCCCCCTCCCAAATGTTTCTTGTCCTCAAGCAACTGTAAGGGTGCTACAAAATCTCCCCTTTTCTCCTTGTGGCCTTCTCAGGATAGAAGGGATGACAATCATGGGGAATTCCATAATCAATGAAGGTCTCCCACCTCCATGCTATCATCCAAATGAAATGAATTACCTCCCAGCTTGGTAATTCATAATAAGGCTCCTCCCAAATACTTATGAGAGGGATGTCCCAAGTGCTCCAAACAATCATATGGCCTACCTCATGGAGAAACAAGTGGTTTACCATGGTAGCCATATCTCTCCCCATGCTCCCTTTAGAACATGTAGTGCAGAAAATGTGGGAAGCTCCTCTCCCCAAGGACACATTCCACCAATGTGTCTCTCCTCCAATCATGTCCCCAAAAGTAAGAACATTTCCAGCATATGGAATCATGATTAGAATCATGCTAGCTTCCATATATAATAAAGGAGAAGGAAGATGATTCCTCATGTGCAACCAGCGTAGTTTTACTCTTAGCTTCCATAGAATAGAAGATGATAAGTGCCTTCCCCAATGCTTGTTTTCTGATCCTCCCTTCTTGCATGCTTGGAGAAGGTGCATCATAGTTGGTGTAAAAGAATCACACCATGAAGAATATAATAACTCTACGATATCCTCCAAGGAATGACCTGCATCAAGATAGTTCATGGCCTTGAGTGGCCCATGAAACCCATCATAAATAGTGCCCCCTCTTCACACAATGTCCTGCAAATGAGTGTTAGAAAAATATAAGCATATAGGAGATACATCATAATATTCAGAAAGACAAGTTCCTCCATATACTTGTTTTATATTAGTGAGGTAACTCATGTATGAGTCCCCTCTCACACTCAATGAGTAAGGAGGTGTGAATGATGACTCTTCCCAAGAGTTATGTTCCTCCTCATCTAACAAATAATCCATGCACTTCTCCATATGAGAGTGCACCTCTTCCTTGAAACCTTCCCACATGAATCCATCTAAGATAGTGTGATATGCTCTAATGAAACTAGTGGGTTTGGAAAGAAGGATCTCATAGGGTGCATTTAGCAATTTCTCCTTGAGCTTGGAGTCTCTAGCCAAATAGATATGATCATGGAAGTAAATGACTCCCTAAAATACCTTATACCTCCCATCCATTGCCTTCCCATCAAAAACCTCAAATGTGAAAAGGTCCTTGGAATATTCCATCATGAGTTGGGAACCCCAATAAGGATTTAGGCTTCCCAAAAATGACAGCACTGTAGAGGTCTGAAAAGCAGCCCCTATCATATCATGGCTCTCCTCTTTGACATACTTGATGCCAAAGTCACATGCTGGAGTGCTATAAACTTCCTTTTGTTGCCTCCCTTGTAGTTGATCTTGCTCAAGACAAGATTGAAGTAGATGGAAGTCAACTTCCCCTCGGAAAGTTCTTGTCTTCCAATACTTCCTTAATTTGGCCTATGCATGCAAGAGTGTTAACATCCTCTTGTCATGTTCAGAAATCTCTTTTGTGAATGAAGGTACCATGGGCTGCCCCAAAGGTATGGAGTTGACATGTTTCCTCATGTCCATGCCATCATAGACTTGGTATTCCTCCTTTCTCAGCGCAGATAACTGAGTGAGAGATAGCAATGTCCATCTCATAAAATTGCTTACCTCTCTTATGAATTCATGAGAGATTCTATGCGCTGTGCTAGTTTCTCCCAAGGCTCCTTCCTTAGCCAAGAATGCAAATTTTTCCCATAGTTGACAGAACACTTTAGTTTTTCTCCATTCAAGAGGTGCTTGAGGTGCTCTTGTTATGACTGCGTTATCATCTCCTACCCTTCCTCCCTCCTCTTCAATAGTTGAAGTTTCCCCATCATCAATAAGAGACCTTAGATCTCGGTATTCTTTTGAAGGAGGAATCTTCACGCCTTCCTCTTGAGAATAAATCCCTTCATCAAATGGAGATATTGCCCTTGGAAAGGTATCAAACAAGCTTACACCCTCTTCCATGGTTTTCAGAAATGGAGTTGGATTTATAGACCCTTCCAATTCATGCAAAATATTTGTTTGATATGGTTTGATAGTTTCCATAGAAGATGTTACACATGAAGCTTCATCAAACCTCTCTACTAATATTTCAATAAACTTTACATAAGTAGGTGTATTTTCATTTCTTAAGGAAAAAGATTCAAACAACCACCAAGCATATGCTTTACCTTCAAAATGCAGCGCTGCTACTTTGACGGCTTCCATTTCTGAAACTTGATGTTGTTGCACAAAGTTTTCTAGCTCCTCCACCCAAACCCTAACTGGAAATTTAGGTGATCCATCAAAAGTAGATATAAAGAATATACATACACCATGTCGCTTCCCCTTTGTTCTTCTGTGCTCCTTGATCTTGCAGAACCCTTGGAAGTTCAAGTTATCTTTGAACTCCTTATATTGGGTTTCATATTCCCGTAAATACTCTCCAAGAGTCTCCTTCTTGGGCACACCTCCTTTCTTCCTCTTCATGAAGAAATCACTAACATAACATTGAATATTTGGTGATATGGCTGAGTGCACATATCCATGAGATGAGGATTTAGAACTTTCCTCATGTACAGATCTTCTAGACCTTGTTGAGGGATCTTCCTGCTCTTCCCTCCTCATTTCTCTGATGTCCTTTCTGGTACCTTGCAAAGCTTGGAATAGAAGTTATGTGAACCTCTTTTTTTCTGACAACAAGGGTTTTCTCTAGTTTCTCTTGCAGATATCCTCCTCCCCATGAGAAGACTCCATACTGCTTCAAGCTCACAGGCTGAGCCAAGGAAATTTTCTTTGATACCACTATAATATCCCAAAATCAGGATTGCACAGCAAGCCTGATAAAATAACGCACTTCTGAGAATTCAGTGCACTGAAATGAGTTTTCAGCTCCTGGATCCCTTAGATCAGCTCATATAAGATCTAAATCCAAAAGGATAATAAAAACAAATCAAACTAGGTGGATTAAACAGATCTCCCACAACCTAGTCTCACTGAAAAACACCCAAAGAGAGGGGTTGCAGCTATATGCAAAGGACTGATTCAGAAATAACGCAAATCCACTGAATCAAAGAAATAGGCTGATATGGAGTTTCAAATATCAGATGTATAATATCAAATCATAGTTACATTATAGCCCAGACATAGTACAAGAGAAAGAATGAGACTATACAAGAAAAATCCTCAGAAATGAGGTGCTATAGCCATAGAAAAAGTCTTCATTAACTCAACTGCGTTATTTTATTGGGGCTGAAGCAATAGTATATTATCATTCAGATCTAGAGCATATCTGTACATAGAAATATAGATCTAATTCAAATCTGTGTACAAGAAAATCTCATCTATACATTCCCCTTGGGGTTTTGTCCAAAACATGAAGCACAGAGAATAGATCTGAGATCTAGAGTTGCAGATCTGCAGAAATATTCAAAAAATACTGAATCATATAATGGAACAGTAGATAAGATCTGAAACAAACATGGATTGGTTGGCCAATCCATGGATCACCACAGTGAGAGGGAAGATCCTAACACTGGAGATCTCTCCTCCAATATGCAGACAAAACACCCTGCAACTACAACCTTGCAAATAATGTAGTCCAGGGAGAGGAACTGTGTTGTAGGCTCTGATAATGATTTGGTCTGATGCCAAATTCTGGATTTGAAGTTCAATCAGCTAATGCACTCTTCCAGTAGGTTAAAATACACACTCACTGAGAAGAGGTACTAGTAAAATCTAGATCTGAGCAGATCTAGTGTCTTCCACTTCCTGCAACTCATAAGGACAACCCAACCCTCAATAGGATCAGTGTTGTAGGTGTAAGGTGAAGCTTGGCCCAAGCCTGATAGTGGAAAATATGGAACAAGTCTCCTCCAAGAGCTGCTCAAGGAATCAAGTGGGAAGCCTAAACAGGGAAACCCAGAGAGGACTGTCTAAAAATACAATACCTTTAGAAAATAATATCTTCAACAACCCCTTCATGCTACTCTCCTCTTCCTTTTATAAGATTGGAGTCTTGTCAAAACCCTAAACCACTTCATTAGTTTATCCCCTTTCACATGTAGAATCTCCTTCTAGAACTGCGCTGTCCCTAAAGGAGGTTCAATGCATCTAGACTGCACTGGAGATTGGTCATGGTTGACTTGGTCAAGTGATCAACCTCTTTCGCACTCAAGGTGTCTTCATTTTGAATAGCTAGCTTGATTTTCATTCACATTGAGCTGTCTTTATTTAGGATCCACTCTTTGAGAATAAATGTTGTTGACTTGGTCAAACCTGACCTTGTCCACATAGTTTAGACATTGTTCACACATGTGGATTCTTGATCTGGTTATTTCATTATCCCTTTTCACACTATGAGGGATTTGTATTCATACTTGAGCAATTTATGAGCCTCCTTGCCCATTTATTCATCCATCTAGATTTTAAAAGAAAAATTAATATTCCTATTAGTTGTAAGCTAATTTAGGAATATTAAATTGTGGAAGTCTAGGAGTAGAAACACTTCCATCTTTATAGATGTTAGTGGTAGGCTTCCTTGTCGCCATAATTTTACATTCAATTTTTCTTGCCACCCTGAATGCCTTCTCCAATGAATCAGGTTCCCAAACACAAACTTCATGTTGGATTTTATCCTTTAAAGTCCCTATGAATACATCAATCATGTGTTCTTCTGGAATATCAGTTACCCTTATATTCAACTTTTGGAAGTCCTCAATGTGCTCCACCACTAAACCTTTTTGTTTGAGATTTAACAATTGGCTAAAGAAGGTGGTACTCTTTGTATCCTCATGATGTGCTATCATTTCCTCCGTAAAAATTGACCAAGTGAAATTTTTTTTACGGGAGCAAAGCCATCGATACCATACAAATGTATTTTGTTCTAAATGTAAAGTTGAAATGCCTACCTTTTGTGTGTTTTGCACATTATTGAGATCAAAATATTTCTCCATCTGTAGTATCCATGTTACAGGATCCTTCCCATCAAAATTCCTCATATCCATATTTGGAATATGGTGGTTCTTAAATCCAACATTAGATTTTATGAAATCACGATTAACATTTATTTTTTTCCCATCATGAGTTTCCTCTACTATCTTTCCGCCATTAGGAATGATTTCTTGTATTAACCTTGTCATTAAACCTTCCATGTCTGATTTTAGATCATTCTTCATGTCTTCCATGTTGTCTTTCATTTTTTCATCAATCTTAGCTTCCATGTCATCCATCTTAGCTTCCATGCCAGCTTCCATGCCATCCATCTTAGCTTCCATGTCATTCTTCAAACCATCCATCTTAGATTCCACGCCTTTTTTCAAACCATCCATCTTAGCTTCCACATCTTTCCTCAAAACTTCCATTTCATTTTTTGTTTCTCTTTGCGAGAGCGAAATTTGGTGCACTTGCTCTTGTAATTTTGATATGTCATGTAGCTCTTCTTCCTCTTCATGAGTCATAGTAGAGCCTTCTGAAGGCTTAATGGGTGTTGAATTATTTTTAGGTGGCATTTTAGAACCCAATACTAATATCTATGCTTCAATATGCCCTTGGAATCACTTCAAACTAATTTTTCACACAAGACTTATGCAATTCGAAAAAAAAATACACACCTTTTTATTGCTTTTGAGGAGCTTGATATTGAAACCAAATTATCTCTGTGATTTCGGATCTTCAATATATGAAATTTGGCCCTCAAGTAGCCCTCTAAATCTTCTTTCAAATTCCACAGGTCTGACCAGATTTGGATTCTTCAAGGCAAATTTATGTGCAATATCCCATGATGACCTAATTATGGAATGGTTCAGTAGATTGAACTTGTACGACTTGCTACATGTCACAGTTTCCTCCTTCAGCTCTAAAATGTATACACATAAAACTATAGTCCATGTAATTGCGACCAATTTTTACATAATTCCAATCTGATGCTCAGAGAGAGAGTTATGAGTATTTTCCCATGGTCACCTCTTTGATATGAAATTCAGGATTCTGAAACAATCCTAACTTCCACATATCATATCTCCAAAACTATTGTGAACAAAGATCTGAAATTATTACAGGAGGTGCCTCAATATTTTGGCTTTGCTCTGTAAAATTTTCAGCTTCTTAAACTTTGTATATAAAAAACTTATACCGAAATTTCCATGATGACCTATTTTAGTTGAAATTCGGAAGCCTTAAAAAAGCCTAACTTCCACAAATCATATCTTCGAAAATATTGCAAACCAAGATCTAAAATTTTTACACGACATTCAACAGGATTTCTTCTTCACTTTGTAAAACTTTCATCTTCTGAACCTTCGTATAAAAAACGTTATAGAAAAAATTCCATGATGACCTGTTTGGAGCAGCGAAACCCTAGAATACAAAGTTGTGATACCAAATGTTATGAAACCAGCTCCAAAAATAGAAGAAAAGAGAGATCAACATCTTATAAATAGCCACTTTGAGGGGGAACATCCAATACATTACATAAATGAACAATTCTTCGATGATACAAATGACAAAACTCCCTTCTATATATAGGAGTCCATGGGGTCACAATATAATCCTAGCCGACCTAACAATAATAATGTAAGGGCACAATAATAACAATATTGGGGTTACAGGGGTACAAAAATAACAATAAGGGGGTTACAATAACAATAATAAGTAACTATACTAGTAATACAGGGACCTAACAGGTTGTCTCAATGAAGGAATCCCATGTGATGTTCTTTTCTTCCAACTCATGGAGAACTATGACCTTCACCAAACTATGATAGAAGATACTAGGATAGTGATCTTTGTCTTTCACCTACACCTTTTTAGACATCTTGATCATAGTCCTATACAATAAATTTCATAAATTTAGGGACTTCACAGCTGTGAATTGCATGAGCAGGCTAATGTGGTATTGATACAGTCTGAAAACCTGCCCTCACATGTGAAAAACCTCATAATAACCTTCATCAAGGCTGCATATCTCTCCAAAAAATATATGAATGGGAAAATGTATGAATGAGCTCCTTTATATTGTGATTTCAAGTAGGGTTTGTACTTCTCTAGATCTAGGTTCATGCCTTTGAACTATTACTCACCATGGTTTGGTATCTATGTAGCATTAGATATAGCATCTACTGAGAATGTGAAATCAATCCCTGCAATGGTGGAATTTTATCCCTTCAAATTATTTGCAAACAAATCTATAAGCCACTCATGGAAACCTACCTCCTCCACTCTCTAAAAAAACTCTAGGCAGTTGACATCTTCAAATAATTTTCTAATGAATTGTGAGGAAGTGATGTGACTGCAATTTGAGGGTTCATACCTTAGTATCTTCCCCCCTTTGTGGTGTTTTCTTTTCTTTGATGGTGAAGAATCTGCTTCCATGGTTGAAACCCTAGATGACAGGAGGGAAAAAATAGGAAAAAGGAGTAAAGGAACCAAATGAGGGAGTTAGGGAAGGGTGATGGGAGTAGGAAAACTTAGGGAGATGGGCAGGGGTCTTAGGGATCTTTAGGGAGTGAAATGAAGGGAAATGAGTGAGGAAAATGGGCTAGGAAATTTAAACACAGTACTAGTTTAGGTACATTGCCCAAATTGGTAGAATAGGGCTAGAGTTTATATGGAAGATAAGAAAAATGATGGGATATATGGCTTTGTGATGGATGGAGGTGATGTCTAAGTTGCAAACAAAGGTGTAGGGACAAGGAATATAGGGTGTATAGCATCAATCCATCTTTTTGAAGAACAACACCATGAAATTCTGGTAAACACTAGAAGACTAAACTCTTGATCAATTTATTGGTATGCAAAGCAATACTAGAGGGCATAAATGTGAGCGAACTTACTTGTTGTGGAGCTTACAGGTGAAAAAATACTGAGTGGAAACTTGAAAAAGTGATTTTAATGGTCAATTTTCAAATTTGGGCAACTCTGCCCTGTGTGCAAAGCAAGTCACCTGTGTGCAGCACAGTCTTCCTACACGCAACGCCTTCCTCCATAAGCGCAACCCAGTGTCTGTGTGTGCAGCACCAACCAATTTTTCCCAATTTGAGGTAAAAACCCCATGTTTTCTTGCCAAATGAAGGATGAACTCGATGATGACAGGTAATAAGAGTGAAAATGAAATTATCTTGTGTATTTTTAGCTCTTTTATAAACTTTAAATGACTTCCTTTTGATGGATAATGGGCCCCACATGTATTTTTCTAGCATGTCTTTCATGTTTTGAACTTTGTAACCTTGGACATTGTAACCTTGTACTTTTTCTGGCTTTTTTGGAACCTTGAATTTCTTTGGAAATTTGGAATTTTTCAAAACTTGAATTGCAACTTTAGTAACATGAAGTGCTTATTACATATAGAAACATAAAATTACTTTTTTTGAAATCAAAATTAATTGAATAAACTTGCTTTATTACCACTCTTCCAATTAACGGATTTTATGAATGAAATGGCAGTTTTGATGACCTTGAAACCATAATGACCTAATGGAGACACTAAAGTGAATGAAATCATGATGGAGATGACTGAAATGATGATACACTCATAAAAGTGATGACATGGACCAGCAATTTAAAAAATTTGGAAGGAGTGGAAAATTGTCCTAAACCTAATGCCTAATGACCAAATTTTTACTTGAAGACCTAGTGAATGAAAAAAATTTGGCTATGGGACCCTAATAAGACATGATAAGAGTCCATTTGATCACTGGTGACAAGATGCAAAGACTGACACTAACAGGATGGTCATGCCTGTCATAATGTTGATCCTTCTTTTGTGGTCGTTAGTTCTATGGAGACTTCCCTTTGCATAAACCCTACACTTAGGTCTAGGGGTGTGGAAAAATGACACTTTTCTCTTCCCACTTTCACTGTGACCCTATTGATCGAGCTTGGGTTTTGTACTTTGCACTTCCTCCCCTTAGATCCCATTGTTCATTTGAACCATCCAATGAGGTGTCTATGGAAAATGATATTGGGTCTTTGGATCTCTCTCACATTTCCTCACTTAATGTCGTGGCCATTCCATCCTCGTCTCCCCTTACTACACCCCTTCCTACCTTCCAAAATGTCACTATACGAAAGAAAAATCCTTCTAAGAAGCTTTTAGATTGTGTTAGTTTCCCTCGGAGGGATTATCTCACAAGTATTCCTATCTCCCTGGAGTCTTTGAGGGCCCTTAAAGCACCATTTCCCTTTACCAAGGGCTTTCAATGGTCATTATTTATATGAAAATTAGAGGAGTCAGGGGCCTCCCAAATATTTTTCCCTCCATAGGCTAGTTGTTGTTTACCATACTTCTATTATTCTTTTCTAGGAAAATATGGTTGTTTTTACAAAAGCCAAAGACACCCTATCAAAATATTCCCTAATTTGTTCATCTGTGTAGTGGATGTCAATGGAAATTCAAGTAACATTGTTGTTATATGGAATCCTAGAGATGTCACTCTAAGGCCATTCTCCTCTCTGGCAGGTATTATTATGGAAGCTTATTTCATGGGTTTAGAGGGTTAGATTGTCTTGGTAAATTGTTATGGCCTTTACCTGAACCGAAAAAATTTATGGTACTTTTTATCTTGTAGTGGTTTTATCTGCACTCAAAATATTATTTTAGGAGGTGACCTAAAATTTACTACATTTTTCAATGAAATATGGGGCCAATCAGCTCATCCCGACCCTTTCACTGAGGTGATTTCCTAGCTTATTATGGATTCAAAACTTGTTGATCCATGACCCATCCCCTTGGGTGCAACCTAGAGTAATGGAAAAACTAAAGTTGATGGGCTCAACAAGAGGTTGGATAGATTTCTTATTGTTGAATCATTAACTACTAGGGTAGGAGAATATAGATCGTGGTATGTCGAGATGTCATTTCATACCATTTCACTATTTTCCTTCAACTTGACTTCAATGTAGTTCGTCATCAAACCCACTTTAAATTTAACCACTAATGGTTAAAGAAGGCAACATTCCATGCTTGGGTTCGAGATGTTTAGCACAATTTTCATTCTAATCCCTCCCTTTTTGATATTACTCATTGGAAATCTAAGATGTTTATCTTAAAAGTACATGTTAAGCATTGGGCTAGAATTCTCCTACGTGAACAAAAAATGGAATTGGAAAACACTGTTGACACCTTAGGCCAAGAGACATTGGGAAATGAATCCCAATAGTCTCACCTCCATGTATAAGTACATACACAACCTCCATCTTATTCATATTCAGTTTTTCAGAGTTATCTCCTGGGCTAACATGGTATCAGAGCTAGCTTTAGTTTTAGCTTTTTTGCCCTTGTTGTAACTCCCTCCTGTTCTGCCTATTTTGAAAAAATAACATTATTTGCACCCATTTAGAGTTTACTTCCTGGAAATGTTGATTAATGCATGAGGGTGTTGGAAAATATAATATTTCTTACCTGGAGGAGTTGTGGTGTTGGGACAATAGTTGAATGAAGGTGCACGAATGGTATGCCGATTTTTTTTCTCAATGAATGTGATAATGGTTTTGTGTTAATGGTGTTGCGGAATTACCATACCGGTGTTTCTCCCAGTGTTTTTTTTAATATCATAGATGGAGGAGTGGTTGAGTGTCGATGTCTGACTGTGATTTTTGGTGCGACTATCCCTCATTGTGCATTATCACAACAAGCATTGATATTTGAATCTCAACTTTCAAGCAGTCGAGGTTTCAATTATGGCTTAGTGCAACAATTTTTTGTTACCTCCCCCCCACAGCATTGACCTCGGCCCTTTGGCCCTCAATCATGCCCCTCACACCCCTCCAACTATGTGTTAATAGTCATATGACCTCCCACCATGTGTTATACACTCCTACTCCCCTCCCCACGGCTCCCTCCGCTCCTACTCCTGCTCCCTTCCCTCCCCTCCCCTCCCATCCACTCCTACTCCTGCTTCCCTCTCCTCCCCTCCCCTCCCCTATGCTCCTACTCTCACTCCCCTCCCACTCCCGCTCCCTTATGGTCCTCCCATTACTCCTTCTTCCGACGTAGACCATCGTTGGCCTGGTTTTTACTCTCTCCCCGTCATTGCTTCCTTACAGCTCGGCCTCCCTCCCCCAACTAATACCTCCCCCACTTCCACCCTCCCCCATCTAATACCTCCCCCACTTCCACCCTCCACCGGCTAATACCTTCCCCACTTCCACCCTACCTTAGATAATACCTCTCGTTTTTTGCCATTTTTTTTTTTGAAATGCAGAATTTAAACCAGTATTAAGGATTTGTTTTTACTGTGGCAGCAAAGTGACTTTTTTTTTCAAAAGAATGAATTATCTCATATATATTATGGGATTTTTTCCCTATTTCAAGGAGAACTATCCTGAATGGTATTATAAAATCAAGCACACTCTCATTTTAATGAGCTATGGAGAGGAATTTGTGAAGGAGAAGGAGACCATCCACCAGCAAAGCTCACCTCAAACAAGGAGATCGCCATTTTGGAAAACAAGAACTACAATGCCTATGCCTTGATTGTAGCTTTTGTAAATGAAGAAGTGAGTCGCCATATTACATCGTTTTTAAATGCCTATGAAGCCTTGAGAAAATTAAAAGAACTCTATGACTCACATTCAAAACTTGAAATTGTTCAATTAATGAGTAAGTTGTTCATCCTTGAATTGAGAAATGATGACCCTCTTGCTTTAGCTTTAGAAGTAAGACCTATCATGCATGACATTAAGAATACTGGTGTAGAATTTGACATACCTCTCAGCTTATGTTAATGAAATTTATCCCACTTACTCACATTACCTTAAGTCATTGCAAGCAACTGGAAACCTCATGAAAATGACCTTTGATTCCCTTGAGAAAAAGTTTGTAGAAAGAGAGAAGGCTTTTGGAAAGATGACAGCCCCTCTGTCTTCTGAAGAGGCTGTATGTTTTGCACATAGAGAGAAGATTCATGCTCAAGATTCTCCCAAAGGAAGAGGTGGTCGAAGAGGAAGAAGAAGAATAAATTTCAGAGGAAGGGGGGGCAAACAAACTCAAACTGAAAAAATTGATCTTCATTGCATACGCTGCAATAAAAATTGGCATGATACATCTACATGTAAGTTTCCTTAGGATATAATTGATCAGCAAATAAATCAAGAAAAAGGTAAAACCCATGACGGAGACAAAGGTAAAGCACCTAAATCTGCTCACTATGTTGTAGCACATTGTAACAATGGAGTAACTGAAGACTTGTTTGATGTTTCATTTACTTTTTGGAGAAATGATTGATTGCTAGATTTAGGAGCAACATGTCACATGAATTTTAGAAAATAATTTTTTGAAGAATTCACTGACAAATTTTATGGAGCAATATACTTCGCAGATAAATCCAAACTCAAGCCATCAGGGTTTGGCACAATCCAGCTTAATTTGCCTCATCTTCCAGATCATCTTCTACATGAGGTTCTATACCTCCCTGAGTTGAGGAGAAACTTGTTGTCCTTGGTCCACATCTGCCAGCAAGGATACTCCATTCACATGTTTTATGGCAAGGTTGAGGTCAGAAAAGCATCAGATCGCTCACTTTTCATAGAGGGAATAGAAGAAGGAAGACTCCTAAAGCTGCAAGGTTCCTCTGCTCATGCACAAAACTTTGCATTCAATTCACATCTTGATGAAGGTACATTCCCATCAAGTCTTTTATGGCATGCTAGATTTGGACACTTAAACTATGACAACCTTTGATTGTTGAAGAAAAATGGTGTTACTGGATTGCCTTCGATTCCTAGGAAACTTAAGCAATGTGATGCTTGTATTCTAGGAAAGCATAGAAAATAGGCATTTCATGATTCGCGTTCCAGAGCACATAGAAAACTTGAGTTTATTCATTCAAATTTATGTGGCCCCATGCTTGTTTCTTCTACAAATGGAAACAAATATATGATGACATTTATTGATGATTACACCAGAATGTGTTGGGTTTACTTATTGAAGAACAAATCTGATGCTTTTCAAACATTCAAGAATTTTCATGCATGGATTGAAAATGATGCACAAACTCATATTGGCCCTTTGCGCATTGATAATGGAAAATACTACACTTCAAACAAATTTGAAAACTATATTCGTCAGCATGGGATCAAACACAAACAACTCTACCCTATAATCCCCAACAAAACGGTGTAGCTGAAAGAATGAACAAGACAATTTTAAATATGGTTCTCTCCATGATGTTTTTTAAGAATGTAAAATTGATGTTTTGGGCTGACGTAGTTATATGTGTTTTATACATAAAGAATAGGTGTCCTTCAAATTCAATTAGAAAAAAAAATCCTTATGAAATGTGGCATGGCCACATTCCTTCGGTAAAGCATTTCAGGGTCTTTGGTTCCACCTGTTATGCTTTGATACTTAAGGTACAAAGGAATAAACTTGGTGCTAGAAATTGAAAATGTATCTTCTTGGGTTATTCCAATACCTCCAAAGGATATCGTCTCTATGATGAAGTAATAAGTTTGTAGTACCAAGAGATGGCATATTCCTTGAATCTTCCAAGACTGACAATGTTGTTGAGCGGAAACTTGGTCGCTTGGATAGATTCACACATGCAAAGCCTATTCAAGAATTTGATAATCATATTCCACACCTTCAAGTTGGGATTCCTATATTGAATCAATCTGTGGAATCATCTTCCAAAGCACTCTCTCCCCCACATGAAGAACCAACCATGGATGACACCTTGAACGATGTGATTGAAAAAATTGGGAGATTGAACCTTGATTCAATTCCAACTCAGTCAAATGAGTAGCCTGGGCCATCTCATAAAGGTCCTCCAAAATGGCTGACAAATACACTAGAAAACATTTGTCCCGGTGAGGTTGGAAAGATAGGAACAAAAAGTTCCACCAGACAAAATGGAGGTGACATAGATAATTCTAATTCACCTATTGATATGGATATTTCTTATAACTATGAACTGAATTTCTCTACAGAACCTGAACCAACTTCCTTCAAAGAATTCGCTTCTCATGTTGAATGGAATGAAGCGATGCAAAATTAGTATGATGCCTTGATAAAGTATGGCACTTGGAAGCTGGTTGATCCTCCTTTGGGAGCCAAACCAATTGGCTGCAAGTGGGTCTACAAGAACAAGTACAAATAAGATGGCTCACTTGACAAGCACAAAGCCAGGCTTGTGGAAAAAGGTTTTTCATAGAAATTAGGGGTCGATTATGAAGAAAAATTTTCCCCCACAGCAAAATGGGCCACCATCCAGACACTCTTTTCCCTAGCAGCTCAAAAGAGATGGAAAGTCTACCAGATGGATGTAAAAAATTCTTTTTGAATGGAGATCTAAAGGAGAAGGTTTCTCTGTCCTAACCAGAAGGAGTTTTTGTGAAGGGCCAATAACACAAAGTATGAAAGCTTATAAAATCCTTGTATGACCTCAAGAAAGTACCGCAAGCCTGGTATGAGAAATAAACTGAGCATATTTTGAAACTTAACTTCAATAATTTTGATCTTGATGATGCAACTTTATTTGTTAAGAAATTTGGGAAAACAGTTGTATATATTGTGGTGTATGTAGATGATCTTTTGATGACAGGAAAAAATGAGACTTATATTGCATCCATAAAGAAAGAATTGAAGAAAGGTCTTGAAATGACTGATTTGGGCTAAGTTCACTACTATCTGGGTATTGAAGTAACTCAACATCCTACATTTATATTCCTTTCTCAAAATAAGTACATTGGAGATCTTTTGAACAAGTTTGGCATGGATGAATGCAATCCCTTAACCACTCCAATGTAACAAAACTTAATGCTCGCATCCATTGAAGGGAAGGAATCTGAGGATGCAATGAAGTACAGATAGCTTGTAGGAAGTCTTATCTATCTGACTACCACCAGACCAGACATCTCATTTGTTGTTGAAATCCTCTCCAGTTTTATGCAAAAACCTTGTGAAGGACATTGCTCTGCTGCAAAAAGAGTTCTAAAGTACTTGAAGGGGACTCAAGACTTTGGACTCAAATACACACAGGTAGGTGACTTCAGCTTGATCGGATACTCTGATTCAGACTTTGATGGGGACAAAGAAACTGGGGTATCTACTTTAGGTTATACCATTAGTCTTGGATCAGGAGCTGTCTCATGGAGATCACGCAAACAGTTAGTTCCAGCAGATTCCACAACTGAGCCAGGATATGTGGCAGCAGCTGAAGCACCAAAGGAAATTGTGTTGCTCAGGAAAATCCTAGAATATTTAAGATGAAACAAATGCATTCAACTCCACTCATGATTGACAACACTTCTGCAATATATTTGGCCAATAACCCAAAGTTCCATGATCGAGAAAAGAAAATCGATACAAAATAACATCTGATTCGAAATCATCTTGAGGCCAAAACTATCCATCTATGTCATTGTTCCATAAATGATCAGATTGCAGACATCTTCACCAAAGCGCTTGGAAGAGAAAAGTTTCAAAAATTCAGAACGATGCTTGGACTCACCAACACCCCTTCAGATTAAAGGGGGGAATGTTGACACCTAATCCTAAGGGATTAGGTGAGACTGTATATTATTTTAATATAGTAAATAAGGAAGGCCAAGAGACATTGGGAAATGAATCCCAATATTCTCGCCTCCTTGTATAAGTACATACACAACCTCCATCTAATTCATATTTAGTTTTACGGAGTTACCTCCTCGCCTGACAAACACTAAGTAAAATATTATTTTTTTCAGTCTGCTTATATTTCTTTAGGTTTTTTAGATGCTCTTACAAGGTAATTTGTTCTTTTTCTGAGAAGAAGGCACATTTACTTAAGGATGATAAGGAAAGGTGGTGTTTAAAAAGTAGAGCCAAATGGATCCAAGCAGTTGATGGGAACAAAAAAAAAATCCAAAATTTTGTGTCTCATAGGAGAAATAAAAATGTTATTTGGGATCTATAAGATTGTGATGGAAATTTGATTTGTTCCCAATAGGTTCTAGGGAATGCAAAAAAGGCACATTTCTCTAGGATTTTCAACTTTCTGGGTGATTTTACACTACAAGAACAATTTAAGGTCTTGTAGCACTTCCCTAGATTATTATCCCCGAAGTCCTCTTCTACGTTTAGGGATCCTGTTACTATGGATGAAACGAAGGTTGTGCTCAAATATTTTGCAAAATATTAGAGCCCTGGCCCTAATGGATAGTCCTATGAGATTTGTTTAGCCTTTTTTTATCTGATTAGACATGACATGTTGAATGTTGTTGAATAGGCTCCCATATTTGGTAATATATTTGGGGCTATAAATTCCACCTTTCTTGCACTCATTCCAAATTTATCTAAGCGTGCTTCCTTTCATTATTTTTGTTTGATATCCTTATGCAAAATGATTTACAAGATCATTTCTAAAGTGGTAGAAAACAAAATTTGTAGTTTTCTCTCTTCTTCTATTTCACCTAAATATTTTTTGTTCCTACCTGATAGAATGATTCACGATGCAATTGGGGTGGCTCAAGAGCCCATTCACTCTATCAAGACTAAAAGTTGTCAAGAGTTGTGATTATTGAGATGGATTTAGTTAAGGCCTACGACGGGGT
Organism: Pinus albicaulis; assembly: GCA_034641835.2. Lineage (NCBI taxonomy): Eukaryota > Viridiplantae > Streptophyta > Pinopsida > Pinales > Pinaceae > Pinus > Pinus albicaulis. The sequence continues at coordinate 522,833,387 of CM076581.1, forward strand.
AAATTGTGAAATTTTGAGACCACTACTCCTCCATACTGGTTTGTATTAGTAGGTGACGATTTGGATAATAGGTTGCATCACCTCTGTAAATTTTCCAGTGCTCATAAATGGAAACCCATCAACTTTCTTTTCTGCCTCTCCTAGCTTGCATTGGGGATTTCTAATGTCCCATTTATTATTCCTGCTCGTCATTGAGGGATTAAGATGAACAAGCCAAATTTTATGGTGACATTAGAGGTGTTAAGGCATCAAAGCACATATTTATCATGCATTTTCGTTTTGCTGATGATGTTATGATTTTTGGTGCATGATTGTCTCGGAATAGAAGGCATATAATGTTAGTTTCTCTTCATTTTTTGTTGCAACTGGAATGTTATCCAGGTTGGTTAAATCCTCATTTTTCCAGCACAATATCCCTACTAAAATTTATCTCCATTATCGCCTTCCTTCCTTACAAGGGTGCACAATTAGAGCAAGATATTACTTATCTTAGCTTTCACCTTAATCCAAATTGCTATCTGGTGGAGGACGGGGTGTGGCTACACAAGCACATTGATCAAAATACTAGTATTTAGTGTAATAGGTGGTTATCCATTTGTGGTAGGAAGCTATTAGTGAAATCATTCTTGGAAAGCATACCTTCCCACTGGCTTTTGTTATGAAAGACTGCTAAAACAATTCTTGGGAGGATCAGACAGAGTATGTTTAAGTTTTTATGGGTAGGATAGAAGCAAAGGTGTGGTTTTCATATGGTTAAATAGGGTACTCTCTCGCGGCCAAAAGGAAGTTGGGGGCTGGGGTTTTAAGAACCTCCACTGGTTTATTTTAGCACTTCCCATGAAAATTCTTTGGAGGGTGTTAATTGGTTCTGGATTTTCACGCAATGTTGTTGTAGATAAATATTTGAAGAATCAACTCATTGTTGATTGGCTTTGGTCTGGAAGGAATTTGAATTATGTTGGGGGATAAAACATATGGAGGGGTATGTTCGATACAATCCTGTGGATTTGAACGTGGATAAAGTGGAAATTTGTTTTTGGAGAAAAAAAATGTATGGACGTATGCCCTTTTATTGGGGGATACCTTTTACAAACTATCTCCAAATTTTATTACTTCGCTGAAGGTCCATGGGATATATAAGTTTGGTCATGCCTACCTGCTTGGTGCAAAGGAATGAAAAAAATGGTTGGTGGATTAACTCTCATGACCTAGGATTTCAGGGCTCTTCGACCTTTGGGTGGGATGGCTTTATATCTAAATTTCAACATAGTGGACTACTACCCAACAACATGGAGGATATCGTTGTCTCGCTTGGGAGCACATACACTGCCCAAGTCATTACTAGACTAGGTTATGATTTCATCACTGAAACTTTTGATCCAGATGGTGCCTAGTTACCATAAACGGGACGATAGGTACCGTTTCTCAAAGAAACAGCTATAGAAACCAAACGAAACGGAAAACACCATCTTAGACGGTCGTTTTCATTTTTAGTGGCTAGAAACAGGTTTCTTATGAAATGGACACCGTTTCTTCTCTGTTTCTGGAGTTAGTTTCCAAACTCATATTAATTGCAGTTCAGGTTTTAGTTTCCAAACGCTTAAAACTCGAGTTCAATTCCATTTACTGAAGTTATATTGCTATATATAGTCAGTTAAGTTTAAATTGGGTTTACCTTTCCTTCTTTAACTGCACAGAGACCCATGCAAACCAGTTTATTTTATTAGCTTGCAGCTGCCCATGATTTTTCAAGGATTTAAACAGCAAAGGAGAGGAAACTCAAGGCACAGAATATTCACGCCCCAGTGAGTTAGCTTGAACACCATTGTCAATTTTATTGTGAACAAGTATAAATTTCTTTGTTTTTTCTTCTTATTTTATTCCATGCCTTAGCTCTCTACTATCTATTCAGATTTTCTTTTAGCTCTCCTCCCTCGGCCTGAATTTGGATAGGCATCGCCATTGGGTCGGTTAATTCAATCAGTAATGAGCAGTTAGCAGAATTGCAGTAGAATCAGTACTGAGCAATGTTGGTGGGACTCTGAGTCTGCGCATGTTTATTGCATATTTAATTATTTATATTTCAAATTTATTATTGTTATAAATATTTGTTATTTTAAGGAAATTAATGATGGCTAAATTTTTGGATCTACAAAATTAAAAAATTTTATTAAACTAAACCATTATTTAGGAATGTTTCCTTACAATTTCATAAGAAAAAACATTGGTTGTTTATGACTAATGCTTTGTTTATAATGTTCAACTTTAATATTGTGTTTTTCTATCTGCTCGTTTCTTATATGCGAAACCTCCAAAACTATGTTTCTCGTACTGTTCCCGTTTCTCATTTCGTTTCCCTTTTCCCGTTTCTAGTAACATAGAGCTGGTGTATATTGGTGGAAGCAAATTATTTGGAAATGCTTGATCCCTTCGAAAATTAAGTGTTTTACTTGGATGGAATTGGACAACAATATTTTGACCTAAGATAACTTGGTTTCACGAGGATTCACAAGTCCAGACGTTTATGTCCTTTGTATGGAACGACTGGAATTTGTGGATCAACTTTTTTTCTCTTGTGATTTCTCTAGGGCCTTGTGGCATGAAGCATTTCTCACGCTTAATCTTCGGCAATGTGGTCCAATCATTTTTCTGGAATCTTGTATTATTTGGTGGGTTCGTAATATGGGGCACTATAAATATATGTTGATCTACATTTCATGGGGAATATGGAAAGTTTGTAACAAAAGGATGTTTGACGGCCCACATTTCAACATCTCCTACATTCTTCCTGAGATAATGCACTTTTCTTATGACTATCTTCGACTTGTGCAGTCCAGAAAGGTTCGCTATATCTCTTTTCTCTTGGCTCCTATGATTGATTGCATTGGTTTCTTTGATGGGGCACAACAATTGGGAATTTGTGGATGTGGAAGTCATATCATCCTTCCTGGAAACATCGCAATTATCTTCTTGTTAAATGCATGGAGTGTTTCCAACACAAAAGAAAATATCATTGCAGGTTGGGCTCTTATATATATCGCTATATCTATGGAGATAGCTTCCCTACAATTTTTTGGCGACTCTAGGTGTGATGTAGATTGGTTGAATAGAAACAACAAATTCCAGGTACTTCTCCTTCAATGTTGGTTGGAAAAAATCTAGGTATTAAGGAAGCACTTTCAACTGTTATCTTTTTTGCATATCAACAAGGAATTGAACTATAAGGTGGACACCCTCCCAAAGAAAAGCTTGCAGACAGAGGTAGGATACATTTTCCTTGAAAAATATCAAAATGGCTAATTGGTGGGAAGAAGGAGAATTTAGCTCCCTACTGGTCAATGACCTCAATCTCTTCAATTTTGACATGATCAAATATTGCGGATGCCTCTAGCTTTTAGCTTTTTGTGTTGATGATGCTCTATATCTGTTACAATCGGTTTTATTAGGTCTTTTTTGGATTTGTTGGCTTTTGATGTTTATCCACAGATGTATATATATGGCCAAGTCTGCCTGTGAGCAGCAAGCAAGCTTGTGGAGAAGCCTCTGCTAGAAATTGGTATCAGAGCCAGTTAGTCGGTGTTCGCGACTGGTCTGAGAAAGGTCAGTGCTTAATCCATCTCTCTTTATAAGTTGAAAATGGATTCATCTATGTCTAAATCAGTCTCTTTCAGAGAATTAGAGGAGAAAGATAGAGCTAAACAAAACCCACTCAGAGATATGTTTGCTAGTAGTAGCAGTAGAATAATAAATGAGTCTGATCATTTATATGAGGAGGTAGAGCCCCAAGCCAGATGGGTTTTGCCCAAGATTTCCGCCTCCCAAGTCTATAGTGACCTAGGTGTCTGGCATCTCAAAGCAGCCACTAGAATCACTATCAAAGAGTCGGTCAGCTCTATAGAAGAAAATTCAGATCGTGTACAGTTAATCCCGATCTTGAATCCAAAGGAGCTTCAAGCTGAAGCAAGAAAACTGGGAACCCAATTTTTGCATTTGGGTTTTGTGAGAGTTGGTATTCACGCACTTGTACATCCAGGTGTTGATGCATATGTGTTAGCTACTATAAGGGATCTAACACATAATAAATATACAGATTCTTTAATTGGAGGGATAGTTGCACCTTTGTCAAATGGTCTGGTGTGGTTTGATTGTTATCCCAACTTCTCAGTGTCAATCACTGATGAAACTCTGGCAGATATACTGCAGCTTCAAATCCAAACAATGAGATTTGATATGAGGAAAAAAAGACAAAATATTGCCATTCAGTTTCGGGGTTGTTTTCGCTATACCTCCACAATGTTTCCTGCAGTCCTCCATGCACCCAGCCGAGAGTCAAAAACCAGTGTCGTTGTCCTGACTGATCCCAAAAATCAGAAAATTGAACATCAGGCCATTAAGTGGGAAGATATCACTTTCCCAGAACACTGGACAGTGCCAAATCCTAAACCTCTCGCTGTACAGAAAATTACCTCTGCCAACATCACAGAAAACCAATCCTCTGCTACAATGCCATTCCCCAGAAGATCAACCATTTACAGACGTAGGATTGAGGCAGAATGTAAAAAGTCTCCCAGATATATAGCTCCAGATTGTACAGATACAGGTTGTAGTTCTATTGTTTCAAATTGTAGTCATGTTGCTTTGTTTGAGTATGCCTAGATTGTAAATTTTCAGCCCCTGAGCGTAATATGTCCTCAGTGTAGCCAACAAGTTAATCTGCAAAGTCTAGCCTATGATGTTCTTCATAAGAACCATAATGTTAGGACTGGTGAAGCCCCTCCTGCAACTTCATCTAACCCTTGTCCTAATCCTAAGTGCTCAGACATTCCATTCCCACATGAGGATGAGCATGTTCTTATGATGCATCTTGTGCCGACATTGGAAAATGAAGATCCTCGGCTCACAGCAATTTTTGCTGATATGAGACCTGCAAATAGTCCGAAGTATGGACTCAGCTATATTGAAAAAGCTGACAAGCTGATCCCAGAATGCAGATTCAAGGATCTGCCACCAGGTGTTAAAAGACCATCAGTCCCAGAAATCCACAAGTTTTATACTTTGATGGATGGTTGTTCTAAACACCAGATCCCTGCTCAATGGATGAAGCAGATGATTAATTGGGATCTGTTTACCCATCCACAGGCTGATGTGTTTGCTAGATTTTTTCCAGGAGAAGAAAAGAAGAAAATGGCAGAAGAATGGAAATCATACATGGATGAGAAAAATGTGTGGATTTCATTTTATTCCTGGAAAAAGAAAATGGAAGAAGATGTTGTTTTAATGGCTGACACTGTAGCCTCTTCTTCACATGCCTGGCAAGGACCAGACGGCAGCAAGATTGAGACCTCCACATCCTATCCTCCTTTCAAGAGCATTGTCCTAGGTGAAGGACAAAATCAAGCAAATGCATATCCTCTGGTTCAGAGAGATACTGCAGCAGTCGGAATAGAGGGTAGAGATCAGAAGGTGAGTGAGCAGGTGAATTGGACAAATACTGCTCTTACTGGTCTTGAAAAGAATGTTGCAAAGACTGCCCTGGTTAGAGATCAGATTGATAGTGTACAGGTTTCCATAAATGATGTAAATAATGTTTTGAATTCAGTTTAGTGTGATTTATCTGTAATTAGACATATTTCAAAAAATTATGTTCAAAAATTTGAAGATGTAGAGAACTGTATAGTTGAACAATCCATCTCTACACGGCATTCAGTTTCTAATCTGTCTGATAAGTTAGACAGGTTGAGTTTGAAGAAGTCGGAGAAGCCCATCCCGACATCATTTTTGACTAAGGGAAAGAGCATACACACTCATGAACTTAGCAGTCCTATTTCTAAGTTTCCACAGCTTTTCCCTAAAGAAGTTGTAAAGCCATCATAGCAGTCTAAGTCTAAGACAGAAGAAAGATCTGAGAGAATAACCATTGCCTCTGTTTTAGAAGAATCAGATTCTGAAAAATCTGTAAAACACGCATTCCCCATCTATGAGCCCTTAGAGCCTCAGTTCACAAGGCTTGCAGCCCCTGATTTGTATGGTGCGGGTAGACTCCCAGCCAGAGATACTTTCCATGAAGGAAGTCATAAGGAATGGAACATTGATGGCCTCTCTGCAGCACAGATCAGACAAGTTCTTGATCAAATTATTGTTGAATATAAATTGATGTGTGTTGAGGGAAAAAGTGAAGTTCAAGCCTGCAAAACTCTCATTGCTTTTTTTACAGGTACATTAGCCAGATGGTGGGAATTAGAATCATCCCCTGTTATGATTGCAAATATGGAGCAAGAAGTGCTCAAAGATGAACAGGGAGATATAAGATTTAATGATGATGGTACTCCATAGAATAATATGATTGGTGCACTCACTGCACTTATTCAGGAACATTTTTGTGGAGCTGAGTTTGCACTTACAGATAAGAATGAGCTTATCTTAATGAATCTGAAGTGCAATAATATAAATCAGTTTGAAGATTTCCACAGAGATTGGATAGAAAGAATATTCTTGGTAAAAGATCCCAAGAACATACTGTGGAAACAAGTTTATCTTGCAGCCCTACCATCTAAGCTGGTAGACATTCTCAAAATGCAAGATGCTTTCCCCTTGCCTATGGAAGTTTATCTTTGGGGAGATTTTTATAGTATTATTACTAAAGTTTTGATTTCTCTTTGTACCAGTTCAAAAATGCAAAAGTCTATAGATAAATTGAATAGACTTCCTGGTACTAAGTCTTTCTGCAGTAGATATGGCATAATTGTTGATGACCCTTTGGTAAAACGCAAAAAGCACAAAAGATAGACAAAGAAGGCTCAGAAGCGAAGTCGAGCCTCCACTTACAAACTGAGTTCGGGAAAAAGAATAGAGCTCAAAAAGCCGAAAGAAAGAAGATAGCATAAAGGAAGGAAAGGATACTACAAGTATAATCCTATGACCCATTATTACCAGCCCCATGACATCCACCCTCGTGATGCCAAGGTTTCTAGAATGAATGAAGTAGTCTGTTGGTTGTGTGGTCAACCTGCTCATACCTCAAACCTTTGTCCAACAGCCCTAGAGTCTAAAAGAGGTCTAGGTAATAAATCTCAGAAAAACAAACAGCCATCTACGAGTACCACTGTCAAAACGGAACCTAGATGTGCAGACTGTCATTCTTCCTTCCATAAAACAGCAGATTGTCATAACCAACCCAGAACACTTCATCTACAAAAACATGATGTTTCCTCCTCTGCTGAGTCTTCTTCTTCATATTCCTCTTCCTCTTCTGATGAAGAAGTCCACATGTATTGTCAATGTTCTGATCCAGACAATTGTGCTTGTTCTGATTCTGAATCAGACTATTCTTCCGATGACTCTTTTCCAAAAGAGCCAGAGCCGAAGCTCAAAGTCCTCATGGCACAGCTTGATGAAGATGAAATGAAGCTGTTTTCTCAAATCCGTGCCCTTGAGGAAGGTGATCTCAAAGCTGCCATGCTCAAAGCTTACATGCAGCATAGTACTGGTCCATCCAGTTCCTCCTCTGGTAAGAAGCCTAATTTTGTTGATGCTTCTTACGATCGAAACACAAAATCGTATCTCCAACACAACAGTAGCAAAGTTCGCACACTCACTTTGGGGGAGGTGAGTAGGGAGATACACAACACAAAATCTGAAATCTCTGCCATGAAATCAGAAATTGCTGCCCTGAAACTCCAAGTTTCACAGTCAGAGAAGGCTCCACCGGCCCAGCAGCCTTCTACATCTATTTCAGGGAGACATGTCAACTACACCTTACATTCTGAACCCAGACTAGAAATAAGAGTTGCAGAAGGTAAATTTGATGATTCTGTTGGATTCAGAGAAATAAATGACATGCAAGTTATGGCAATACAGTATCAGCAACACCATATTGAGGTAAAAGTATGTGTTGCAGGCAGAGTGTATAATGTCACTGCACTAATTGATTCTGGTGCAGATGTTAATATTCTTTCCAAGAAAATAATCCCATCAAGGTATTGGACTACTGCAAAAAGAAAATTTTTGGGATTAGGAAAGAAAAATTTAGAATTTGAAGTTTCTAAAGCTGCTGTATGTTTTAATTCAAAATGTGTTAAGCTCTCATTTGCAATCGTTGATATTCCAGTTGATTGTATATTGGGAAATATATTTTTAGCAGTAGTAGAGCCCCATGGTTCATTTGGATTCCCTGACAGATCTGCGGGAATGTTCATCACAGTATCTGTGGAAAGAATTGAAATTCCATATACCTCAAACACCAGAGTCTCCACCATGGTTCAGGCTATGCAAGAAAAGGAGGAGAAAATTCAAAAAGCAGTAAAATTTTTGGAAGAACTCAAGGATCACAAAAACATCATTAGGGTTGAAGACCAGTTGAGTTCTCCACAAGTTTAGAAGCAAATCTCTGAACTAAAAGAAGAATTTGAAAGAACATGTTGTTCAGAAGAGCCGAATGCCTTTTGGCATAGAAAACAGCATTATGTTGAACTGCCCTATAAGGAAGGATATGAGGGTAGACCATGCAAAAGCATAGCCATTCCCATGTTAGCAGAATCTAGACATCTCTGCCAGAAAGAAATTGATCAGCTTCTGGAAAGAAAGCTGATAAGAGAATCCAGCAGCCCTTGGAACTGCTATGGGTTCTATGTTAACAAAAGAAGTGAGTAGATTCGGGGAGTTCCCAGACTTGTTATAAACTACAAGCCCCTGAATAATGTATTAGCAGATGACACATATCCGATTCCTCACAAAGGAGATCTCATGCGTCGGATACATGGAGCCAAGATATTCTCTAAGTTTGATTTGAAGTCTGGCTTTTGGCAAGTTGCAATTGCAGAGCATGATAAATGGAAGACAACATTCAGCGTTCCTCATGGGCATTATGAATGGAATGTAATTCCATTCGAATTAAAGCATGCACCTTCTAAGTTCCAGAAGGTAATGGATTCTATCTTTAGGCCCTATGCTGAATGGTTACTTGCCTATATTGATGATCTGCTTATTTTTTCCAAGAACTTACATGACCACTTCAGACATTTGAAGATCTTCATGAAGCTGGTCCAGAGAAATGGTTTGGTATTAAGCAAGAAGAAAATGGAATTATGCCAAACCAAGATAAATTTTTTAGGGCACCAGATTGAAAATGGACAGATTGCTCTTCAGAATCATGCTCTTGAGTTTGCTGATAAGTTTCCTGATGTTATTATTGATAAAACTCAATTGCAGAGGTTTTTAGGTTGTTTAAATTATGTGAGCAATTTTTATCCTTCATGTGCCATTGATAGGTCTCTGTTGAACCAGAGACTCAGAAAGAACCCGAAACCTTGGACACAAGCACATACGCAAGCAGTCAAAGAAATTAAAGCCAAGGTTCGTAACCTCCCAATTCTTTATGTTGCTAATGACAATGCTTTTAAGATTGTTGAAACAGACGCAAGCAACATAGGTTGGGGAGGTGTTTTAAAGCATAAGCCAAGTGAAGACAGCCCGAAAGAACAGGAGTAGGTTGTGCAGTTTGTTTCAGGAGTTTGGAGCAAGTCAGAACAAAATTACACTCCAATTGAAAAAGAGGTAAAAGCTGCATGGAACTGCATTAGCAAGTTTTCTATTCATTTGGAAAATAGACATTTTCTGTTGAGAACTGATGCAAAAGCACTGGCAAAGGTAATCACCAAAACCATCAAGAGTCCAGAAGATGCAAAATTTGCAAGATGGCAGGCTTTGTTTGCTTATTTTGATTTTAAAGTTGAACATATTAAGGGCTCTAAAAATTGTTTGCCAAATTTTCTCAGTAGAGAATTCATCCAGAATCAAGAACAGATGAATGACCCAGAAGAAGAACTACCCCATGTTATGGTCATCATCACAGAATGAGACCAGGCCCATCAGAGAGAGTAGCTCAAGTATATTTCATATGAAGAATCATGGCCTGTGTACGCAGAAAAATGGAGTCCCACGTGGCAACTCCGAAATACACAAGTGTTGTACGCAAATTTACAAAATCATAATGATATCCAGCACTTTGTACCTGAAAGGAGGGTGTACCCTAAAGGAAGTCGTTGGATACATGACATGATGTATTCACACAGCATGATGGCTTCACATGACGCTGAAAGGTCACTCTCACAAGACTTTTGGGATCTCTCTGTCATTTGTACTGGTGGCGGAGATAGAACAAGAGTCTATTACAAGTCATACAGCATAAACAGAACAAGGAACTCTGGCCAATATACAGGCGGCAGATTTCAAACATGGCCAGAAAACAATCCGAATATTATTTTTCCTGACACTGTTTATGATTTTTCAGGTTACAAGAAATTATGGTGGGACTTATTAAATAAAGATGGACGAGAAGAAACCCACTATACAAAGCTGAAATTCTCCCCTACATGGATAAATTCAAGAGAACTAGCTGCACCATGGTTATCTTACTAGTGGTATCATTATGGTGTAAGTCCATTCAGCATGGATCCAAACTATTATGAGACTTATTTTCATAGACAATGCACTGACTGTCTCGATGGTCCAGCTGGAGAATGTTTTCATTATCCATGCCAAACAGTAGGAGAAATTACAGGACTTGAACTTAAAATGATAAATCCAATTCTGAAGTCCAATATGCAAATGCACTATCCATGGTTATTAATGACTAAGATTAAACATCAGATTATCCTTAACAAGCCCGTGATCGTCCGACGTATCTACACTAAGGCATGGTATGATGAGTTCTACGGCAAGTTCAGATACCCTGATGCCACAATCTTAGATCCGCCTACATCTGCCAGTACAAGTGGTCCACGGGAGCCCCACTAAAAAGGCTTTCCCTGTGTAATAATGGTACCTAGTCACGGGTCTATAGTGATAGAGCTTTTCTCGAGGGCTTTTCATCTGTACGAAAAGCATCCTCTCTGTAGTTAATTATTCTGTTTCCTCGTGGGCCTTGTACTTAAAGGCATCCACTGTGTACTTTTCACCCACTTTCACATGTAGTTGTCGGAAGGTCGAATCTCCGTGCGGATGTCACATTATGTGTTACCCAAAAACGATGATCTGCCTTCTAAGTGTCAATAATCCGAAGGTCTACGGGAATGTTTGTCCCCCCCTCCAATCTATATAAGGAAGGGTAAGGCTCATTTGGAACCATCGGCATTTGGAGTTTTAGTTTTGCATTTGTGAGTTTGAGTCTGAGTTATTGCTCCCTGCTCTGCATCTGCGCAAGTCTTTGCGATCTGCTTGCATCACGGAGTCTTGACTCACAGTCCATAGGAGAGCTGAGAAGCCTGCGGGTCTATGTGCTCGGCATATATCAGAACCTAAAGTGGCCAGTTCTTTAGATTGAGTCTATAATTTTATGTTTGTGTGTTAAATACTCTGAGACAGAGTCTGCAATTCGGCCAGGAAGCCTTCGGTATTTCTCGCTCATTCACTGGGTAGCATCAGTCTGATAAATGTCATTGCAGTCCATCTCTGATACAGAGATTTGAATCCATAAGTCTGTAATCTGATTGTAAAATCATTCTGAAAGTAATAAATAGAGAAAGTTCATTTCTTCCTCATATCAAATCCCATTGTTTGGATTTGAAGCTGCAGTATATCTGCCAGAGTTTCATCAGTGATTGACACTGAGAAGTTGGGATAACAATCAAACCACACCGGACCATTTGACAAAGGTGCAACTATCCCTCCAATTAAAGAATCTGTATATTTATTATGTGTTAGATCCCTTACAGTAGCTAACACATATGCATCAACACCCGGATGTACAAGTGCGTGAATACCAACTCTCACACAACCCAAATGCAAAAATTGGGTTCCCAGTTTTCTTGCTTCAGCTTGAAGCTCCTTAGGATTCAAGATCGGGATTAACTGTACACGATCTGAATTTTCTTCTATAGAGCTGACCGACTCTTTGATAATGATTCTAGTGGTTGCTTTGAGATGCCAGACACCTAGGTCACTATAGACTTGGGAGGCGGAAATCTTGGGCAAAACCCATCTGGCTTGGGGCTCTACCTCCTCATATAAATGATCAGAATCATTTATTATTCTACTGCTACTACTAGCAAACATATCTCTGAGTGGGTTTTGTTCAGCTCTATCTTTCTCCTCTAATTCTCTGAAAGAGACTGATTTAGACATAGATGAATCCATTTTCAACTTATAAAGAGAGATGGATTAAGTACTGACCTTTCTCAGACCAGTCGCGAACACCGACTAACTGGATTTGATACCAATTTCTAGCAGAGGCTTCTCCACAAGCTTGCTTGCTGCTCACAGGCAGACTTGGTCTTGTTAGTTTCTCCTTTATCTTCTCAACACCGCTCTATGCGAACCCAGCGATGAACCCATACACGAACCTACTCCCAAATTCACGCAACTGACGGCCTTCTTCGTGGCTTCTCTTCGCCTTTAACGGCCTTGGCGTCCCTCAATGGTTTGGCGAACCTCTGGCGAACTTCTGGCGAACTTTCAAGAGTATGAGAAGATAAACAGTGTCTAACAGCGATTAAAAATGCACAGAGTTACAATACTTAATGATGCGAAATAAATGAAATTTCTCTTTTTATTACTTTTAGAATGATTTTACAATCAGATTACAGACTTATGGATTCAAATCTCTGTATCAGAGATGGACTACAATGGCATTTATCAGACTGATGCTACCTAGTGAATGAGCGAGCAATACCGAAGGCTTCCTGGCCGAATTGCAGACTCTGTCTCAGAGTATTTAACACACAAACATAAAATTATAGACTCAATCTAAAGAACTAGCCACTTTAGGTTCTGATCTATGCCAAGCACATAGACCTGCAGGCTTCTGAGTTCTCCTATGGACTGTGAGTCAAGACTCTGTGATGCAAGCAGATCGCAAAGACTTGCGCAAATGCAGAGCAGGGAGAAATAACTCGGACTCAAACTCACAAATGCAAAACTAAAACTCCAAATGCCGATGGTTCCAAATGAGCCTTACCCTTCCTTATATAGATTGGAGGGGGGGACAAACATTCCTGTAGACCTTCGGATTATTGACACTTGGAAGGCGGATCATCGTTTTCGGGTAACACATAATCTGACATCCGCACGGAGATTCGACCTTCCGACAACTACATGTGAAATTGGGTGAAAAGTACACAGTGGATGCCTTTAAGTACAAGGCCCACGAGGAAACAGAATAATTAACTACAAAGAGGATGCTTTTCGGACAAATGAAAATCCCTCGAGAAAATCTCTGTCACTATAGACCCGTGACTAGGTACCATTATTACACAGGTAAAGCCTTTTTAGTGGGGCTCCCGTGGACCACTTGTACTGGCAGATGCAGGTGGATCTAAGATTGTGGCGTCAGGGTATCTGAACTTGCCGTAGAACTCGTCATCCCATGCCTTAGTGTAGATACGCCGGACGATCATGGGCTTTTTAAGGATAATCTGATGTTTAATCTTAGTCATTACTAACCATGGATAGTGCATTTTCATATAGGACTTCAGAATTGGATTTATCATTTTAAGTTCAAGTCCTGTAATTTCTCCTACTGTTTGGCATGGATAATGAAAACATTCTCCAGCTGGACCTTTGAGACAGTCAGTGGATTGTCTATGAAAATAAGTCTCATAATAGTTTGGATCCATGCTAAATGGACTTACACCATAATGATACCACCAGTCAGATAACCATGGTGCAGCTGGTTCTCTTGAATTTATCCATGTAGGGGAGAATTTCAGCTTCGTATAGTGGGTTTCTTCTCGTCCATCTTTATTTAATAAGTCCCACCATAATTTCTTGTAACCTGAAAAATCATAAACAGTGTCAAGAAAAATAATATTTGGATTGTTTTCTGGCCATGTTTGAAATCTGCCGCCTGTATATTGGCCAGGGTTCCTTGTTCTGTTTATGCTGTATGACTTGTAATAGACTCTTGTTCTATCTCCGCCACCAATACAAATGACATAGAGATCCCAAAAGTCTTGTGAGAGTGACCTTTCAGCTTCATGTGAAGCCATCATGCTGTGTGAATACATCATGTCATGTATCCAACGACTTCCTTTAGGGTACACCCTCCTTTCAGGTACAAAGTGCTGGATATCATTATGATTTTGTAAATTTGTGTCCAACACTTGTGTATTTTGGATTTGCCACATGGGACTCCATTTTTCTGCGTACACAGGCCATGATTCTTCATCTGAAATATACTTGAGCTGCTCTCTCTGATGGGCCTGGTCCCATTCTGTGATGATGACCATAACATGGGGCAATTCTTCTTCTGGGTCATTCATCTGTTCTTGATTATGGATGAGTTCTCTACTGAGAAAATTTGGCAAACAATTTTTAGAGCCCTTAATATGTTCAACTTTAAAATCAAAATAAGCAAACAAAGCCTGCCATCTTGCAAATTTTGCATCTTCTGGACTCTTGATGGTTTTGGTGATTACCTTTGCCAGTGCTTTTGCATCAGTTCTCAACAGAAAATGTCTATTTTCCAAATCAATAGAAAACTTGCTAATGCAGTTCCATGCAGCTTTTACCTCTTTTTCAATTGGAGCGTAATTTTGTTCTGACTTGCTCCAAACTCCTGAAACAAACTGCACAACCTGCTCCTGTTCTTTTGGGCTATCTTCACTTGGCTTCTTCTTTAAAACACCTCCCCAACCTATGTTGCTTGCGTCTGTTTCAACAATCTTAAAAGCATTGTCATTAGCAACATAAAGAATTGGGAGGTTACGAACCTTGGCTTTAATTTCTTTGACTGCTTGCGTATGTGCTTGTGTCCAAGGTTTCGGGTTCTTTCTGAGTCTCTGGTTCAACAAAGACCTGTCAATGGCACATGAAGGATAAAAATTTCTCACATAATTTAAACAACCTAAAAACCTCTGCAATTGAGTTTTATCAAGAATAACATCAGCAAACTTATCAGCAAACTCAAGAGCATGATTCTGAAGAGAAATCTGTCCATTTTCCATCTGGTGCCCTAAAAAATTTATCTTGGTTTGGCATAATTCCATTTTCTTCTTGCTTAATACCAAACCATTTCTCTGGACCAGCTTCATGAAGATCTTCAAATGTCTGAAGAGGTCATGTAAGTTCTTGGAAAAAATAAGCAGATCATCAATATAGGAAAGTAACCATTCAACATAGGGCCTAAAGATAGAATCCATTACCTTCTGGAACTTAGAAGGTGCATGCTTTAATCCAAATGGCATTACATTCCATTCATAATGCCCATGAGGAACGCTGAATGTTGTCTTCCATTTATCATGCTCTGCAATTGCAACTTGCCAAAAGCCAGACTTCAAATCAAACTTAGAGAATATCTT
This sequence comes from Pinus albicaulis, assembly GCA_034641835.2. NCBI lineage: Eukaryota > Viridiplantae > Streptophyta > Pinopsida > Pinales > Pinaceae > Pinus > Pinus albicaulis. Next base: position 522,848,680 of record CM076581.1, read on the forward strand.
GGCTCCATGTATCCGACGCATGAGATCTCCTTTGTGAGGAATCAGATATGTGTCATCTTCTAATACATTATCCAGGGGCTTGTAGTTTATAACAAGTCTGGGAACTCCCCGAATTTGCTCACTTCTTTTGTTAACATAGAACCCATAGCAGTTCCAAGGGCTGCTGGATTCTCTTATCAGCTTTCTTTACAGAAGCTGATCAATTTCTTTCTGGCAAAGCTGTCTATATTCTGCTGACGTTGGAATGGCTCTGCTTTTGCATGGTCTACCCTCATATCCTTCCTTATAGGGCAGTTCAACATAATGTTGTTTTCTATGCCAAAAGGCATTCGGCTCTTCTGAACAGCATGTTCTTTCAAATTCTTCTTTTAGTTCAGATATTTGCTTCTGAACTTGTGGAGAACTCAACTGGTCTTCAACCCTAATGATGTTTCTGTGATCCTTGAGTTCTTCCAAACTTTTTACTGCTTTTTGAAGTTTCTCCTCCTTTTCTTGCATAGCCTGAACCATGGTGGAGACTCTGGTGTTTGAGGTATATGGAATTTCAATTCTTTCCCCAGAGACTATGATGAACATTCCCGCAGATCTGTCAGGGAATCTAAACAAACCATGCGGCTCTACTGCTGCTAAAAATATATTTCCCAATATACAATCAACTGGAATATCAGTGATTGCAAATGAGAGCTTAACACATTTTGAATTAAAACATACAGCAGCATTAGAAACTTCAAATTCTAAATTTTTCTTTCTTAATCCCAAAAATTTTCTTTTTGCAGTAGTCCAATACCTTGATGGGATTATTTTCTTCGAAAGAATATTAACATCTGCACCAGAATCAATTAATGCAATGACATTATACACTCTGCCTGCAACACATACTTTTACCTCAATATGGTGTTGCTGATACTGTATTGCCATAACTTGCATGTCATTTATTTCTCTAAATCCAACAGAATCATCAAATTTACCTTCTGCAACTCTTATTTTTGGTCTGGGTTCAGAATGTAAGGTGTAGTTGACATGTCTCCCTGAAATAGATGTAGAAGGTTGTTGGGCCGGTGGAGCCTTCTCTGACTGTGAAACTTGGAGTTTCAGGGCAGCAATTTCTGATTTCATGGCATAGATTTCAGATTTTGTGTTGTGTATCTCCCTACTCACCTCCCCCAAAGTGAGTGTGCGAACTTTGCTACTGTTGTGTTGGAGATACGATTTTGTGTTTCGGTCGTAAGAAGCATCAACAAAATTAGGCTTCTTACCAGAGGAGGAACTGGATGGACCAGTGCTATGCTGCATGTAAGCTTTGAGCATGGCAGCTTTGAACATTATGTATATGTTAATAAATGCTTTTGTATTGTTGTACTCTCATGAACTACTACATAATTGTTTGTTGGTGTTTTAAGCTATATATGTGTGTAGGCACACTAACAATGTGTGTATTCTTTTGTATTAATAAAAAGACACTTTTTTTCTTTTCTTGGAAAAAATGAACAAATCTTATTTACAAATTAAAAATCCCCATAATTTTTTAAAATTAATAATAATTTAAATAATTATAAATAAAATTGTAAAAATTCCCATAATTTTTTAAATTAATAATAATTAAATAATTTAATATAAAAATATAATCTAATTAATTTTTATAATTTTATGAAATCTCAAAAATATTTTACTTATTAAAAATTAATAAGTAATAATATTAACTATTTAATACCTAATAAAATTAACTACTTTAATAATATTTAATGTTGTAAATTTAAATAATCAAATCAAACCTGAAGAAAGTCAAAATGTCGCTTTCAAATTAATTACAACTAAATGCAAAATAGTTTTCTGCACAAATAGTCATTTTTGGCAACAAATACTTTTTAGTCTATTGACCCATAAATGCACCTGGGAAATAAATGCCCACCATTGGATGGTGTACTTGATTTAATCCAACGGTGGGCAGTTACTTTCCAGGTGCATTTATGGGTCAATAGACTGAAAATTATTTGTTGCCGTCATTTTCTTCCGGTCGAACAACAAGAAAAACAAAATTTCCAACTGACTACATTTAATATATACTGACTGGGGAGTAGATGGGGAGTCCAGGACAAGATCCTTAAATTCGTGTAGAATAATAAAGCGATTGGGTTTCTCAAATTATTTCACGCACTCTTCTAATAAGAGGTTTTCTCGGTCGTCAGCGACATTAAATGTTGAGTCTTTTTCCGCAATCACCATGGCCTTGCTAACTATAAAAAATTTATAGCAACCCGTATTTTCAATATATAACTTGTGCATCCAAGCAATGTATTTAATATAAGTTCAAATATAAATTTAAATGGAGGATATGTTTATTAAATTTAAATATATTAAACCTTTCCATTTGGCTACAGAAGCTCATAAGCTTAGGCTTTTTTTTGGCCATACCACATTACCAAATTCTCGGTTAAGGACTTGACTTTCTTTGTTATTGAGCTTAAGGGTATCAAGCTTGATCTCAAGCGCATTCTGGTCATCTTTGATGATATCTCTATACTAATGTCCCTAAGGCAGTGTAAGATATTAATCGCATTATTGATATTGATACTGCGAAGTTGGTAGGTTTTTGCCTTATCTCCACTTTTTTTAGTTTCCAAGTTTAATTTTATGAATAAACATGTGGAGTAGCCATGGGCTTTCCATTCTCCTTGATTGTTGCAAACTTTTTTATGGAACACTTTGAAACTAGAACTTTGGCTAATGCTTTTCTTCGACTGAAGCTTTGGAAGAGGTTCATTGATGATACCTTCATCTATTGGCCTGATGGTCGAGACAAAAGTTAATCATCGCCTCTCATTCCTTTATATTCTTATCTCAAATAAGGGTGATGTTCATTTGCTCACCAAGTTTTTCATTAAAAAATTCACACTGAGCAATACCTTCATGCTAGTTCTCATCATTATTCGGCTCAAAAGTTGGGTGTCCTCAACAAATTAGCTACCTGAGCCCTAAGGATTTCTTATGAGAGTGAATTTGAAAAGGAAAAACACCATCTTCTTAAATTGTTTGAATCTAAGTCTCATGGCTTTCCAAAAATCCAACAAAGGACCAAGACAAAAGAAAGATCCCAATGATTTCGTTAACTGTGTGCATCTTCCCTCCATTCTTGGTACCACTGACAAGATAATTCACATTCTTAAGAAAAATAAAGTGCATGCCACTCTTAAACCTCTTAACACCATCCACAGCTCCTTTATATTAGTTAAAGACCAGGTGGAAGTTAAGGAATTAAAGGATGTTTAGTTAATCCCTTGCGTTTTTGGTGCACCCTATATTGGAGAAACTAGTCACTCTATCAAGCAGAGAATTGAAGAACACACAACAGGCATAAATCATAATAGATCATGCTCTTCATCCTTAGTGGAGCATGTGGAAAAATCTAGTCATCACATTTGCATTGAAGAGTCTTAGGTAATTGCTAAGATTGATCACTTTTATCATAGGAAGTTCAAGAAAGCTTTAGAAATTGAGAAGCATATAAGCAATTTGAATAGAGATGAGAGGTGGAAGATAAGTAGAAACTAGATTATTTCCCTTTTGTCCTAGTTTCTTCTTTCTTTCCATTTTTCTACCTTATATATATATATATATATATACAATTTAATAATAATAAAATTATAGGTATATAGATTTACATTGTTTGTTTGTTTATTTAATTTTTTATTTACTTTCTTTGTTGAAGGATTTTTTTCAAGTTTCCTTATCTTTTTCTAATACATATCTGCTCATATATTCTCAATTATTAATAATTCACCACATCTACCAAAGATTACCAAAGGTAGACCTAGCACAGTTACTCTACAAATCCTTTATGAGTATACAGAGTCTTTAGAGAAACGTAGAGAAGAAAGAGAAGTCAAGCTACAAACCCAGTTAGAAGCCATGCTAGAAAAAAAAATCACATCTCTTGAAGACAAGATCCAAAAACAAATAGAAAATAAAATAGAACTATTGGAGAATAAAATGGAGGCAATGGAGACTAGGTTACAAGTCATAGAAAAACAAAACCAAGATACGAACCAAACATCCCAGCAAGGAGATGCTGATAATATAGAGAGTCTTAAAATGAAGGACATGATTAAAGAACTAGAAGAAAAATTTAACAACAGTCTCACCCTAAATAGTGGGGCAGGTAAATTAGATATCAAACCAATTAAAGATGAAATGAAAAAATTGGTCGAATTAGACCATGAGCGTAACAAAAGGGCCTTGAACCTTATAATATTCAGTTTGAAAGAGGAGGTAGACAAGGATACTTTAGCCATAGCCCAGACAGAATTACATAATAGATTACAAATTGAAACCACGTGTCTCATAGAAGCAACAAGGTTAGGGAAATTAACTGAGAATAAAGGAAGGTTGATTCGAATAAAGGTGAGATCTACTGACCATAAGTATGACATACTTAGTAAAACCTCAACTCTAAAAGGAATGGAAATATTTATAAATGAAAATATCATTCCAGAAGATCAAGCAGAATTAAGAAAGGAGGTTCAAAAGGTAAAAGAAGCTAGGAAGGAAGGAAAACAGGCAATAATCAGAAATAGAAAATCCATTATTTGAGATAGAAACCAAAAAGATGGTAATAAATAGCAATTCAACATGCTCCGAATTCTTTCTTGGAATTGTCAGGGCTTTTCATGAAACAAAGGCCCCAAGCTAAGTTGGATCTCAAATGATGTTGATATTATGTTGCTTGTTGAAACTTGGGAGCACGAAGAATCTAAGGTCCCTAACATAGATGGCTTTGCACTATGGTCTACCTGGAACAAGCAATCCTCCCATAGAGGCATTGGGGGCATAGCTTGCTACATTAAGAAGAACATCTCCCCCCATGCTAGGATTTATAAAAACGACCCTTACAACCAATATATTTGGATTCAGATTACTGACATTAATGATAAAAATACCTATATAGAAATCTGTTATTCCCCCCCCCCCCCATTAATTCTAACTTCTATAAGAAAAAGAATCTAGATAAAAATAGTCTTTATAATGGTTTAGAGAATGATATTTCTAGCCTAAGGAATGAAGGTAATATCCTTTTAATGGGTGACTTTAATTCTCGAACTTCAAGCAACCAAGCTATTCTTCTAGGCAATCATTCCAACCCCAATCCTCTTTGGTTAGACGAAGACCTTACTATGGCTAGCCGGTACAAAAGGAGCTCTGAAGACCTCGGGGATAATTTTCTTGGGTCCGAGCTAGTCAAGCTCTGTAGTGCTTAGGATCTCATAATTTGCAACGGTCTAAAGAAGTGGCCCAATTCTATCCAGATGACCTGCATCCATGGGCTTGGCAGAAACATGGTAGACTATGTTATTTCCGATCTCCCTTTCTGCAACGAAATAATAAATTTTGACATCTTAGACGACCATGAGCCTGACTCTAATCATAGGCCTTTACTCATAACTCTCAATTTTGTCATGCATAGAGATCCCATTAAAGATAATACTTATAGTCAAAAGAACTTAATCTTTGATAGAAATAAAAACGATCTCTTTCTAAATGAATTAAAACTAATTTTCTTCCTTTATCTAGTATAGACAACATAGATGACCTCTATCATAATTTTACTACAACTCTCTCAGATTCTATTAACAAGTTCTCAATTGAAGTCTCGAGTAATAAAATAAATAGCAAAACCAACCCATGGTATGACAAAGATTGTAAAAGTGCGAGGAGAGTAATTAAGGAAGTTGTTGATGAATCTCTCAAAATTGACAAGATAAAAAACTACAAAGCCTTAACTAAAATGAAAAAAAGGCAATATATTCGTAAAAGACAAGAGAATCTATTACACCTCTCTAAGGTGGCTCCTAAGAAATTTTGGAGGCAGATTCTAACTAGGAAAACTAAAGATAATAATAAAATTTCTTTACACGACTAGAATTCCTATCTTAAAAAGCTTTATGAGTCTCTAAATGCCAGGGATAACTTTGAAACCCTGCTCACAACGAAAGAATTTTTCTCATTAGAAGACATTGATTTTGGGGTTAAACCCCTGGCAAATGGGAAAGCTAAAGACATTGAAGGTTACCAAGCGGAAATCTTAAAAATTGGAGGTCCTTTCCTCATCCCCCACATCCACAAGCTTTTCAACCAAGCGGTCAAGCAAGGGTTCCCTAAACCTTGGACTCAGAGCCTCATTATCCCTATTTTTAAAAGTGGGGATACAAATAACCCCTCTAATTATCAGACAATTATGATCAGCCCACTCTTAGCCAAGTTATATGGTATTATTTTGGAAAAGAAGTTGAGCATTTGGCTTGAAAGTGAAGGTAAGCGGGCTAAAGGCTAAGCGGGTTTTAGAAGGAAACAATCAACAACGTACCACCTTGTTACACTTAGGATCATTGTGGAGGAATGCCACAATGATAAATTCAATCTCTTTTGTTTCTTTTTGGACTTTAGAAAGGCTTTCGATACGGTTCCTAGAAACAACCTATGAAATATATTAGAAGAGCTAAATGTTCCTTTTGAGCTAAAAGTGGCCACTATAAGATTATACGAGAATGTAATTGCCAAGTTAAAGAGCATGAGGGGTGGTCAAAATATATTAAGTGTAATATCAGAGTTAAACAAGGTTTCTCCCTCTCCCCTACCCTATTTGGAATTTACATCAACAAGCTAGATGGTTGTTTAGAGGAAGTAGGATGTGTTGGCATGATCTTAGCTGGGATAGTCATCATCCTTCTTCTTTATGCTGACAATATTGTTCTTCTTCCAAGGTTCCCATCTGATCTTGATAAGCAACTTAGACTTCTTAAGGATTTCTGCTCTACCATGGGTATGTCTGTTAACACTGACAAAACAGAAGTTATGATTATCTAATCCAAGAAGGACACTTACGCTAATTTTATATATGACAATAGTAACTTGGAGGAAGTGTCTTCTTACAAGTACCTAGGAATTGATATTCATCACAAGCTCAACTGGAACTATAACATTCAGAAAAGGATTAATGGGGGGTGGAAAGCTTATTTTGGTCTTGAAAATAATTGTAAAATGGAAAACCTCGTAATGTGGGATAGAAAGAAGTTCCTCTTTGAAACTTTAGTCACTCCTGTTATCTTATATGGATGTGAGGTTTGGGGTTGCAGCATCTCTAGAGAATCCTAGAGAAATATTGAGCAAATTTAGAAGCATTTTATAACGTATAACCTTAAAATTAAAAGCAATACACCCTATCCTATTCTCCTTATAGAAGTGGGTCTTTCCCCTATTGAGAGCCTAGCTATGAATAGGCTTCTGTTGTACAAGCACAATCTCAATAGCATAGGAGACCATAGACTTCCTAAGCTAGCTTTAAATTCTAGTAAAAAGCACCTAAGGCTTAAACGAGGTTGGTATAAAGACACTAGGGTCTGGTTAAACCATTGGGAGATCGACGAGAATGTTGCATTGCAAAACATTAATAACATTAAAAAAATTGTTACTTCTAAGTTCAAAGAAAAAATGTGGTGTGAGAAAGATCTAGCAGCTAAAAGAAAATTAAGATATTATAAGGAGGTCATAAACCCCACCCTAGAAGATCAAAAGTATCTCTCTGTTTTATCTCAAAGAAGAAAATTAATATAGCCAAGATTAGAAAAAACTCCCATGAGCTCCATCGTGAAACAGGTTGTTGGACAGTTCCTAAAACACCATGGATGGAAAGGATCTTCCATCTCTGTCAGAATATGAACATCAAGGATGAAAATCACTTCCTCTTAGAGTGCCCCGCATACAACCAAATTAGAGCTCAATTTCATAATATTTGTTGCAATACTGACCTTCCTAGCCTTTTAAGATGTCAAAATTATAGTGAGCTTGGGAGGCTTCTCTCCAATATTTTCGAGCATAGCAATAAAATCTTAAATCAAACTAAATAACTCTTTTCTTTAGGTCTGATAGACCAAAGATTGGTCTTAGTGGATGTTAACCATCATCATCATCATCATCATTAAAATCATTTTATTAGTTTTTCATATATATATATATATATATATATATATATATATATATATATATATATATATATAACTTTTTTTTTAGGTCTTTTGTTTATTTTTATATTTTATTTATCAATATTTGAACTAGACTTTTGATTACTCAATATATGTTATTAATTAATATATATATATATATATATATATATATGTCTGTGGATTTTTATTTTTTAAATATTAATGAATAATTTTTTAAGAGAATATTGTCTTAGTAAGTTTATTAATTTTTAATTTATTGGTTTTTTTTAATGTTTTTTTTTTATATATTTTTAACTATTTTTTTTATTTATAGTTGATTTTTAATGGACGTTAATCATCATCATCATCATTATTGTTATTATTATTATTATTTTTAAATTATTCGTTTCTTGACATATCAATACATAATATTTTTTAATATTTATTATAATAATGTTTTATTTTCTAATAATTCTTATTTTATTGTTTTATTGTTTTTAAATATTTATTTTAATTTTTAACTAATTAGATAGTTAGTTTTTTGGTCTTATGTTTGACTTTCTTCTTATTATTCTGATTTTTTGCTGGAATTCTTTGGATCGTAGTCTAAAATGGTAGAAATAGAATGTATTGTTCTTAACCAATCTGTTTTTGTATTCGTAGATCTCGGCACTATCCTAAGTCCCTAGGTCGCAAAAAAGTGTAAATTAAAGTATAAAAAATAGAAAACATTTTGGTTGTTTCAACTAGCCTTGTGAACAAAAATAAAAGCGACAAATTGGGTGAAGGCATGAGACAAATTGTGTAAAGGCATATCTAGTGTTTTTGAATGGGAATCAAACTACCATAAATTTAAATACATTACCTTTGGGCTCCTATGATATGTTAATAGTCATGATTGGGTAGAAGGACATTGATCTAGATTTATGAAAGAACATAAAAAAATACACATATAACCATAAATACAAATATGCAATGGAAACAAAACTTCACTTCATTAATATCAAGTAACATAAATATGCTTACAGACATAATTGAAATAAACTAGATAGGGCGTTGATAGCTTATCTCTGAGAAGAGATGTGGCGGCTACAGGCCTCTAAATTGTGTTACAATGAGGCTTGAAGGCCTATTTATTTTTGAGAAACGATGAAAAACCATAAACATCCAAAAACCTAACCGTAGGAGATGAAGTGCCAAAACTATGGGTCCTATTTGGGTAAATTGGTACATCAACTTCCTGGGGACGTAACTTTGGCACATGATCTTTGTTTGACACACTCAATACCTCGTTAGAAATATCTATCCGATGACTACAACTTTATAGTGAGCAACATCTGTCTACATCCTATGTTGCTCCCAATTTTCCCACAAAATTTTGTTTAGGGCCTCAAAACGGTTTCGGAAGTTCAAGGCCAGAAAAACTACTAAAAATAGTAAATTGTGCTGAAACTGAAAAACTGAAAGAACCAATGGTGGTGGTCCAAATGGAATAGGTGGGTGGCCACCAATATCCACTTTAATCATTCCTCCCCTCTTAGGAAGAAATGGTCCGAATTGCGTTGAGTTCCTCCATGAGATGAGGAAAATTTTGTTGAACTTGGTATTGGATTTTTCGACGATGACATGGACCCATGAGTGAACATGCTGGATGCGTTCAATAAATTTGGTTTCTTTATCAGCCTCAAAAAGTACATCTGTGGATTATGTTTGTGTGGTTGCATGAGGTATTGAAATATCATGCGGCGACGTGCCTGGGGTCAGATCAATGGAGTGCTTAACCTGACAGTGTAGAGGAACCTCTGTGGGTGAGGAGAAAATGTCCTCGTATTACTCCATGACTCTATCCATCTACTATTGTCGTTTAGGGGAGCCCTGTTTCGAGGTTGTGGTCACAATCTTCTTCTTGCCTTGTGGGTGAATTATAATGCAGATAGATTTCCTGGTTTGGGAAACAATCTTACTGCATTGTTTTGTAGTATTCAAAGAGATGGTAGGAGGCGGTACTACCTCCGGTATCCTGTACAATTTAATTCCCAAAGTAATAACAACAAAATGAGGCCTAGACTCATACATAGCATATCGCTTCCACAAGTATGGTGGCTCAATAATACATCAGACACATCAAGAGGAGCAACATCACATAGTACCTCACTCGTGAGTGGCTTGATGTTGTACATAATGCGGCACTGCTGAAAAACGCAGAGATCTCTTCCTTGGTGAAGCCACCTGATGGTATAAAGCTGCGAGTGTGCTATGGTTATTAGGTCAAGCCGCTTCACCACCTCTGCTGAAATGAGGTTCTTTTGGCTTCTTCTATCGACAAGGAATTGCAGTGGAGATACCTTCACCCACATCTACGAATGGAAGAGGCGCTCCCCCTCCTCTGTATCCTTGGGATCCTCCCTCTAGAGCTTGGTGGTGGCAACAATGGCACTTGAATCTGCATCAATGATTTTCTTCCCTTTTTCATTGCCCTTTTCTGGTTCTGACTCTGGATCAGAACATGGATTTGATTCGAATACCTTCATTTCGGCCACCAGTGACTGTTCGGCTCGACACTCGTTTGTGTTGTGAGTGGGGGTGTTATGAAATTCACACCACTTCCCTGTGTCCTTTTGATTTGTGGTGTTGTTACGAATCATCCTGCTTTGTATTTTCCCCTTGTTCTGGGGTTCACGGGTGCCTTTCCCTGGCTTCAGATTCGCGAATCCAAAGTCTCGCTTCTTCTGCTTAAATTTATGCTTGATCTTGGCAGCATAGCGATATGTCATGCCAAGCAAGGTAATGTCGAGGAACTCCATTTCCTCTTGAATGTATCTATGCATATAGTTGAGGTACTTGAGTACCAAATGTCTCTCTGAATATTTAATACCCAACTTTGTGCACAGGGTATGGAACAAATTCGCTAGTTCGTGCACATCTTGATCCCTTTGCTACGGCATCATGGTCCATTGGATGTACTTGTCCTCATAGCTCCCCACGGGCTAATATTGTTCCTTGATGTCGTCTCAGAATGAATTCCAAGTGGGTGCAGTTGAGAATAAAGAGGGTTCCCTCTCGTCCTTCTTTTCACAATAGGTTTCCCACCAATCTTTGACATGAGGGGCATATTTTAGGAGTGCAAAAGTAATCTTTTCTCGGTCTAAGAAATCATGGATCAAGAAATATCCTTCCAAGAAATTCAACCATATATCTACGGTGTCTACATCTATCTAGCCTTAAAATACAGGAATGTCGAAGTTGACATGTACCTTGAAAGAAGAGGCGCATCCAGAGTAACTGTTGGATGTAAATGCCCTGTCGGTGGACAGCTGTTGAAGGATCTGGGCAAAGTTATCCATCATCGCGTTCCTTTTTTCTCGAGGGCCTCCTCGAGCAATAATTTTATAGGATATCCTGCTCCCTCATCTTTCTTTTCTTCTACCATGGGAGGTCGTCAGGGTTTGCGAGGCTGATCTTGCAAGGGTTCAACTAGATAGAGCCCTAACTCCTTATACCTTGACCTTGTTGGGGACATGCAAAGAAAAATAGAGAAAGAGTAGACCACTCTGATACCACTGATCCAGATTTATGCAAGAACTCTACATAATACACATATGACCATAAATACAAATATGTAGTGAAAATAAAACTTCATTTCATTAATATCAAATAACAGAAATATGCTTACAGATATAATGGAAATTGGTAGCTTATCTCTGCGAATAGATGTGGTGGCTAAAGGCCTTTGAACTCTGTTACAATGAGTCTCGAAGGCCTATTTATTGTTTAGAAACAATGGAAAACCCTAAACATCCAAAAACCTAACCCTAGGAGATGAAGCGCCAAAACTATGGGCCTCGTTTGGGTAAATTGGTACATCAACTTCCCGGGGACGTAACTTTGGCACATGATCTATGTTTGACGTGCTCAATACCTCGTTAGAAATATATGTCTGAGGAGTAAAACTTTTGAGTGAGAAACATTGGTCTATGACCTATTTTTCTCTCGATTTTCCTAAAAATCATTGTTTAGGGCCTCAAAACGGCTCTGAAAGTTCAGGACCCAAAAAACTGCTAAAAATAGTAAACCAAGTTGAAACTGAAAAACTGAAAGAAGTGATGGTGGGGGGTCCAAATGGAATAGGTGGGTGGCCACCAATATCCACCTAGATCATACATCACACAATTTTTTATTGTTCAAATAAAATTGTCACCTATACAACATAAAATGGAGAAGTGCATATTATAAAGGGCATACCCATGCCTATCTCTATATGGAAAATATCAACATTGAAACTAAAAAGGGATGTAAGAAAAGGATGTTAACTTTTTTCCATCCAAGTGGAAAATCATTCAACAAATAAAGTAGGAATATCTATAGATGAGTTAGAAGTTATTCATGATTACCCATATGTGTTTCAAGATGATATTTTGTGTCTATTGCCAAAAAGGAATATAGATTTCTCTAAAGATTTAGTATCGAGAGTAGCATTGGTATCGAAGGTTCCTTATCAGATGAGTGTGTTAGAGTTTATGGAGTATACAGTTGTAAGAACTTCTTAATAAAGGGTATATCATTTTTCTGGAATCTTGTATTAGTTGGTGGGTTCGTAATATGGGGCAATATAAATATATGTTGATCTACATTGTATGAGGCATATGGAAAGTTTGTAACAAAAGGATCTTTGACGGCCCACATTTCGACATCTCCTACATTCTTCCTAAGATACTGCACTTTTCTTATGACTATCTTTGACCTGTGCAGTCCAGAAAGGTTCGCTATATCTCTTTTCTGATGGCTCCTATGATGGATTGCGTTGGTTTTTTTGACAGGGCACAACAATTGGGAATTTGTGGATGTGGAAGTCATATCATCCTTCCTAGAAACATCGCAATTCTCTTTTTGTTGAATGCAGGGAGTGTTTCCAACACAAAAGAAAAGATCATTGCAAGTTGGGCTCTTATATATATCGTTATATCTATGGAGATAGTTTCCCTGCAAATTTTTGGCGACTCTAGGTGTGATGTAGATTCGTTCAACAAAAACAACAAATTGCAGGTACTCCTCCTTCAATGTTGGTTGGAAAAAATATAGGTATTGAGGGAGCACTTTCAACTTTTATCTTTTTTGTATATCCAAAAGAAATTGAACTGTAAGGTGGACACCCTCACGAAGAAAAGCTTGCAGGCAGAGGTAGGATACATTTTCCTTGAAAAATATTAAAATGGCTAATTGGTGGGAAGAAGGAGAATTCAGCTCCCTACTGGTCAATGACCTCAATCTCTTCAGCTTTGACATGATCAAATATTATGGATGCCTCTAGCTTTTTATGTTGATTCTTCTCTATATCTGTTGCAATCAGTTTTATTGGGTCTTTTGGTTTTTGATGTCTATCCATAGATGTATATGTATTTCTATTTAAACATTATGTATATGTTAATTCTTTTGTATTGTTGTACTCTCATAAAATACTACTGTTATAGCATCATTTTCCACCCTCATGTGATTCATGATTGTCTCTTTGGCCTTGGGCACCCATTCCCACAGACTTGAACAAAGTTCATAAAAAACAGTTTTAAAATTCCCATAGCGAGTATGCCCAGACTTTTCCGCGTGTATACGCTAGTCCATACACACTTTTCTGCGTATGCCATTGAAATCATTAAAAATATATATAAAATTCCCTATTTTCGGGCTGGGTTGATGGTTACTCCAGCAGTTCAACCACCCTAGCACGTGGCCAACTGTTTCCAACAGATTAAAACTACTTTGAGGGAGTATAAAATCCCCTCACATGCATGGCCTAAGGGAGAGAGAAATTTATAGACATTATACTCTGTTGGAGCCCCAATTCAAGTCTGATTTCCCGTGCCTCCTGCACTTTCCCAGATTTTTACGGGAAACCCTTGTTTCCTGGAGATGTTCATCAGTTTATATGTCATCTCGTGTGCACAAGTCTTGAAAGTATCCTAGCGACTCCACTTTTTATTGCTATACATGTTGTTCGTAATGAAGAAGAACCATCTTGTTCCCGAATTCACGTGTTAATATCTGCTTGCATATGTGAAAAGATCATTATTTAAGAATTTATTATTGTTTATATGATGTTTCACATGGATTACACTAACATTTAGGAGAAGTATATGCTATACAACTATATTTCCGTGCATGTTCTTTCTTGATTTCCAGGTTGAAGAGGAAGAAGGGTTGATGGGGGTTTGGACCCTGCGGGATTTACATCAAACGTAGGATTACGGGTGAGTTCTACTATCGATGTTATCTATTTTTTAGCATACAAGTGTGGTTGTGTGAGTCCTTATTGAATAGAATGCCCTGATCTGTCGAGGTTTTGACCCAAAAAACCTCTAGGGAGTTATTTCCCGAAACAGAACTGGCGACTCCACTAGGGATCGCATTCTTGTGATTCCCCTGTTGGGTGGTTTCAGCTATTTTAAAGGTTTCCAACAGTTTTAATCATTATTTCCAGTCCAGTTAACGTTTTCTCAGTCAGACTGAAGACCTGGTTCTTTATCCAGGCTTGATCATTTTCTATTTTCATTATTTTCTTTCTCATACGCGAATTTTTCTTCACACGGTCGAGTATACACGCAGTTTTTGTTAAAGGAAGTCACGTATACGCGGGTTTCCTTTGACACAGGCACGTATGCACGCTTGTTGAAAAGCTGATAAGTAGCGTATGCCTGGGAAAATTTTCAAATTTTTGATTTCTTGACTTTTTAGTCTTGTCTGCCTGTGGAGACTTGTTCCTGTAGTGTCTTTATAGTCTCTGGATTGTGTTGATAGTGGTTATTGGTATTTTTCTCTCTTGTTTGGTTGAAGACTGGCTTATTTGGAAAATCTTGTTTTTTAGTGCTTGCATTTCTGGTTCGAGTACAAATATCTCTTTTTGGAGATTCTTGACTGTTCTGCTTTATTAGTGTTGGGGTCCCCATGTTTTGGCAAGGTCGGCAATACCAAAAGATGAGACAACATAGAACCACTTTCAGACCTTAGGATCTAGCCCTCCTAGGTCCAGAGAGGGATCTCTCTATGATTATCAAAGGATATATGTCTTTGAAGTTCTCAATTGTGATTTTAGGCTAGTTATAGGCTCAAGGTTGTTTGTTTGATTGTTTGAGTTTGGTTGTTGGGAATCAGGAAGGAAGGTTTCACCATAAGACAAGGATAGGTAAAGAAGGAAGCTAGGCAAGGATAGATAACTCAGGGAACATCAAGGCCATTGGGCAATGGAGTCAAGAAAGGATTTACTTATGTTCAATGTGTAAGCTTCAGTTGGGCTAGTCATCTAGAGCATTTGGATCTCAAAGACTGGTTGGTGGGATGGAACATTAAGGAATGAGAATGAAGGATGGAGAACCATCTGATTCCGTCTATAGATCAGGCCAAAGGTCATTTAACTCCATGCCTGCTTGGACAAAACCATAGGCAACACAAGGGATCTTGAAAAGGTTTATATGGAAGGGGTAGGTTATGAAGAGGCAGCGACAGGCTTTACACCTCCCAATGTTCCTAACCTTTTTCAATTAAATCTTAATAAAAACATCTGAACATTGATTCTATTAACTTGCACATCAGAGAGCAGGCAATAATCATCCACTACACTGGTTTAGTCAATTAAAAAATAATATTCAGATACACATATGAGCAGAAAACATTAAAGACTGAGAGAGCTGGGACATAAGGTACCTAACAAGGGTAAATCTTATGTCATGCGTTCAGATGCCAGTCATAAGAACATGAAATGAAATGGAAATAAACGCAGAGATGAGAAAAACATCACCAACTGCTGTAGATCAGGATCCAATGAAAATTGCTTATCATGTTAAACACAATACCAATCAAGTACATCACTGCCCACAGCTTTTACATTCAGCCTGAATACATCATATTTCTCAGCCTATCATACAATCATTACACAGAGAACTTGGCTCGGGACAAAAATGCTTGCAATTCACTGATAATGCATCAACAACCATTACAATGATATCCTTTTGTGCTTTATAGCAGAAGAGACACAGAGGACCGACTGAGGAGGTAGGTGAATTTTAAATGTTACATTTAAACACAACAATGAATGCAGGGCCGAGGCCCATTCCGCTTGATATGTTGTATATTTAATATTTGTCATCTCCCCGATGCAATAGAGATCTGCTTCGGATATGATTTGACCTTTGGCTGCAGTACTCCAGGTGATTTGAACAAAATGAAAGAAACTACTGAGAGGTCTGCCTCATAGATGTTAGATTGTTTTGAGCTATAGCTGGGATGAAAAACTCCTTCAGGGACATGGCGCATAATAAAGACTGTATGGGAGACCTGTCCTTTATGGAAAAACATTCTGCTGATAAGAAAACCTTGATATTACCTCTTATTGATGTTCAGGATCTTCAGATCGATCCTTGGGGTCTTCAAAATGATGCTTTGCCTCTTTAAACCTCTGGTTCAGAGTTTCAAGATCTTCGTTGATGTGCACTAATCCCTCTGCTCTGTACTAAAACTCCTTGCTGCTTCATTACTGCCTCTGTCGAGTTAGCTTGAGCTTTAAATGGCGCCGGCATGATTTTCGGCGTTTGAACTCTGCTTTCCATTAATGTGAGTCCTGACGGCCCCATTCCTTGACTTTCCTGATGGTACTGGCTCATTAGATTTGATCCTGACTGCGCCGCTCGCCATCGAGGTAGTACACCAAACAGCGGCAGGTCTCATCCTCTAGAAACTCTGCAACACAGCGAACTTATGAAGAAAACAGTGGACGGAGCAATGAATGCAGGGTGGACGAAATGGTAGTGCGGCGGTGGTGGAGCGATGGCCTTTTACCATAATGGTAACAAAATGCAATGAAATGATGAAATCTTATGAACAATGGAGTTTGGTGATAACATGCAGCGCAGACCGTTGGATTCAGGCCTGGAGATGAAAATCAACGGTGGAGATTGAGCGGCGTAACAATATGTGAAACGAACAAAAAACAAACAAAACGCATGAAATGCGACGGAGATGAATGTAAGAGTGGGACCCAGCAGAGGCGGAGGGCGATTAGACCAGAACCGTCGGATCCGAGGAAGATCTACGGCCAGGATCCAATCGGCACCATCGCAATCGGAGGTCGGAGCGAGCGTCAATCGCAACACATATTCAAAAAGTTCCGATTGCGATTAGAGGGGTGTTGCGATTAGACACCAACCGTCGGATTTGGGATCAGATCGACGGTCCACATTTAATCGGAGGGAGATGGAGAGGGGCGACAGGCGATGATGCGATCAGTGTTGAGCCGTTGGATCAGAAAGGGGATGGACGGCCAGGATCAAATCGGAAGATTTCAATCGGGGCGACGCCAATGTGACTTGCGATTGCGATCGGGGGGGATTGGCGATTGAGCGATGACCGTTGGATCAGCGGGGAAATGGACGGACGGGATTGAATCGGGAGGCGGAGAGAAGGGGGTGCGATCGCGATCGGGTGGAGGGTGCGATTAAGCGCTGGCCGTTAGATCTGGGGACCAGATCAACGGCTGCAATGCAATCGAGAGGATGACGCGATCGGGGATCGGAGAGAAAGACTTGCGATTGATCGGAGGGCGCATACAACATGTTGCGATTGCGAAGGAGCGATTGGCGCTGGACCGTTGATCTGCGGGAGGAATCAATGGTGGAGAACGCGATCGGAGGACTGTAATCGGGGCGGCACTGCTGAGTCTTGCGATTGCGATCGGACAGGAGTTTGCGATTGAGCGTTGGCCGTCAAATCTTGTGATAGATCGACGATGCACAACACATCGCGGGACTTAAAGTGTTAAAACGATGGCATCGGGACTTTTGTCGTTACAAAGGGTTGTGCACCCGCCCGACGGCTCCAATTGCGATTAGCGCTCGGGATTTAGGCGCTTGGTCCCAGCGCACGGGCATGTGTGGGAAGTGGTTGAAGGGGCTTGCGGTAGAGGGGCTAAACCCTATTACATGGTCGGAAAGTGGGTTTTTTACCCCTTTTAATGGATTTTAAGGGGTTTAAAGGGAAACGATAAGGGGAAAAATGGGAAATAAAGAGTAAGGGAAGGACTTAAGGGGATTTTGGGGGGATTTGAGGGGTAAACGAGGAAATAGAAGGGGAGACAAGGGGGGATAAAAAGAGGCTAAATGAGGGTAAAAGAAAGGGAATTCAGACAGAGGGAAAGAAGGGGAATTGATGTTTGTTGCAGGGGTAAAGGAGGGAATAATAGACCCTTTTTAGCAATTTACTAGCAAAGGGGGATTTGTATTAGGCACAGCAACTGAGAGACTTCAAGGAGGATGGGTTTTCAGGGGAAAGGCATTCCTTGAAGGCTTAAAACAATCTAGCCCCCAGCTGACTTGTCAAGAATTTCATAGGGGGGCTAACAGTGGCTCCACATGGGGATGGATTCTTCTTGAAGGAGTCAAGAATTCAGAAAATGATCTCTTGGTGTAGTCCAGATGCCTGCTGCTATAAGCCATCTTTCTTCTTTCTTTAGATTAGCTACCACAATATATTAGATACACAAATCAGCAGAAACATTTTCCCAACCAATCTACCTACCCAAACTAGAGCTCTAACAATTTTCCCTTGGGTGCATTTGAACTAGCAGACCCTTTACATTTTATTTTGCAAAACAAAAACAAACCTATTCTAATTCTACCCTTATTGCTCCATGAGGCCAGATTAGACTGTTGGCCTCATACGGTTCTCTACCTAAACTACTACCTGTTGGGATTAAACTATCCAACAGGTTTCTTCACCTACATTCTAAGACAGGAAATTTAAACACAGCCGAGCCAAGATTAGACTGTCCGACTTGCTGGAGTGAAAACTTTGTAGCAAACTGCAACAAAACTGTGAAGGCATGAAATCTGCAGTTTTGAAAATATCCTTCTTTCTTTGTTTTAGCTCTGATTTTAGGCATGTTAGAGCTGATTTTCTTTCCTCTGCTAACCCAGATTTTGAGCTTGTTTGGATCGGCTATTATGCTTCCTTTTGGCTCAGATTTTGAGTTTATTAGAGCCAATCCTTTTGCCTCATAGGTTCATGTTTTGAGCATGTCCGAACCTCTCTTTTCATTCTGTTTTTTCGGACAATTTCTTCTCTTTTCGCTGAAAATGAAAATTTGCAACGGTATATACAATGGAAATGGAACTGGAAATGGAGAATTAGCAGAAATAGTGTTTGAGCATCCTGCCATTGATAGGACCCCCAAACAACTCGGAACCATCAAGTTCTTGCAAGAAAAACGCATTAGGACCCACAGTAGCTTGAATGATGAAGGGACCTTGCCACAAGCTGTCGAATTTGCCATGTTTGCCTTTATCCTCTCTTCTTGAATCCCACTTCAGGACCTTGTCCCCAACTTTGAAATTTGTTGCTTTAGTTCTTTTGTCAAACTGTCTCTTCATGTTTTCCTGCACTTTGACAGCTCTGTTATAAACCTGCTCCCTTGTTTGCTGAAGATGGATTGTTTCATTAATTCTCCTTATCATGCTGTCCTCTTCTGACTGGATTTCTTGGATAAGCTTTACCACTGGTATCCCAAGGCTAGTAGGAAAAATTGCTTCTGTCCCATAAACCAGCTGGAAGGGTGAAATTCCAATAGATTTCTTTGTAGTGAGCATGTCTGCCCACAAGGCTTGTATCAACTTTTTATGCCATGACCTTTTGTTCTCTTCCAACAGCTTCTTAATGATTGTAACCATGATTTTATTTGATGATTCAGCTAGGCCATTACCCTGGGGGTAATAGGCAGTTGAATGTCCAAGTGCAATTCCGTACCTGTGACAGAAATCAATCATTCTTTTGGATCCGAAAGCAACAGCATTGTCAGTGATTATTTTCTTTGGGCAGCCAAACCGAGATAAGATAAAGTCTTCTAGGAACATAATGATGACAGAATCAGTGGCATTCCTAGTGGGTATGGCTTCAATCCACTTAGTGAAGTAATCAGTAGCAGTCAGGATCCATTTGTGTTGCCCAGAAGTGGGGGGGTGGATTTCTCCAATGAAGTCTAAGCCCCATTGCATGAAGGGACCTTCTATGGTGATAGGTTGCAGAGGGAGGGGAAGGAGCTTTCTTTTGCCCTCGAAAATTTGGCATTTGTGGCAGGTAAGGACCATTTTATGAACATTACTAAAGAGTGTAGGCCAATAGTACCCAACCCTGAGTATCTTATTTGCAGTGGCCTTCCAACTCAGGTGGCCTCCACACTCCCCGGCATGGAATTCTTGTTTGATTCTTTCATCTTCAGTTTCAGGCAAACATTTCAGCAAAAGACCATTTGGATTTTTCCAATATAGACTCTCATTCATAATGCAGTAATTTCTAGCTTTGAGTTTTATGAATCTAGCCTTTGTTTTGGACAGTTCTGGAGGGGCATTGAGGTGTGTGAGCACGTAAAGGATATCAGTGTACCAAGGAGAGTTCTGAAACTGCTCCTCAACAGTTGGATGGGGCAATCCTTCCTGCTCATCTAGGGCATTCATCATGTTAATATCAAGGGCATGTAGATTAGATTCAGCCATCAATTGGGCCAGGCCGTGACCTTTGATCAGCTTGGTGGGTTTGATTTCAATGTCATATTCTAAAATCGTAGCAATCCATTTGCCCCTTTTCCCATCTGGGTCTTGGGACAAGATATCTTTGACCACTATATTTGGCACATAGGCAATAGTGTGAGAATGCAGAATGTGCACCCTAAAGTCTTTTAAGGCCTTAATCAGGGCATAGGCCTGCTTTTCCATGATGTTGTACTTTAAGGGTGCATCTCTTAAGGCTTTACTGAAGAAGGCTATAGGCTGTTCATTACCTTCTGAATTTTTCTGCAGCAAAACTGCAGCTATTGTGTGAGGGGAAGCAAATGAAAAGATCAGAAAATATTTTGAAAATTCAGGGCTGATAAGGACAGGGGCCTGGGTGAGTGCAAGATTTACTCACTCAAAAGATTTCTTGGCTTCAACAGTCCACTTAATCCCTACATATTTCTTTAGCATTTCAATCATTTTCCTAAGATGCTCAGCAAGATTGGGGATAAATCTTCTAAGGAAATTGATCTTCCCAATGAAGGAATGTAGCTCCTTGATGTTTCTTGGATGTGTAATTTGAAGTATTCCCTCAACTCTCTAGGGGTCTATCCTAATCCCTTTCTCAGATATAATGTGGCCAAGAAGCTTACCCTCTTGCAGCCCGAAAACAGTCTTCTTAGGATTTAGGGACAGACCATACCTTCTACATTTTTCAAAAACTTTCCTCAGATGTTTTAAGTGTTCTTCTTCTATTTTAGAAAAGACAGTTAAGTCATCTAAGTAGATAACTATGAAGTGTCCAATCTCATCTGAGAAAGAAATATCCATTGCTCTCTGGAAGGTAGCTCCAGCATTCATCAATCCAAAAGGCATTTTCACATACATGAAGGTGCCCCATGGAGTGGTGAAAGCTGTTTTGAGTTGATCTTCTGGGAGTACCAAAACTTGGTTGTATCCTGAAAAACCATCAAGCAGGGAGATTCTTTTAGAGCCTACTACCTTCTGTAAGATATGTTCCATTCTAGGCAAGGGGTAGTTGTCTTTCAGGGAGGCTCTATTCAGGTTTCTAAAATCTATGCATAGTCTGATCTCCCCTGTCTTCTTCCTTACAACCACTAAGTTTGAAACCCAATCAGAAAACCTTACAGGGACAATTATGCCTGCCTCATACATCTTTTTAATTTCCTTCTCTACTGCAGGCAATTGTTTTGGATTAATCCTACGGAGTTTTTGCCTGAAAGGTTTCTGATTTTCCTTCAGTGGTATCTTGTGTTGTATGATGTCGGTGTCATAGGCCTTTAAGTCTTCGTAGCTCCATGCAAACACATCAATGAATTAGAGCATTAGAGCACTATAATATTTAGAGCATTTTTGTTGAAGCTTTTTTTGAAATTCAGAGATTGTTTGGCTTGAGAGTTGGATAGTTCTTCTTGGTCCCTTTGAAGTCTTCTTTTATAAAATTCGAAAAGCTCAAAAACATTTTTGTTTTTCCATTGCTTTTGTTTTTCATTTTTGTTTTGGTTTATTTCTATCTGTTGAAGCTTTGTTGAGATTTCTTGCCTTCGGTTTCTGACTTGATTTGGGAAGGGAATTTTCATTGGTTTCTTTCTCTTGTTTCGAGCATATTTTGGTGTCTTTATACTGAGAGTTTCTGATTTTGGGAACTATCTTTGTGGACAACCGGAAAAGTGATAGAACTGAAGGATTCTTAGGAAATTTCTCCTTGCTTTATTAGATTTCGCATCTTAGAATTGACATGCTCTTAGTGATTTGCATCAGGTGCACTTAAGCATTTAGTCTTTTTCATAAATTTTGTGAGTGTGAAGTTTGTTATCTGAAAAGAAAAAATTTAGTCTCGTAGAACCTGTGTAGAAATTTCTTTTCATCGAAAGGAAATTACTGCATTTGCATGTATTTTGGTTTTCATTAATTTATTTTCTGCGTCACAAAACACCACGAGTTTCATTTCCATATCCCCTTGACTTAATATAACATCCAATTAAAATAAGCGCATTAATTTAAAAACAACTAGCAAGTTTTTTATTAAGTGTCATACACCAACTAGCTAGGTTGTAGGGCCTTGGATTAGGTGAGTGGAGAGTTAACTCTCCAAGGCCGCTCAAACTAAAACATAGAAGTTTATTAATTGAGCGAAATATAACTCCGTTAGGTGGACCGAGAAATCTCTCCTCCAGAGAGTCAAGCGCAAGGGGAAGTGAAGGCCGAGAAGAGAGATACCCCCTCTCTGATTTCCTGGATCTTGCCTCAAGACTGTTCCGCCCAGCTTCTGACATAGATTGGTGCCCATAGTTGCCATTCCTAGGTTCCACACAGGTGACTGCGTGGGGGAAATACCCGTGGTACCTGAGGCAGACGTCGTATCACTTCCAGCAGTACTTCTGGGGGGTGCCCTTGTGACGCTTGGGTACTTGTGCCAGAAAAGGCTGTTGTTAGGAGGTCGACGTAACTGTTTCTGTTACCTTTGCTAGTAGGCCTGGGTCGTAATTATCCCAGACTACTTTCGGGAGGTCCTATTTTTCTCTTTCTTGTATTTTGGTGTCCGGTCCTAATCACCTGGAGCGGAAATACTTGAAGTCTGCTTGTTTGGTTGTATCTTAGGGATTTTTGTAGTGAGCTCTCTTTGCTCCTAGCTTGCTTAGCTTTATACTTTTTTGAGTCTAATTAAAATTTGTTAAAGTGGCTGATCAAGCGCCTCGTCGATCGAGGAGAATCCGGGGGTTATCTCCCAAGAATGCAGAGCCTTCTTCAAGAAGGCGTAGGAGTAACATAGAAGGTGAATATCACCCTGTGGTGTCTGACGCAGTGGAGAGAGATCCTCCACAAGGGCTTGAAGGTTTCATAGTTGGTTCTGGTGTTGGTTCCGAGAGGAGCGTTCCGCTCACCTCGAGAGTCTTATTTCTGGGAGAGTTAGGAATAGAAGTAGAGGAAGTGCCTGAGTCTCCTCAGTCACTTCCATCTCCTCTTCCTCCTGATTATCCGTTTGTTGTTGAGTACATCAGACCTGAGTCAGAGAGACCAGAAATTCCTCCTTTTTATTCATACCTTTCGATGGCCACGACTGGGAAAGCGGCTTCTGTTGTGAGTGTTGCATGCATTCAGACTCCTGCTTCAGTTGAAGGAGGAGGCACTATTGCTATATCTTAGATTGCTTCTAGTACTACTGTGTTTGGCTCTGGTTTCACCCAAGCACATGCTTCTCAATCTGGTCCCTTTTGTTTTGGAATGCCCACTAGTGGGATTCCTCCTTTTCCCTTTTCCGCTGTTGCAACTACATCTACACCCATGTCTTCCATGGCTAGTGGGTCAGCTTCTTTTCAAGGGTTCTCCGTCAGAACTGGGCATATTCCTAGTTTGAATCCTTCTTTAGGGTATTTTCCTTTTACTTCTCAGACTTAGAGTTTTAACCCTTGGTCTGGAGGTCAGAGTTCGACTACCTTTACAGGTTGGAACCCTGTATTTACAGCAGTGGGGGCAGGGAATTAGTTTTACGCTGGTCAACAAGGGAATGTTTCTTTCCCTTCGTCGAGTGCTTATCAAAATTTTTCCCCTCTTTCTAACGCTTGGAACCCCTATCAGGGGCTTTCCTCTTCATTCATTACTTCGGGGGGGGAACTGGTCCTGTCTTTGGTAACTCTATGTTGGGAGGGGGTCCTTCTCCAAATGTTGGGTCCTTTGGCCCAAAATTTTCTACGAGTTCTTTCTGGCAACCTGGTGCCTCATCAAATCCAGGGTAATCTTTTCAGAATATATGGAATTCATCCCATCAAGGATGGAATCCTCAGGCTCCGCCTCGTTTACCTTTTCTGGCAACGTTAAACTTGCCAGATCTGTCGAAATTGACGAATGATTTGATCCGATATAGTCCCGGGTGGCCTCTGGTTCCTACCAAACTACCTTCAGACATTCCAAAGTTTGAAGGCAAGAGTGGAGAGGACCCGGCTGACCATATCACCACCTTCCATTTATGATGTTCTTCTAACTCCCTGATCGACGATTCAATTAGGTTGAGATTGTTTCAACGCACCTTAACTGGAAACGCTGCCAAGTGGTATATTGAGTTAACTGGGGGCAGTTTTGCTACATTTGGAGACCTGGCTACGACATTTCTAAATCATTTCCAGTTGCTTGTCCGTTATGATGTCGGGACTGAACTCCTAGCTAATTTTAAGCAAGACGATGCAACCCACATTTCTGATCATATTTAGGAATGGCGGAGAAGGAAGAGGCTTATTAAAGCTCATATTCCAGGAGAATTCCTTTTGGAATGGTTTCTGAAATCTCTGCAGTCAGATATTTCTAAGGATGTATCCCTGTCAAGGGTGTTTTCCGAGGAGCAGGCTATTTTCAGGGCCTAGTAGCTTGAATTGATATATTCTCAGTCTGGATTCCTTCATAAATATTTGCCTAATGCTCCTCACTCCAAATTGGACTTATCCAAGACTAAACCTGGTCCTCATGGTGATGGATTTATTGGGTCGATCAATAGTGGTGTAGCTAACCTGCTTAGTCAATTGCAGAAGTTGTCTATACAATCTGCTTCTTCTGGTCAGGCTGTGCCTACTGAGTCATCGCCTTCTCAATATTTGTAAGTAAATGTCATTTAGACTTCTAACCCTAAAGAAAATCAACAATCTGAAGGGAAGAAGAAGGGACGTAATAAGAAAAAGGGCAAGAATGGGAAGGGTAATGAAAATAAATCCAACGAGCATGTTGGTGAGGGTCCAAAGGATAAAAATAAAGTGAAGTTTCCATGCAAGTTATGTGCTGGAGACCATATTACTCACCTTTGCCCTAAAATTCAGGATGTGCAGCGCTTGTTAGCTCAGCAGGGTTCTTCCAGTTCCCAGGCTATGTTGACAAACCCTTTTTCCCAAGGGCAACAGCTAGTTGTTGGCACAAATCAAAATATTGGGGCTTCCTCAGGGGGCACCTGGGAAGGGGAAACTCCATCAAACATATACATGATGAGTGCTCACGTGGATATCGCGACGAGATCCTGTGATTATGGTGAAGATGAGTCTTTGAAAGCCAAGGGTGCTCCTGATGCTACTGAGCCACTTCACATCACGAAGCCTACTGTTGAGCCTATACCTCGAATTCCCAAAGCATCTACTAAGTGTACGATGATTAATCCAAATGCTAGGGCTGCCTAGAACTACTCTATTGTGGAAGGTCTGGCGCAAATTCCTTGTGCCATGTCGGCTCTTGAGGTGCTCCAGTCTTGTCCGGCTCAGCGCAGTGCTTTGCTCACTGCTATTGGAGCTGTCGATCCAAAGAACTCTCTTATGATTACATTTGATATGTCTAATTTTAAAAAGAGACTCCCCCATCATATGGCTTTTCATATTAAATCATCGTACCGAAAATTCAATATTTTCCGGACGGTCGTTGATGAGGGTGCTTCCACATGTGATGTCTCTCACATGTTGGAAGGGAATTGGATCTCCCGCAGCTGTTCCATCTGCTACTCTTCTTACTGCATTTGATGGTCATTCTCACAGACCACATGGTATTATCCCAGCTTTGCCCATCTGTGTTGGGGGAAAAACTGTAAATATAGAGGTTGAGATGGTTGATGCAAGATTGGACTACAACCTTCTGTTGGGGAGAAACTAGATTTATGAGATGCATGCCATTGCATCTTCATTATTTCAGATTATTTGTTTCCCTCACGAAGGGAGGATTGTTACGATGGATCAACTGGACTGTTCTCCTGTAGACTCGAATGCATCTACTGACTCAACTATTCCAAAGTTGGATAAGGCCAAGTCGCCTGTTGAGAATTTAGGGGTTGGAATGTATTCTTCTTTGATGGGTAATTTTGATATTCCACCTCCTACTGTTCATATAAATGAAATTTCATCCTCCAGGACTCCTCTTTGAAGAGAGTTCTTCAGAACTCATTATTTCTCAGACCCTTGGACCTTACCTTCCCCTACCTCCACATTAGCGGAAGGTCAAGTGGATGGAATGGTGTTTCCAATGTCTGCAGCTGAGATTGCTTATCAATCTATTGTTGACACTGCAGAGTCCATTCCAGATCCTCTTTCACTGGAAGAGTTGGATGGAGATGTGGCTCCGGCTTGGACACTTAGTTCTTCTTCCACCCAGGATTGCCTTGATACCACTCTTCCATATGAAGAGGCCATCCTGGAAGCTATGACTGGTATAGATAGATCGTGGGATGATTTGCATCATCGGTCTTACTTTTTACCTGATTTGAGCGAAGTTGAGTTAAGTTTTCCAAGTCCTTTGTCTACTGGTCCTGTTCACCCAGTCCTGAACCCTTTAGCATCAACACAGGTATATGCTGAAGGGAACATGGCTGTGATTTCTCCAACTATCCCGGTGAACATTTCCAGGAATCCCAATGTTATAGAGAATGTCTTCATCGGAGCTTAATGTTCCCCTAAAGAGATTCAAATTTACACCGATCTCTTTAAAGAGTTTAGGGATGTGTTCGCTTGGTATTATGAGGAAATGCTTGGTATAGATCCATCTATTGTCCAGCATGAGATCAAGACTTATGAAAATTCTAAGTCTGTGAGGAAAAATCTTCATCCGGTCAATCCTAGGAAGGCTGCAGTTATCAAAGCTGAGGTGGAGAAGCTGCTTAAGGCGGGATTTCTTTTCCCTGTTCCTTTGACAGAGTGGGTTTCGAACCCTGTTCCTATAGATAAGAAACAAGGAACAATTTGAGTTTGCATTGATTTCAGAGACCTTAATAAAGCATGTCCGAAAGATAATTACTCCACACCATTTAGAGATCAGATTATTGATGAGTGTGCGGGTAATGAAATTTTCTCCTTCATGGACGGTTTCTCCGGATATAATCAGATTACTATCCGTCCTGAAGATCAGCATAAGACTGCCTTTATTTGTCCCTGGGGTATGTTTTCTTACAAGAAGATGCCTTTTGGTCTTACAAATTCCGGGGCTACCTTTCAGCGGGCCATGTCATATGCCTTCCATGACATCAAACATATCATCGAGGCATACTTGGATGATTTAGCTGCTCATTCTCGAAAGAGAATTGATCATCCAGCTCACCTCCGTCAAGTATTTGAACGATGTCATTTCTACAAGATTAGGTTGAATCCGAACAAGTGTGTTTTCTCGGTCACATCCGATCGGTTATTGGGATTTATAGTGTCTAGGGGAGGGATTAGGGTAGATCCCTTCAAGTTTGAGGCAATACTCCGGTTGCCTCCCCCGTCATCTATTCGTCAACTTCAAAGTCTACAAGGAAAGGCTAATTTTCTTCGGAGATTTATCGTAAATTATGCTGAAGTTACCAAAGGTTTTATGAGATTGTTGAAGAAGGGAGTCCCATTCTTTTGGGATGACTTCACTCAACGCTCATTCGATGCTTTGAAAAAATCATTGACCTCTGCTCCTTTATTGAGTGCACCTGATTATAGCAGGGATTTCCTTTTGTATCTTGCAGCAACAGAATCTACCATTGGTATGGTTTTGGTTCAGGAGGATGATGCTCTTGTAGAGCATGTTATATACCATCTTATTCAAGGCTTGGTAGAACCTGAACTCTGGTATACTCCGATAGAAAAACTAGCTTTAGCAACTGTTCATGCTGTGCAGCAACTCAGACATTACATTCTTCTACGAAAAACTTATGTTTTGGCAGCAGCCAATCCATTTCAATTTGTTCTCAGTAAGCGAGTGATTGGGGGCAAATACAATAGATGGATTGTGATTTTGCAGGAATTTGATCTTGATTTTATGTCTGCCAAGTCCAAGAAATCATTAGTTTTCGCGGAATTCATCTCCGAGTTTCCTTATGGGGAAGAGATAGTCTATGATGAATCCTTCCCGGATGAACATTTGTTTCTCAATTCTCCACAGCATCCTTGGTATGGGGATATCATTGTGTATCTTCAGATTGCGAAGTTTCCCTCTACTTTTTTGAAAGATGAACGCCGTAAGTTGCGTCACTTGGCTAAAAATTACTTGATTATTGGTGATGCTTTATACCGTCGAGGGGTTGATTCAATCCTGAGACGTTGCTTAACTCTCGAAGAAGCTGAGGCTGTGCTGAATTATTTCCATAGTGGAGCTTGTGGTGGTCATTTATCTGGGCTTGCTACAACCCAAAAAATCTTGCGTGCTGGGTACTTTTGGCCTTCGATTTTCAAAGATTGTGTGGAGTCAGTCAAAAAGTTTCATCTGTGTCAAGTCTATACTCGAAAAATGCGCGCTCATCCAGCTCCGCTTTTTCCAGTCATTACTGTCAGTCCCTTTACAAAGTGGGGTATTGATTATACTACTTGTAACCCACCTTCGGCTAAAGGTCACAAGTACATTATTGTAGCAGTAGACTACTTTACGAAGTGGGTCGAAGCTATGCCTACTTTTGGGAATGATGGTGAGACAGCAGCTCTTTTTCTTTTCAACTAGGTTATTGCTCGTTTTGGTATTCCTAGAGAGATTGTCACTGATCATGGCAGTCATTTTCATAATAGCATGATGGCTGAGTTGGCTCTAAAATTAGGTTTTCGGCAGGAGCATTCATCTCCGTATTATCCTCAGGCCAATGGGCACGTGGAAGCCGCGAATAAATCCTTGAAGACTATTCTTCATAGGACGATTAATAAAGCTAGATCCAGTTGGCATATCATGCTATATCCTGCACTTTGGGGCATACAGGACGTCAGTAAAAACTGCAACTAGCTTTACTCCATTTCAACTAGTTTATGGGCTGGAATCCATATTTCCCATTGAATGTGAGATTCCTTCTCTTAAGTTAGTCGTCGAGCTTCTTCCTGACACTTCTAGTCTTGAAGAACGTCTCCTTCATTTGGAACATCTCGATGAGAAGCATCGGGATGCCACCACGATGAATGAAGCGCATAAAAACCAAGTTAAAGTTCAGTACGATAAGGCGGTCAAACCTAGGGTTTTCTCAGAAGGCGACCTTGTTTTGGTCTATGCCCAAGAGAAAAATGCCCTGGGGACAAGAAAGTTTAAGTCTATGTGGTATGGTCCCTTTATCGTTAAAAAAGCTCTTAAAAAAGGAGCATATACCTTGGTTTATTTTGAAGGGAATGAGTTGCCAGAGCCTAGAAATGGGCTCTATTTGAAAAAGTATTATGCCTAGGCTTCGGCTTGGCATTTTTCTTTTGTATATAGTAGTTTTTCTTTGTACATATCTGGTTTTTCGATCTTTGATGGGATGGTGATGTTTTTTGATCTGCTTTGGCAGGTTGTGTCGAATGTCATGAGTCATTTTAGTTTCGCCGATGGTGCTAGTAGGCACACCCAGAACTTGGCTTCCGCGGCTTGGGTGCTTCATCATCCATCCGGTCAGCTGTTAGTATCAAGAGGGGTCTGCATTGGTCCTGCTTCCAATAATATAGCAGAATACACTGCAGTTATTTATCTACTCTCGAAGGCAATATCTTTGGGTGTTGATTCGTTGGTAGTTTTCTTGGACTCCCAGCTGGTGGTGTCGCAGTTGAACAATACTTATCGAGTTCGAGATCCATTTTTACTCTGGTTGTTCTTGAGGGTACATTTGTTACAAAGATCATTTCAATTTTTAACATTCATTCATATTCCTCGAGCAGACAATTGGATGGCAGACTCATTAGCTAATCAAGCAATTGATTGGCATATTAATCATTCAATACATTAAAATTTAATCATCAAAAACATCATACATTTGTCACATCACATCAAAAATCGTTGTATATATATCATCAGAGTGTTCAAAAAATTATACAAAAATTTGGATCCATAAGTCGTACAAAATTAGGGCTTATGCCTGATCATGTTCAAATCTCAAAAAATATACAGTCATCCGGTAAATCATATCTATCTACTCCTATGGTCCCTACCCAAAATTTGTGTTCCTATAGAACACGATCGCAGTCGCGACTCGGCGGAATAACTGCACCCAGTCACGAGGTACTCCTACTACCCGTCTCTGGATGGCCTCGAGTAGATCTTCCACTGCAGCCATAGGCACTTGGCGGGTTAAACCCTTCAAGTTCCTCTGTATAGCATGGAGGGTTCTGTCTGAGTCTACTGTCTCCGCCTCGCCTCTATGGCGCTTATGCCATGGGTAGCCATCAGGACGGACTAGTCCAATATCTGTATCATGATCATTATGATATTGTAAGTCACTTTGAATCCAATCAAAAACATGTTTCATTTTTTCACACATATTGAAAAAATCCGAAAAAAAATTATATATAAAAAAAAATTGCAATCTTACCGATTGTACCCCATGCCACGCCAGGTGGAAGGACGAGGTCTGGATCGCCATGGAAATCCATCCCGGCATAGGGATAGTCCTCCACAGCGATGATTTGTTCTCCCCACCATTGGAAGAACTTGTCATCCCAGGTGGTTCAGGGAACTTCATTTCCCCCCAGTCTCTTCATCAAGTCAGCCCATCAGGCAATTCTTGGGTCTCTTGGGCTGCTGATAGAAGAGATCACTTTGGGTCTCAGCCCAGGAATCTTCTCGAAGAAGAATGTCATCAAGATTGTACCATACCCGAAATGTTTTGTTTTTGTTTTTTGGATGGAAGTCAATTGTTGCTTCATGTTCATTAGTAGAGCTGTGCACCAATCATATATATGAGTTAAGCATTCCACAACTATACTCATTTGAGTCCTAGATGCCTGGTGTAAGGAAGCAGATCCTGCTACCCTGCCAATGGTAAATAGGAGAATTTTCATGTGCAAGTCTCTTAAATCTTTTATAGCAATTTGAGTCCCAAATTTCTTGGAACCCTCTACGCAGTAGACGTGGACGTAGTCATCCACTGTGAGCCCTCCCAAAGGCTGACAGTGTAAATCTACTAGCTCCCCCCTCCGAGAGAGTCCAGTAATAAAATAGATGTCTTCCACCTCGATACGTATGGGAATTTGATCTATTATGAAGCAATCTTCTTCCAGTTCCCAATAATTCACAAGCATTTCGAGCAACCAGACATTACTTTTCATATTTGGCATTTTGAAAAATTTGAGAAATCCACAATTTCGGATAATATTGAGCGATAATTGATCCTGTATTACTTCATTGTCAATGGCATTGTGTTCACGTTCTCTCCATGATATATTCATCCTGCAAAAATTCAATAATTTGTCCATTAGAATCACGTTTTTTCATTTCAGGTTGCGCATACGTGATTTTCTCTGTACACAATCGCGTATATACGCGGCTTGGTCAATATAAACCCGCGTATGCGCAGAACCATAATTTTAAACAAATGGTTCTACGGTGAAATTTCCGAATTTTAAACATATGAACAGACAAAATTGATAACAAGGATGGATTAAGAGCTTACCTGACAAATTCGGCGAAGTTTGACGGTCGATTTCTCCTATTTTGACGAAAGAGGCTTTTTCTCCAGAGCTCTTTTTCCCAATTCAGCAAGTAACAATGAACCAAATGTGAGGTAATTTGTGTATTTATGCCCAAAAATTGAAATTTTTTGCAAAAACTCGTTATGCTTATTTTTTCAATCTATCTTAAGCTGCATAATCCGGATGCTTGGAAGTGCCTAGATTGGTATATTTTCAGGTACATTTTGATGAAGTCGAGATTTTTTTTTCCGTTTTTTGATCCATGACTGCTGACCCGTCATGGCAGGTATATGATCTTCACTGGCATATAGGTTAGGAAATCCACTTTCCGTTGCATTTTTCATACTAGCCTCCATTTTGATCACTTGCCATAGGGTCGATCCCATCAGGTCATGAGTATTTAACCCATTTCACTCGCCGATTTTTAAATCATGACTTGGTGGTAGAGCCTTCCTTTACATGGGCTTCCTAGTTAGTTCCTCGCTAGCATTTTTTTCCCATGCTGCGTTTTATGTAGGCTCGGGAGTCCTCTTTAGTCCCGCCATGACTTCTGCGTTGAAGCTTCATTCTTCTTCTTCTTCACTATCATTTTTTCTAGCTATTACCCTAGAGGCTCCCTGGTGTTGTTAAGTTGTATTATTGCATTGCATATTGGCTACTTGTTTATCCTGGCCTTTAGTTGGCTTCATTTTGGACTCGATGTTTAAGCCAACTTTTGACCTTGACTGTCTGTACAAGTTAACCATTGCATGCACTTAGCTATCGCGACTTGACACCCTTTTACCCATGGATGGAACATTCCTTTGAGTATCGTTGACCAGTTTCTGCCACCTTGCATTGAGCATAGGATCGTTCCTATCCCAGGAACTAGTGCATCTATTTCTTGATACTCATTCCATCCATTGTACCATAGCATTCTTTTATTCTTTTTTAGGCTTATTATATGAAAAAGACAAAAAAAAAAAATATAACAAAAAGAGCGGGAATGGGATGTAACTTCGTAATTTAATGGCAGTACAGTGTCAGTTTGTCGCCCTTGAAAAAAGCACATACACTTATATATTTCCTTCATTTGGGATGGTTTTAGTTTGACCTAGGTTCAACTTTTGCCTTGTTTCACTGGTCAGTTCTCCCCCGGTTGGTTATCTCTTCCAATCATATGGAGAGTTTGTTTTGCCTCCTGCATAACAAACTTATACAGTGTCACATTTTACTGCCATGGTCATCACGAGTCGTGCTTTTGTTCAAGGGAAGTCTAACCAAAGTCGGCCTTTCTGCGGTGTCTCTTGACTCATTATTCAGTCGGCCTTCCCGGTCTTGTCAGTATCTTGTTCTATCACATCAGATGTTTTGGTCTTCTGCTCGTGCTGGTTTGAGAAGGTCTCCATTGACTTCTTGTTGGCGGGTTTGTCTCTTATCGACTACGACACATTACTCTAAGAGAAAACCTAGAGCCGCACCCTGGCCCTATTTCCATCATTGATAGGTGACCTTGTGCTCAGCATTTGATCATCATTATGGGTCTTTGACTGAGTGGTTTCCGCTGTGTTCAACGTCAGCACACATTATCACACTTGGGATTCGTGTAGTACCTTGATTTCCATTTGACCCTATCGGTGGATTTCTCGCCTCTGTGTCAGCTTTCATTATTGGTTGGTTCAGAGGGTTTCTTCCGTGCGCTAGCTTCATCTTGTGCATGTCGGAAACATACTTCGGTTTGGTTCCGTCACTCTACTTTGTCTGATTCCTTCCAAATCTTGGCCTGCGGGTTACACTCGCGCTGGACTGATGTGGGATGCCTTAATGCCTTCCTTCCAGCAGATCTTTTCCCATCGACTCCGACTCATTGCTCTGGGAAAAAGATCTAGAGTCTTTTTGTCAGTACCTTAGGGTTTGCAGTCATCAGTGGCAGACTCTTCGCTATCGACAGTGGGGATTCATCATTGCCTCCTGATTGGTAGATTCTTTCAAGTGTTCGACTTCAACTCATTCATTCGCACTTGTCAGATTGTACTGGGGCACCTTGACACTCATTTTAATTATTGGTGGGTTGTCTCGCGTTGGTTAACGGTATACATCATTGACCGGTAATCCAACGATTTCTCACATGGTCGACTTCAGCTCATTTATTCCCATTGTGTAGAATTGTGCTATAGTGATCGGTGAAGACCTCGGGTTGCATCAGCATTTCTCGGTTCACTTTTGACAGTCCATCCAGTTTCTGCCAGTGATGTTGTTCACCCTTATATGTTGCGCTTCGCATACAAAGATCTTGTTATGTTGGCTCCCGAGTTAATGTGTGGATTGTACCATGTAGTTCCACCCTGCAGATTTGGTACTTGAGATTCAAGCATTTTTATGATCGTACATCCAAGCAAATATCATTGATCAACTTTACATATGTGATACTTGGAGATATCTACTTGTACTTCTGTGTCTCTTCAAATGATTCATTATGTACTTTTCAGTCAAATTTATATTTGTATACATTCTTGATTCATCAGCAGAATTTTCACATGCTTTTATTTTGACTGAGCATGGGTATGCCCGCCTCCGCATGAGTTGACTCTCTGTTTTCTTTCATTGGTTTTTGGCAGGCTGAAATCTGGTGAAGTCCTCTCTTGTCCTTGCGAAGTTCTTTCTATGTGCATAATACATTTTGGCCATCATGTACCCCTTCTGACCTCATATATTAGGGGGCATCTGTTATAGCATCATTTTCCACCCTCATGTGATTCATGATTGTCTCTATGGCCTTGGGCACCCATTCCCACAGACTTGAATAAAGTTCATAAAAAACAGTGTTAAAATTCCCATACGCGGGTATGCCCAGACTTTTCCGCATGTATACGCTAGTCCATACACACTTTTCCGCGTATGCCATTAAAATCATTAAAAATATATATATAATTCCCTATTTTCGGGCTGGGTTGATGGTTACTCCAGTAGTTCAACCACCCGAGCACGTGGCCAACTGTTTCCAACAGATTGAAACTACTTTGAGGGAGTATAAACGCCCCTCACATGCATGGCCTAAGGGAGAGAGAAATTTATAGACATATACTCTGTTGGAGCCCCAATTCAACTCTGATTTCCCGTGCCTCCTGCACTTTTCTAGATTTTTACAGGAAACCCTTGTTTCCTGGAGATGTTCATCAGTTTATATGTCATCTCATGTGCACAAGTCTTGAAAGTATCCTAGCGAGGCAAGGGCGGGACGGATCCGGACGACGGTCTGTTCGAAGATCGTGGAAGGATTTAGGTGATCTCTCCACTTTTTATTGCTGTACATGTTGTTCGTAATGAAGAAGAACCATCTTGTTCCCGAATTCACGTGTTAATATCTGCTTGCATATGTGAAAAGATCGTTATTTAAGCATTTATTATTGTTTATATGATGTTTCACATGGATTGCACTGACATTTAGGAGAAGTATATGTTATACAACTAGATTTCCGTGCATGTTCTTTCTTGATTTCCAGGTTGAAGAGGAAGAAGGGTTGCTGGGGGTTTGGACCCCGCGGGATCTACATCAAACGTAGGATTACGGGTGAGTTCTACTATCGATGTTATCTAGTTTTTAGCATACAAGTGTGGTTGTGTGAGTCCTTCTTGAATAGCATGCCCTGATCTGTGGAGGTTTTGACCCAACAAACCTCTAGGAAGTTATTTCCCGAAACAACTACAAAAAAAATTGTCACTGTTTTAAGCTATGCATGTGTGTAGGCATACTAGGAGATGTGTGTATTCTTTAGTATTAATGAAAAGGCAATTTTTTTCTCTTCTTGAAAAAAAAAAAAAAAACATAACCAATGTTATTGGAACAAATCCTATTTACAAATTAAAAATTCCCATAATTTTTTAAATTAATAATAATTAAAATAATGAAAATAAAATTATAAAAATTCCCATAATTTTTTAAATTAATAAATACTGAAATACTTTAAAATATAATATAATTTAATTACTTTTTATGATTTTTTTAAATCTCAAAAATATTTACTTATTATAAATTAATACCTAATAATATTAACTATTTAATACCCAATAATATTAACTATTTTAATAATATTTAATGTTGTAAATTTAAATAATCAAATCAAACAATAAGAAAGTCAATATTTCGCTCCCAAATTAATTAGAACCAACTGCAGAATAGTTTGCTATTCTGCACAAATAGTCATTTTCTTCCGATCAAAGAACAACAAAAACAAAATTTCACTTTCAAACGGTTTACATTTAATAGATACTGACTGGGGAGTAGGGAGTCCAGGACAAGATCCGTTAAATTCCTACAGAATAATAAAGTGATTGGGTTTCTCAAATTCTTTCAAGCACTCCTATATAATAAGATAAGCGGTTGTCTCGTTCGTCAACGACATTAAATGTTGTTTCTTTTTCGGCAAATCACCATGGCCTTATTAACTACAAAAAAATTTATAGCAACCCGTATGTTCAACATAACTTGTGCATCCAAGCAATATATTTAGTATAGGTGCAAAAATAAATTTAAATGGTGGATATGTTTATTAAATTTAAATATAATAAACCTTTCCATTTGGAAACAGATGCTCATAAGCTTAGGCTTCTTGTTGGCCATACCACATACCAAATTCTCGGTTAAGGACTCGACTTTCTTTGTTATTGAGCGTAAGGGTATTAAGTTTGATTTTAAGCACATTCTTGTTAGCTTTGATGATATTTCTATACTAATATTTTTATTGATGAGGTGATGGAAGATATTAACGGTATCACTGATCTTATCTTGATACTGTTAAGTTTTTAGATTTTTGTTTTACTGTTACTTTTTTTTAGTTTCCAAGTTCAATTTTATGAACAAATGTGGATTAGCTATGTGCTTTCCACTCTTTTTGGTTGTCGCAAACTTGTTTATGGAAGACTTTGAAACTAGAGCTTTGGCTTATGCTTTTCTTCGACCGAAGATTTGGAAGAGGTTCGTTGATGATACCTTCATCAATTGGCCTCATGGTCGGGGCAAAAGTTAATGCTAGCCTCTCATTCCTTTATGTTATTATCTCAAAGAAGGGTGATGGTTCATTTGCTCGCCAAGTTTTTCATTAAAAAACTCACATTAAGCAATGCCTTCATGCTAGTTCTCGTCTTTATCCTGCTCAAAAGTTGGGTGTCCTCAACACAGTAGCTATCCGAGCCCTAAGGATTTCTTATGAGAGTGACTTTGAAAAGGAAAAACACTATCTTCTTAAAGTTTTTGAAAACAATGGCTATAGCAAATCCGTAGGTCTGAGGGCTTTCCAAAAGGCCAACAAAGGACCAAGACAAAAGAAAGATCCCAGTGATTTCGTTAACTGTGTGCATCTTCCTTTCATTCTTGGTACCACTCACACGATAATTCACATTCTTAAGAAAAATAAAGTGCATGTCACTCTTAAACCTCTTAACACCATCCACAACTCCTTTAGATTAGTTAAAGACCAGGTGAACCTTAATGAATTAAGGGGTGTTTACTTAATCCCTTGCTTCTTTGGTGCACCCTATATTGGAGAAACTAGTAGCTCTATCGAAAAATTCAAGAGCACACAACAAACATAAAGCATATTAGATCATGTTCTTCATCCTTAGCGGAGCATGTGCAAAAATCTAGTCATCACATTTGTATTGAAGAGTCTTAGGTCATTGATAAGATTGATCACTTCTATCCTAAAAAATTCAAGGAAACTTTAAAAATTCAGAAACATACTAGCAATTTGAATAGAGATAAGAGGTGAAAGATAAATAGAAACTGGATTCTTTCCCTTTTTTTCCTAATTTCTTCTTTCTTTTCATTTTTCTGTCATATATAGTTAACCGTATTGGTTTTTATGTTTTATTTTAATCTAACTTTTGATTTAATTCAATTAGTTATTTATTTTTATTAATTAATACAATTTAATAATAATAAATTTATTTGTTTATACGTATACACTGTTTATTTAATCTCTTTGTTGAAGGATTTTTTCAATTTAGATTTTGTACATTTATTATTTTAATTTATATTTATGTTTATTTAATTTCTTTGTTGAAGGATTTTTCCAATTTAGATTTTGTAGATTTATTATTTTAATTTATATTTATTTTTCTGATACCGTTTATTTAATGTTTATTTAATTATTTATTTGTATTTTAAATACGTTTTAAGCGGTTTATTGAAATTGAAATGGTGGTTGTTTTTGTTGTTTTTATCTTTTATTTGTTTTATCATTATTATTAAAATCATTTTATTAGTTTTCATTTCATATATATATTTTTATGTATAATTTTTTTTTTAGGTTTTTTATATTTATTTATTTATTTATCAATATTTGAATTAGACTTTTGATTAGTCAATATATATGTTATTATATATATATAGTTTTGCGAATTTTATTTTTTTAAATATATTAATGAATAAATTTTTAAGAGGATATTGTCTTAATAATTTTATTAGTTTTTAATTTATTGGTTTTTTTTATAATTTTTTTACTATTTTTATTTATAATTGACTTTTTATAACTATTCATTTTGGTTTTAGTGAAAGTTAATTATTATTATTATTATTATTTTAATTATTTATTTCTTGCTATATCAATACTAATATTTTTTAATATTTATTATAATAATGTATTATTTTCTAATAATTCTTATTTTTATATTTTTTTGTTTTTAAATGTTTATTTAATTTTTTAAATAATTAGGTAGTTAGCTTTTTGGCCTTTTGTTTGACTTTCTAACTTATTATTGTATTTTCTGTTGGAGCGTCAATCCACAATGGTAGAAATAGAACTCCACAATGGTAGAAATAGAACGTATTGTTCTTAACCAATGTATTTTTGTAGTGATAGATCTCGACACTATCCTAAGTTATGTTAGTTCTTAGGTCGCAGAAAAGTGTAAATTAAAGTATAAAAAATAGAAAACATTTTGGTTGTAGCCTTGGGAACAAAAATAAAAGTGACAAATTGGGTGAAGGTATATCTAGTGTCTTTGAATGAGAATCAAACTACTATAAATTTGAATACATTACCTTTGGGCTCCAATGATATGTTAATAGGTATGGATTGGCTAGAAGGATAGAAGGACATCACTCAATATTTGACTCTTTAAATAAAATTGTCACCTATACAACATAAAATGGAGAAGTGAATATTATAAAGGGCATACCCATGCCTATCTCTATATGGAAAATATCAACCATGAAACTAAAAAGGGATGTAAGAAAAGGATGTTATCTTTTTCTCATCCAAGTGGAAAATCATTCAACAAATAAAGTAGGAATAACTATATATGTTGAAGTCCAACAAGAAATTGCAACACACACACTAATGTGGGACCAACAGGTCTTAGCGATACATTAGTGTGAAGGCCAATTTAATTAATTAATTTGGTGCAGTGTCTAATTTAATTTTCTCTTTATTAAGTTGGATAATAAATTGTAATCTTATCTCAAAATCACTTGTAAAAGTCAACTGAGTCTGATAAACTCAGTTAGATCATGAATTTCGAGTTGAGGGTAGTTGGCGAGGCATGCACAATGATTCTATTAGTTATGGAGTTTGAATTGCAGTTGGTGCATTAGTTAATGCATGAGAAATCAGTTAACTCAATCTAGGTGAGTTAAAGTCAGTTGAGCTAGTTGTAACAGATTCTTGCACTAGTGAGAGGTCAAGTGAATTAAATATTATTTAATTCACAGTCAGTGATCTAACATGCAACTGATGATTTACTATTAATAGTTGCATGCATGTCAGTTCCAGTGGAGACCCAATTGAGACAAAGGTTAAAGGGATGTTATCATTATTGGGTTGCACACATGCAACCAAACATACATTGGATTGCCCATGATGCTTGAGCAGTTTTGGAATGCCAAAATTCCTAAATAATATGGATTGCATTCGTTAGGAATTGCGGAAGCAAGGCAGGTTTTTTAGAGGCTGAGAATTGGCTACACTACAAGGAAAAGACCTTCTAGTGGATGTTTTTGAGGAATCCCACAGAAAAATACCCCATACAACCGTTTCTAGCAGAGGTTACTAGAGGAGGTTGGCGAGCGGAGGGTTTTGTGGATGGTTTCCTCTCAGTGTGCTTAACATTACACGTCACCCCAGTGCACTCGAACCGAGAAAGCACCGGTGCAGACCAAAACATTGGCACACCGGATACCGTGCACTCCATATACACCCGCTCGGTGCGTCTTATTATTCTATAGCACTGGTGCATCACAGATATTCCGCGTCGGTGC
The DNA here is from genome assembly GCA_034641835.2 of Pinus albicaulis. Taxonomy (NCBI): domain Eukaryota; kingdom Viridiplantae; phylum Streptophyta; class Pinopsida; order Pinales; family Pinaceae; genus Pinus; species Pinus albicaulis. Next base: position 522,888,770 of record CM076581.1, read on the forward strand.
ATTCTAAAACACTGCGCCAAAACCGAAACCACACTGGTCCATCATAATACATCGCGCCAAAACACAAACCGACTGGTGCGTTTGTAAGAAACAAAACTAGTGTGCCTATAAACAACGCGCCTCGGTAAAGGGTTATATTAAAAAAAAATTACGGCAAAATAACCCGTATTTTTCAGTTTTCCAGTGCTTCTGAGGTCTCAATTATTGATGCGCACCCTACCATAGAACACACTGGTGTGCATGAGACATTGGCACACCGGATAGCTTGCGCGACGTACACACACATCCGGGGCCTCCTATTATTGTAACCCACCGGTGCTTCACCACTCTTCCACGCCGGTGCATCCTAAAACATCGTGCCAAAACAGAAACGCGTCGGTGCACTCTTATCCAAGAGCACCGGTGTGCCGATAAACCGCACGCACCGGAATAACGTTACATAAAAAAAAAAAATTAAGGCCAAAAAACCAGTGCTTTAGGACTATTCCACACCAGTGCTTTACGGATTTTCTGCCCCGGTGCATCATCAAAATTTCGCGCCGAAACTGAAACATCTCAGTGCGGTGTTAGGGAACCACCCCGATGCATGATAAACAACACTCCAAATTTGACACAACCCGGTGCGGTTGTAGGTAAGCGTACCGGTGCGCCTATAAAACCCCACACACCGAAACAGGGTTAAATAAAACAAAAATTACGGCCATAAAGCTTCATTTTTCACTTTCCTTAGTGCTCCAGAGCTATCGAGCACCAGTGTCATTTCTCCTTGTCTGAGCTGCCCTGACATCAGTGCTCTCATTGCACCCATTGCACGCACTACTGCTCTGCATTGGCCACCAATATCCAACTTGCATTTTGAAAAACGATGGGCAAATTTTCTTTTGCAAATTTTACAGCTAATATGTCTCCTTGATGGCGAAATGTATAGGTATTTTTCTAGTTTTTCCATAATTAAGCCTTTTAGTGGATTATAAATTGAAATAACCTTAAAAATAAACATTAAAAAAAAAAAATTGTCGTGCGGTGTGCCAGGTCTGCGGCTCGCACCAGATAGTGGTGTTGCCTACAAAATTTACAGGTCACACCACCACTCGTGCTAATGGTATCCACACTATTTCCGGGGTGGTACCGAAAGGCGCCTTGAATAATTTTAAAATAAAAAAAATAAAATAAAAGGCGGTGCGCTCATTTATCCAAGCGCACTGTTGACCACGGGAATCATAGTGCGGTGCGTTGACGAATTATCTGCCCTGGTGTATGTCATCGCACTGAATTTTGGATTCCAAGAGGGTCAACAGTGCGGCCGAGTAAAAGAATGCACCGTCAACTATGTAACTGTCATGAAGTCGGTGCGCTGACATAACTATACGCGTCGAGGCGTATATTTCAGTCAGCGCACCGCTATTCTGAACTTTGATGAAGTTAACGGTGTTTGAAAAATAGACAGCTACACCGAGGCCGGTGTGTTGTATTTCATTAGGGGCACCGGTACCGGTGCTCTACATTATTAAGACGCATTGCGACCGGTGCGTGACTGCTTTTATGGTGCACCGACTTGTCTGTTTGTTTTTTTTCAAAAAACAAATATATGTATATTCCTAAATACATGTCTGTTTTAATAATTTTCTTTTATTTAATATGGCAATGATTCAGAGATAAGAGGATGAACTGCAACAACAACAGGTTCAACAGTATGACATGATTCATAAATGGGAGGCCCGAGAGAGAGAGAGAGATGCATACCTTGCCCTATTACTGCAAATACCCAGGAGATCCTTAGGCAAGTAGGCCTCCTCAAGTTCTATGAGGAGGCTACTTCCCTAAAGGCGCACAGTGTGTTTTTTAGATATCTTATCCATAGGGGGAATGCCCACCGACAGGCTTTCCAGGTTGGTCCTGACCAATGGTACACACCCACTGAGGAGGATATTTATTTTATTACAGGACTATCGAGGAAAGGGGTGGATTTTCCCTCATTCCCAGACGTGCCAGCTGGTTGTGCAGTAGGGAGTCAGTTAGTTTACTCCTAGAGATACATTGGAGCACATGTATTGTCTCCTTCAGAGTTTCAGGTACCTCGAGGTCAGTTACGTGTACGTGCTTTTGGTAGATAGGACGTGCAATGCCTCTCCCTTACTATTTCGACCATTTCACACAACACCAATGACGAGCAACGTATTAGTTGCTCGCTTTCATATTATGTTGATTCTTTAGTACATCAGCCACAACTTGTCATGTGGTCTGCCATTTTTTTGTGGCAGTCTTGTACGACGTTAGATAGATGTCGTGCTCATGCACAAGGGAGGGTCAACTTCCCTTTTACTTCAGAGTTGTTTTGTTTATTTTTTGAGAGGTTTCCAGAGATGAGACCTAGTTTTGTTCAACAGCCTCGTAGGCCGATGTTTGAGGCCCAGATGCACATGTGGGGGCAGATGATGCCCAAGAGGGGAGACACTTGTTTCCAGCTAGGATATCACATGATTCACTGGACTTACTAGCCAGTGTTGACGGGCTGCATCCCTTCATTTTGGTCCCATGTCCTTATGCTGGCTTAGATTGGCGAGGGTGTCCCAACATCCTCTTCACAGCTGATGAGCCGCCAGATGATAGAGGTAATATTAATGTTTTATTTATATTTATTCTAACATGTTCTTAATTAACTTGTTTTTATTAAATTGTGTAATGAAATTGTTAATTATTGTTGTGTACTTTTAATGGAAAGGAGATGTCGAGTCCACCACATGATCCAGGTGTGGATCCTGAGGATGACGATCAGGATATGGCTGATGTCGAGCATGATCATGATGAGGATGAGGCCGGTGCAGCAGAGATACATGCTCTTGCTCATCATGGTGCATCAGTGCTCCCTTTTGCTAGGCATGGTCGACCTGAGACCAGATATAGGATGGAGTTGGCCAACCAACTCTGTGCATTGATTGTTGATGCGGGCATCAGGCCCGCTCATTACAGGGACATATAGGCCAATGATAGGTTGTTACGGATGTGGAGAGGCATGCCGCATGACATGTACGACCCGATGTGGCATGTCGTAGGAGCTACGACAGCTGTTACGCGACTCAGGAGGATTGTCCATAGCTATAGGCGTAGTCGAGCCGCGGCACGTGATGGACATGAGTCAGCAAGCAGCGACTCACATGCATCTCATGATCGTTCACCTCGCGGCGTGCCTGATGAGCATGAAGCTCCATTGGCAGCATCTGACAGTCATCATGGAGATGAGGTTGGACCATCGGCCACGTCCAGTCAGCAGCCTACAGCTACATCCATCAGTACTATTCATGATGATCATGAGAAGGCTGGACCATCGACCGCTGAGGTTGCACTATTCACTGAGCAGGCCTCCACTACTACTGCTCATATTGATGTTGTACTACCACCAGCAGATGCATCCATCAGTACTAGTGATCATGATCATGAGCAGGCTCGACCATCGACTGTCGAGGCTTCACCCAGCTTTACTGAGCAGGCATCCACTTGTAGTACTGCTATTGATGTTGTTATACTACCACCAGCGCCTGATCCATAACATTTATATTACAGTTGTATATTTTTAACATTATATATATATATATGGTCCATGTATTTTATGTTCATGTTGCAGCTGTACTTAATTTTCATGTTGGTGATCATCATGATGTGGCACATATTGTTAGGTCATGTTATATATGTTCATTTAATGTTTAGCTTGCAGATAGATGTGTATATGTGATAGCATGAGTATTTGACATATTGAGATGTATATTTGATGTTTTTGTTGTGATGATCTTAATATATAATGTTAATTTTATGTTTGAATGTGTTTATTAGTCGAATATGATGTTTGTAAAATGGTTATCATGATCGTGATGATGTTTATTAATTAATTTAATATCTAATTTAATCTTAAATGAACATGATATTTATTAAATATTATGTCGTGATTGTAATTGTAATTTAAATTTCAATTGTATGTAAAATTGTATTTGTATTTGTACTTACTGTAATTTAAACTGTAATTGTATGTAAAATATTTATTAATGTAAAATTCTAATTGTAATTGTAATATTTAAAAAAAAATTTCTGAAATGATTGTAATTGTATATATGAAAAATTGTAAAATTGTAATTGTATGTAAAATTCTAAAATTGTAATTTTATTTGTAATTGTAATTTTAATTGAATTGTATGTAAAATATTTATAAAATTGTAATTATAATTGTAAATGTAATTCTATGTAAAATTGTAATGTGATTGTATATAAAATTCTAAAATTGTAATTGTATTTGTAATTGTAATTTTAATTGAATTGTATGTAAAATATTTGTAAAATTGTAATTGTAAATGTAATTCTATGTAAAATTGTAAATGTAATTATATGTAAAATTCTAAAATTGTAATTGTAATTTTAATTGAATTGTATGTAAAATATTTGTAAAATTGTAATTGTAATTGTAAATGTAATTCTATGTAAAATTGTAAATGTAATTGTATGTAAAATTAAAATTGTAATTGTAATTCTAATCGTAATTCATGTATGTGAAATTAATGTAAAAATGTAATTGTAATTTTAATTCTAATAGTAATTATTGTACTTTTAATTGTAATTGTATGTAAAATATTTGTAAAATTTAATTTATTATCAGTAAAATTTAATTTATTAATGTGAAATGATTTTATTATAAAATATTTAAATTGTAAAATTTGCAAATAATTGTATCAACAAATCTAGAATAATACGAATTTTTGTAAATATTAATAAAGCGAAAATAATGAAATAAATTTGTAATACCTCTTTAATTAATATTATTTTATTATCATTCACATTAAAAAAGAACTTGCGTATTCTTCAAAGTGCTTATCATCCTAACATGCACCGTCGTATAAATAAGACGCACCGGTGCATCACAACTCTTCCACACCGGTAACGAATAAACGCAAAAAAAAAAAAAAAAAAAACACAACTCTATTTTCTTTAAGTGAAAAAAAGTGGCAATTTGAAAAATGGGCGGTAAAATATTTTCGAAAATCTAATTTCATAAAATAATTCTTTAAATACTAAACACTTTTCATTATTTCACTATTTTTGCTAAAATTTTCAGCCAGATATTTGCAGGAGACAACCTGGAGCAAGAGAGAAGGAGGACACTGTGGAGCAGAAAAATACATTTGAACAGAAGTATTCAGACAATAAGAAACCAAACCTGTGGTGATTCAAACCCTGTATCATAGAATTTGAAACCATCTCGTGATTAAATTTGATTCTTTTTTTTACTTCTTTTCTGCAATTTTATTTTTTTCTGCAGTTTATCCATTTTTACCCTAAACCCTTCATTTTTTTGTTTTTTCCCTTTCTTTTCCCTGTTTCTGTGATTTCAGAATTAGGTTTTTTCATTTTAGATTGACGTCCAACCCATAGGACGACTTGCAAAGTCAGATCCCAATCCATTCGGCCATTACGTGAATTTTTGAAAAAATGGATTTTTCTTTATCGGTGCGCCCTGTGTACTATACCGCACTGGTGCTCTATATTATACAGTGCACTGCGAAAGTACTGTAGTAATAAAAATGAAAACATTTTTTCTAAATCCGTGCGCCAAATATGAAATAGTGCACCGGTGCTCCATTTAACTAGGAAAGCACCGTACGGTGTATTATACTGTTTTTGCGGTGCGTTTATAATACCCCACGCACCGTTAGGTCTATTACACTATTTTTGTGGTGTGTTTACAATACCCAACGCACCGTACGGTGTATTATACTGTTTTGCGGTGCGTTGTTAATATCCCCATGCACCAGCGGTGGTGCGGACCTCGTGAAAGGCGCACCGATACCTTGACATTTATTTTCTACCTGAAAAGTTGAGAATTTATTTATAAATATATTAATGAATGATATGGTACAGGTTTCAGATTGATAAAGAAATGTCTGACAAGAGATCAAGTAATAAAAATACTGTTAACACATCAAGAAAAACAAAAAAGACAAGTTCTTTGTAAATTATTTATAAAAAATATTATTTTTGAACTATATGTAAGTTTAACTAATATGTATTTTTTACTGTGTATCATGCAGAGCCACAAAATGATGAAGCTCGATATGATTATTTCTAATCTAGGACCAGAAGAGCATAAAATTTTAATGGAAAAATTGCAAAAGGTTGAATCAAGTGAATGAAAAAATACTATCGATCCAATATGAATTTCTTTTTTTAATTATCATTAATAATATACTTAAAATTATTAGATAACATGTGTCAAACAATCTACTAATTCACATCTGTTTAATGTTGTACAGGGACCAACAACTTAGAAAGGGAATGTTGTTCTAAGAAAAGAAAAAAAATACAGCATGCAAATGAAAATCAATTGCTCCTTAGCTCGTCTGGAGTGGTGCTGGAAGTTAACGAAAGGGGAAAAACTTTTACAAAAGTTTGAGGGATCTAGTGGAACGAATGTATAGACGTTCTTTCCAACAACAACAACGTGCTTCAAATGTAATATGTAATCATTGAATTTTTTGATCATTAGGTACAATAAATAAACAATTTAGCATTAAATATTGATTTTCAAGAATTTTCTTGCAGAAAAGAAAATAAAATGGAACCCATTCAACACATAAAACAGGATGACAAGGAAGAAAATGGTTGATCTCTAAGTTTGTGAGTAATTGTTACTTCCTTATAACAACTTAGCTAGATTTCATTTTTGTATTTTTTAAGTTGTTTTACAAAAATCATCATTGAATGTCTTCAAATAGGTGCTAACATACAAAGAAGAAACATCAAACGAATTGATTGAAATTAGGTTAAATATGGGTTGTGAGTATATGTTGGCATATCACAATTTAATTGTGGAATTTGTAAGCATCTATCGATGTTGTTTTACTTAGCTCCATCTATAATTAATAGAATAAAAACATCTTTTATATTAAATATATGATTTGTTATGGGGTATAAAACTTGCAGAAAACAAAGTATGGAACTGCGCCAATAGATGAAATTTTGAAAGATGGCATGGTACATGGTTTTGAAAGAATGTGTGTAGTTTATGAGTCAATTGTTGCTATGGTACGCCATTTTTCTTTTCGATTTACATTGATGTATATTATTTAATATTTCAATTTTCATTATTCTCACCAATGTATATACACTCATTTCAGTTTATTTTTATGTTTGTAGATGGAAGGTGAAGAAGAAGAAAACAATCAACGCCATGAACAAAACATTCCTGAAAATAACCCAAGTCATGGAAGTAGCTCTAACAGTGACAACAGTTCAAGCGAAGAATGATGATCACTATGTTTGGATATCAAAGCAAGGCGTTTTATTTTTTGAAATATATATGTCTATGAAATCAGACATTTTTTTTAATGTAATGGATGTAGTGTCCCAATTGAAAGACAAAGGGATACCAATAACTATCCCATTTTGTATGATTCTCTATATATATATATATATATATATATATATATATATATATATATATATATATATTATTGTTGTCTGTTAAAATATGCTTTAATTTATTCTATTTCGTTCTCCATTGTTGTTCTCAAATGCACTAATAAAAATATAGTTCATATGAATATTGTTATAAGATATATATGTGTCGACTTTTGATGAATAATGAATTTTAAAAAACCACAATAATTATGATATGATATAACAAATTAATTCAAACATCACATTCAAATGCATTAATAAAAATGTAATTAATATGAATATTGTTATAAGATGTGCCGACTTTTGATGAATAATTAATTTAAAACAATCACAATAATTGGACTGTCACAGGTCGATGTTTCTAAAAAATACAACATGAAAACTAGTGTGTGTCAGTAACTGTACACCAGTGCGTTTATGTGTCTATACGCATCGATGCCATTATACGATCTATGGGCACCGCAAAAATACCGATACCAGTTATAAATATCGGTGCGTTTGTGTGATACTGCGCACCGGGGCTTTTACGTATCTATAAGCACCAGTGCATTTTTACGTTCTATGGGCACCACACGAATACCAATACCAATTATAAATCCTGGTGCCTTTCTATGATACGGCGCACCGGTGCGTTGATATGACATATGGGCACTGCACAAATCCCAAGACCAATTAGAATGGCCCCATGCATTGGATGACCAACACTACGCCTGGTGAGTTGGACTGACACAGCCCCGGGGTGCCGTCGACATGTACGCACTGGTGCGTTAAAGGCAGAGTAGCGCACCGATGAAAAAACATCCGTAATAACCTCCGACCGCCGATTTTTTTTTAGTTGTGTTGAATTTTTGTTAAAAGCTCTGCCAAAACCTCCGTAACCATAAACAGATGTTGTAGAATTTTTTTTTTGACAATTTTGGCCAAGTTTATAACACTAAAAACCTCCTTTATAACCTCCGCTAGAGGGTCTTTTCCTTGTAGTGCTAAGTGCTGGTCAATTTTGTTTGGGACAATGTGAGACAGTTGTGAGAGTGCAAGAGACTCTTGTGAGAAGAGTGCATTGTAATTGTTTCATGATTCCATGTTGAATATACAATAGAAGATAGTGGGGTTTTGAGCAGCAAGCTTTCCCCAAGAAATTATCTGTGTTGTGGTTTGATTTTATTCTTTCTTTACTTGTTGTGATTGACGATCGTGTTTATTTTCTATAATTGATTTGTACAAGGATTCAATATCTATATTTAGTACATTGCTTGATCGGATTGAATCTATTGATATACATTTGTTTGTATAATTTCTACATGGTATCGAAGTATGGGAAATCACTATAGTGGAGGAGAAGTTGAGTTTGTGACTGAATAGAATTCAAATTTGCAAAAGTATTCTTGGTGCGACAAGCAAATCAAGATCGAAATGGCTTTAAATGGCTTGAGATTGGAGTATGCACTCGAGGGTAGTGCTAATTATATTGCGTGGAAAGACAGAATGGAGGCAGTACTGGAGGACAATGGGTTGAAATAATACATCGAAAATGACATTCCAAAACCCACTGTAGCAAATGCCGCAAATATTGATGCCTCGCAAAAGAAGGTTGCAAAGGCGAGGAGGATCTTACTGGAGGGAGTATGAGACCACATTGTCTCAATTATACATGGCAAAGTGACAGCATATGCAATGTGGAAAGCTTTGAAAAATCTGTTTCAGACTAGAAGTGATCATAGAAAATTGGCACTGAAGGACAAGCTCAGGAAAATCAAAATGGAGAAAGGCGACATCATTCTAAAATATTTTACAAAGTTTTTCCAATGTCGAGATGAGCTTGGGAGCATCGGAATTACTGTCTCGGATGATGAATTGGTGAGCCTAGCTCTTCTAGGACTTCCCAAGAGTTGGCATAGTTATCAGGACTCTGTTAATGGGAGGGGAAATTTTTTTGATTGAGAACGACTTTTGTCGGATTTGGTGAAAGAATAAATGATTCGGAATACCAAGGATTGATCTTCATCTAAAAATGATGATGAAGAAGATTGTGCTTTGGCTGCCAAGGCGAAGAAGGGGAAAGGAAATAAATTCCATTCTAAATCTGAGTCTGGCAAATATGGCAAGAAGCACGACATGTCCAGAGTGAAGTGTTTTCACTATTACGAGCATGGACATTATGCCACTAATTGTGCACAAAGGAAGAAGACAAAGAAGGCTTCAGTATCTACAGCTAGTGATGCTTTGGTTGCACAATTCGAGCTTTAATTCTCGATCATTGAATGCATTGTGTCAAGTGCAATGAGATTGGTGTGGTACTTGGATATTGGTGCTTCCTTTCACATGATGGGAGAAAAAGAACGTTTTAGTAGCTTGGAGGAGAAGGACCTCCAGATGAATATCGAAATGAGTGATGACAGGCGGTATAGTGCTACCGGGATTGGTACAATTACCTTCTAGAGATAGTCAGGTAAACCCTTTCTATTAAAAGATGTAATGCATGTATCACGCTTGAATAAAAATTTGATCTCAGTCACAATTTTGGAGGATAGAGGCTATCATGTTGTTTACAGTGAGGGAAAAGCTTTCCTTTAACACAAAGCAACAGGACAAGCCAAGAATATTGGGATTCATGTGAATAATCTCTATAAAGTTGATGTAGATGGTTGCACAGCATTGTTGGGTAAAGCGGACAAATTGGTGAGCCGAGATGAGGGTGAGTTATGACACAAGATATTGGGCCATCTACACCACGAAGCCTTGAAGGTCATGCAACAGATTCCTATGGGTCTTCCCAAGGGTACTCTTGCGCAGTTAGATAGATGAAAGGGATGTACTATGGGGAAGTATGAAAAGGCCACTTTTCATGAGAAGGAGAACCGAACCTTGGAAATCCTTGAGAGAGTTCACTCAGACGTGTGTGGACCATTCTCTACTGCTTCGACAACAAAGAACAAGTACTATGTGATATTTGTTAATGTTTTTTCTAGAAAGTGTTGGATCTACTTCATGCAGAAGAAAGATCAGACGTTCTCAAAATTTCTTGAGTTCAAAGCACTGGTGGAGAAAGATATGAGGAAACATGTGAAGGCTCTTAGGAGCGACAATGGTGGTGATTACATCTCAAATGAATTCAAGAACTTTTGTAGTAAAGAAGGAATTCAGAGAGATTTGATTGTGCCTCATAACCCACAACAGAATGGGGTCGCACAAAGAAAAAATCGAACAATTGTGGGTGCAACACGAGCAATATTGCATGATCAGGGCCTACCATTGCATATGTGGGTGGAGGCATGCAACACAACGATATTTGTGCAAAACCGTTGCCCTCATCGGATACTTGGCATGAGTACACTAGAGGAGGATTTTACTGGTAATAAACCTGATGTTTCACATTTTAAGATTTTTGTCTCATCTGTTTATGTGCATGTGACCAAAGATGCCAGGAAGAATCTCGAACCAATAGTTGAGATTGGGATATTTGTGGGGTACACTGATACTCCCCACAACTATTGGGTGTATTTTCCAAACAACAGGATGACTATTGTGAGATGAGATATAAAATTTGATGAGGAGAAAGCCATGTGATTCTCCCTTTAGAGGGAGCTAGATTTTCATGCAGAGGAGAAACTCTTGGTTCCAAAGGATGAGCCTCAATATGTGGAACAACCACATGTGGAGGATCATGGAGTGGAAGAAAACACTCATGGAGAGCCTTCCACCAGAAATGGTAGAAGGCGCATCATGGGAATTAATGGGTATTACCACTGATTTATAAGATTATTTTCAAGGATATCACATCACATAAATTCCTTGCAGAAGAAGGGAGTGAAATTTTAATGGACGCAAAGGTTCCAGGGAAGTTTTGAAAAACTAAAACATCTATTAACATTGGAACCTGTATTCAATATAACATATCTAGATAAGGAGTATTTTGTATGTAATGTTGCTTTTTTGGAGGGTCTTGGAGGAGTATTGATGCAAGAACAACATGTGGTAGCCTATGAGTCTTGAAATTTAAAGGAACATGAGAAAAATTATGTAGTCTATGACTTACAATTGATAGTGGTTATCCACACCCTAAAGATGTGGAGACATTATTTAATGGGTAAGAAATTTATATTAGTGACAAATCACACAAGTCTGAATTATACTTTCAGCCAACCTGACATGAATGCTAGGAAGGCCAGGTGGATGGAATTTTTAATCGAATTTGACTTTGATATAAAACATATAAAAGATAAAGAAAAAAAAGTGGTTGATGCTTTGATTTAGAGATTAAGATAATTTTGTGAGACAACAATAAGTAAAATTGAATCATATTTTTCTGAACAAATAAAAAGAGCAACAATAAACAATCAAAATTATAATATGATCTGTGACAATTTGAGAAGTCAAACTATATAAAGAAAACATCTAGAATGTGGAATTAATGATGATGGACTCTTAGTGTATAAAAATAGACTATATATTCCAAATGAAGTTGAAATTAAAAGATTAATCTTGACTCAATAACACACAAATCCATTTGCCACACATCCAAGATATCATAAAATTATTTATGCCCTTAAAAAGGTTTTTTTCTCGCTAGGAGTGAAGAGGGGTGTGGTTGAAGACTTGGTAAGATGTCAGGAATTTCAGTTGGTGAAGGTGGAGCTTCAAAATCTAGTAGGATTGTTTAACCCTTTAACCATTTTGGAATGGAAGTGGGAGGCTATATCATTATACTTTATCAACGGATTAGCCAAAACTAGGAGGCAACGTGACGCTATTATGGTAGTTTTAGAAAATTTAATTAAAGTTTCTCATGTTATTCACATACAATCTACTTACAAGGTTGAACAAGTAACACAAGTTTTCATGAGATAAATATTTTGACTTCATGGAATAACTAAGATTGTAATATCTGATAGAGATGCAAAATTCACTTCAAACTTCTGAAAAACCTTATTTACTAGTATGGAGACTCAGTTAAACTCTAGTATTGCTTACCATATGCAAATTCATGGGTAGACAGAGAGATTCAATTTGATGTTGGAGGACATGTTACATATGTATGTCATGAGCCAACCCACTAAATGCGAGGACTATTTGTACCTAGTAGAATTCGCTTACAATTATGGATACCAGACCTCACTCAAGACGAGCCCATTTGAAGCCTTGTATGGGATAAATTGTCACGTCCCCTTGAATTGGTGTCAATTGGAGGAAAAAGTTATGTTACAACTGGATAAGTTACATGAAATGGAAGAAATGAAAAAAAAGATGAGGTGGAACTTGAAAACAACCCAGGATAGGAAGAAAAATTGATGTTGATCTTAAAATGACACATAAGGAATTCCAGGTAGGAGAACATGTTTATGTTAAAGTAAAACCCAAAAATATTTCCTTGAAATTGGGAAGCTACGCCAAGTTGGCCCCACTATTTTGTGGTTCATTTGAGATATTGGTGAGAGTTGGGCATGTGGCTTATCAACTGGCATCACCAGCTCATGTTAAAGATCATAATGTATTTCGTGTGTCTCTTTTAAAGAAATATGTACATGGCCTAACCCATATAATTTATTAGTGTGTTGTACAAGTCGAACAAGAAGGAGAATTCCAAGTCAAAATGCTACAAATTTTGGACCAGAGGGATATTATACTCTAGAAACGAGCCATCGCCCAGGTTAAAGTGAAGTGGAAGTACTTTGGGCCTAAGGAGGCCACCTGGTAGATGAAAGATGAAATGAGTAAAATATTTATGATGTTCAAAAAAGTATGGGTACTTGGAAAAAACATTGAAGAAGAAGTCCCTTTTAATGGGAGGTGAGATGTAATACTCCAAAAAATTTACCGTATGACTTTGTTTCTTTAATTATATGCTTGGAGAAAATAAATGACATGCGATATAATATGTTGATGAAATAATTATTTTGCAATAATATAATTAGAAATTATTTTTTATGTGTTAATCCTCTCAGGAAAATGTTAAAGGCCAACATGAGAGATTAACTCTAACTGTGAGGAAAAAATAGTTAAAGTTAGTTATGCCAAGAGAGGAAAAAACAAAAGGAAAAGGAAAAATCCTTATGTCTGTCACTTCTTTCTCAAATTCCATTGCAAGATGCAAGGAAAAAGAGAAGAGTATTTACATAAAACAAGCCACAACATTTTGTTATGGCTGGAGAGAAATCCCATATAGTGGACTTTGTTTGTAAGTATTGTGGGAGACAAATATAGTTTCTGTGCAACATACCAGTGGGAGAGAAAGACTTACCAGTGGGAGAGAAATACTGGTTGAACCCAAGAAGATACTAGTGGGAGAGAAAGACTAGTAGGATGTTGTTAAGGGTTCAGGAGGTGAAAATTCTCACTATGCTTATGTAAAGTATTTTCCTAACATTTAGAGGAAAGCTCGGGGTGGAACCAGTAAGAAAATTTGGTTCAAGGTTGCGTGGAAGGTGGTGGCCTTTAACCTATTCTTAGAGGATTCAAATAAGTATAATTGTTAATGTTAGAAAATAGAAAATGAAAATTATTTTATAGACCATTAATATTTTGTTGATAATAAATAAAAGTTATTGTGTAGTCTATCATTGTTTTGCAGATGACATTGGTACTCATGCACCTCCTAGGTAGGGTGTGGAGGTTCTAGGGATAGAGTAGGAAATACCATGACCCTATACAAAGATTAAAACTTTGAGTAACTGTTAAAATGAAAAGAACAACGAGAGAGAATATTATGTTGAATGTTTAATTATTGTGTGTGTAATGAGTTGAGAAAGATAATCTAGAATTTGTGCAGGTTAGTTACATACATACATATAATTAATTATTTGAGAAATAAAATTTGGAATATGTGCAAGTTAGTAGATTTACTAGGATAATAGTCACATTATCCTCCAAGTATAATACCCTGAGTCCTGGCACGAAGGGTTAAGACATAGAGCACTGGCAGAGATTCCCCGCTACACAGAACCTCTACTTCTCTAGACTAGATTACATACAACTATATACTTAAATATATTTATTATAAAACATTTATATAGAGATAATCATACCATCGACACACATAAAAATAAGAGAGATAATTTACAATAGAGAAATAATCATTGCCTTTGAGACAAGATGCCTTGCATATAATTTTGTATTTATTACAGTAAAAAGAATCGGATGTATCCTTTGCAACATTTAAGAATATCCCTCTAAACCCTTATTAAACAAATTGATGTTAATACACGAGTAGAAAGAGAAATCAAGATAAAAAAATATCCAAACAGAGACTTATATCTGAAAAGATGTTTTTCTTTTCATCTCTGTTATGACAATAAGGGACAAGAAAATATATTTTTAAAAGGAAAGCATATGTATAAATTTTCTTTTCGAGAAATTAGGGGTAGGTTCGAACCCCTATAGGCTAATTTGAACAAGTCTGCTATAAATCACATCTATAGAGAGAATAACACCAAGGCTGATAGATTACCAAAAAAAGTTCTAGGTATGAATTTTGGTTTAATGCAGGTTGATCAATACAGGAATGGATAGATCATTTGGAATATAGTGATTCCCATACCATGAATATCATGGGATGAAAAGAACCTGGCTTTATTTATCAAGCGAGACAGAACCTTTTTTGTTTTTGTTTTTATGTCTTTTCTTTACAGGTATCAACTGGGTGGATTTGATTATATGAGAGACTGGCTCATATGACTGTGATTGCTATTTGGCATTGATTTTCATTTCAAGATGGATAAGCCTTCTTTTTTAATGGAGATCATATCAAGTGATCCTGTTTATCCTCTACTGTTGCTAAAACGGTGACTCATCTTGCTACGAGACAAGCGAGCCTGCTTTTTTTCGATTTGCATCAGCAAGGCTGATTATTATGTTTATCTATATATTTTCTTTTTCTGCAATTTTTGATGTTATGAGGGATATGCTAGGACAGTCTAATCTTTCGTTTTATCCACCATCTGATAGACTTCTTCGAACATTATGTTGTGGTATTGTTTAAATGGTGGGGGGATTACCTTCTGTCCCAATCATTTCTGGAATGTCACGATATGATGAGTTTTATCTATGTTGTGATACCATCCAGCTTGGAAAATTATGTTGTGGAATGCACTCTTCATTTTTTTTAATAGACAGCGTTTTTTTCCCTCTGAAAAAAAGGCAAGATAAATAAATACATTTGAACAGAAAATAATTTATGTACCTGACTTCTATAAATTTTCAAAGGAAATACTTATTTCCAAACCCTCGATCCTCATGGAAACCTGAGATATTAAGTAACACAAGAAATAAAATCATAATTAAGTTCACATAGTATTTTTATAACATACAAAGAGAGGCTTCTTGTGAAATTACTCTGATAAGGTGTTAAATTTGACGGCCCCCTAGCCATTAGTGATTTTTTTTATGACTGTTTTATGTTTAAACTATCCATCTCATGATTTTTAATATCTATTTTTATCAATATTATCTAACTTCTTCAAATTATATTCACTAGTCTAGCTAGACCCTTGATAAATACAGAATTAACATGGATCTAAACTGGTCAGTAAATAGAGAAACTTCCAATCTTACCAAATATGTCCAAACCTTAAACTATTGAATTATTTAAAAAAGACAAATTTTAATAAAGTTAAAACAATTTTAAATCTTATTTAAAAACTATAATAAAATTTTAAACAATTATCTAAAATTTTAAATCATTCATTTTTAAATTTAAAGTTAAATTAAAACCATTTTTTTACTAAGTTTTAGATATTAAATAAAAGTATCTCTAATTGTGAAAATGATATGCTCACTAAAAATAGAGTATCAATGGGTAAGACAACTAAAGCCCTGGATCTTGTTATGAGAGAGACCTCTTTCTCTCACCATCCACAGGTAAATTTGAATTGAGGCCTACTTTAATTAGTTCTACAAAATATTTTAAAATATAAAGTATATGCTAAAACCCATAAATCCTTACTAGGAAATCAACAAGAAAATCTCATGTACTCTAATATTCAATAATATTTTGGTGACTCTCTTCACTTCATTTGCAGCAACAGAATCATGACGTCTGGTTATAGAAGATTATTGAGATCTTTGAGATCCACACTTAGCTCAAAAAACTTATTCAAATCTACAGGTAGTTGTCCCTCTGTATCATTTAATGTCAACTGCAAGACCTTGTCCTTTGTCTTCCCACATAAATCCATTGGAAAATGACACTACAATCTTCTTCCATTTCACTTGTACTCAGTTGAGGCTCAAAATTCTAGCATTACGGGTGCAGTGTCACATGAAACTTGTGACTTTGTTATTACACAAAAGATTAGGATTGCAATAAAAGGTTATACTCAGAATAGGTTAACACTATGAGTGTTCAAAAGGACTAGCTCTAATATGAATATACAAGTGGTGCATCTCTGCTACAGTGGTTATTGTCTTGCTTCACAAACCTGTGAAGGGAATTGTGCTTAGATATATAAATTCATTGTTATATATATATATATATATATATATATATAATCAATTTTTATTTAAGTGAAATCATATCTTATAAATCATTACTTTAATTTTATTTTTTAATTGTGGATTTACAATAGATCTCCTCGTATCAAAAACAATATGTGTCACAACCTTCTATTAACTCATTATAAAACATTCATTGTAAAATAATAATTTTATTTCATGTTAATATGAATCTCTACTTGATAGTATTTAATATTTTGTGTGGATCGAGATGAAAAGAGGCTCTGCGGCGACTCTCTAGTTATAGGGTTTCTGTGAACCCTCGCCTGTTCTCTCTTTCATGCTGGCACATTTGCTCCACTTCTCCTGAGGCTGCAGTCTCTTTGAGCTACCCTTCTGACCGCTCTGCATGTCTTCCCCCTCCACCAAACTCTGTCCCTGCGGTGATGCCAGAATTGCCAGGAAACTCTAAGCCAAGGTTGCAGACAGATTCTGACCGGACCCCCACTACAGAAAATATAAGTGACACAAAGACCAGCTCTGATCTCCCTTCGATCGAGAGCACTGAACAGACTTCTTCTAAGGCATAGAAAAAAGTCTCCTCTGCCACATGCATCCCTAAAGCAACAGATCAGGTCAAAATCAACCTTCCTAGTCACCGTATCAATGGACACATTCAGTATATGAAAGATCACGCCCTCATAAGAAATTTCATCGGTCTCTGGCCGATTGAGAAGGCTTTGCAAGGGTGGATAATGTCCAAATGGAAGCCCAAGGGACAAGTGACCCTGCAGCTTGGCCCCAAAGGATTCTTCACTGCTATTTTCCACTGCCTTGAGGACAAGAACCACATCTTTGAAGGAGGTCCTTACTTCTTCAACTCAACAAGTCTGTACCTATGTGATTGGATTGAAAGATTCCATCCAGACAAGGAAGATTTCCGATGGGCTCCAGTGTGGATACGCATGTATTCCCTGCCTCTGGAATATTGGGATGAAGAGACTTTGCAGGACATTGGCAATGGTCTGGGGGAGTTTATAAAGGTTGCTGAGGAAAAAAAACTTAGACGCTACACTTCCTACGCCAGAATATGCGTCCACATGCACCTTGCTAAGCCTCTTACGGACTCGGTAAGTTTATTTCATGATGACTTTGAATGGATCTAGACTATTGACTATGAACACGTTCCATTCCGTTGTAGAAAATGTCATGAGCATGGCCACCTGTTTAGAGATTTCCCTCTGAACCAGCAACCCAACACCTCCCCCCCTGACGTTGGAAAATATGCGGAAGGCTACACCAAGGTTTCCTCCAGGAAGAAGCATTCCAATAAATCACCCATCATCTCTACCGCCCCCAACCTCCCTAATACTAGCAATAGCTTTGAAGTTCTTGCCTCTCACGACCCTCCGGGGGCTCACCAGGCTCAGCCCTCTGTCTCTAGCCCCTTACCAGACTCTCCTGCCTCTACTCTCAAAACCCATCTTGCTAATGCTTCTACTAAAGTCACTTAGGCATCCACTTCGGTTGACGTCCAAATAAAACCCTCCATTCCTGTCACTTCACTCATGGACATGGATTTCTCCCAAGCTTCTGACCCCCTCCTGGTACGGAAGACGTAGATCAGAATGGCCCCACCCTCATAGATGATGAACCTGAAAGCGTTGACATAGGGGAGCTCGACATTCTGGCTCTATAGGAATCTTTCCATCAGAAAGAATACAACAACATTAAACCTCATCAGATAGACAATTTGGAAGTGGTCCTCTCTTGCGCACAGCAAAGGAATTCACTGGGCATTCAAGCAGGGGGGCCATGGGACAGAAGGAAAATTATGAAAGAAACAAAAAAAAGAGGAAGGAAGACAGATTTACAGAGAACTATTATTATAGGTGAAATACTTGTGGAATCAGGAAGATTTCCCAAGTTGAAAAAGTTCTACAAGGCTCTTCCGCATAGTTCTTCATGAAGCTTATCTCCTGGAATGTGAGAGGGCCCAATAGCCCCTCAAAACACAAAATGATTAAAAATATGATACAGAAATACAAACCTTTGATTGTTTGTCTTCAGGAGATGAAATGTAACAGCAAAACGCTTGAAGACATTGTAGCCAAAGTTTGGGCGAATTGCTGCTTAGTAACAGTGGACGCTTCAGGCACCTCAGGAGGGCTGGAAATCATTTGGGATCCTCAAGTCCTCTCTCTATATGATTTCCATGCTTCCCACTATTTCATTCAATCAACCTTCCATCTGATAGGTACCAACATACATGGTCATCTTACCAATGTATATTTCCCGCAAGAAATCCAAAAGAAATTAGATCTGCTCAGTACTTTAACAGATTTGAACTCCCTAAGGCAGTTCCCACTTTGTTTTTGTGGGGGGGATTTCAACATGACTACCGCTCTGGAGGAAAAATTAGGCGGAAGGCACAGGCTAGATGGGGATAGCTTAGGTTTCAAAGACTTCATTTCAAACAATCAGCTCGTGGATCTTCAAACCTCCAATGGTACGTTCACATGGACCAACAAGCGCAGAGGGCCGCAGCACATTGCTTCACAACTGGATTGATTTATTATGTCAGAAAATGTTATTCATCTAGGGGGGGACTTCCATTCTTCCATTCTGCCCCTTGCTGGCTCGGATCATTGGCCCATCCTCCTTCAATGGATCCGACCGGGCTCACACTGCAACAGGCCTTTTCGATTCGAATCATTCTGGTTCTCCCATGCTGGTTTTAAAGAAATTGTCATCAAAGCTCAGAATTCCTATGTTCCATCAGAGGGCTCAAAAATGTTTCAATTCCAACAAAAGCTTAGGAATCTCAAGCACATGCTCAAACACTGGAATAAATCTCATTTTGGCAACATCTTCGACAACCAGAGGGAGCTAGAGCTTCAAATGAGCCTTCTGCAACAGAAAATCATCACTGAGGGCAGAAAAGAGGACTATGACAGTAAAGAAGCCGATCTCCTCACAAAAATTGACAAGAGTAGGCAACAGGAAGAGACTTTCTGGCGACAGAAATCTAGAGTCAGATGGCTTCAAGAAGGGGAGAAAAACACAAAGTTTTTCCACAGATCCACTATTCAAAGAAGGATGCATAATAACATTTCTTTTCTTAATAAAAATCAGGGAAGTCATTTAAAGGTGCATGAGGACACTGAAAAAGAGCTCAGAGGGTATTTCAAAAATATTCTGCAGGAACTGGAAGGTAATCGAGATCAAGCTATTTGTTCTATCACTAAACATATACCTAAAATCATAACAAAGGATCAAAATGCGATGCTACTCCAGCCTGTCACCCTTCATGAAGTTGAGCAAGCCATTGCTCAACTCAAGGATGGGAAAGCGCCAGGCCCGGATGGATTCAGAGCCAACTTCTTCCACACATTTTGGGAGCTTATTAAGTTGGAATTTTGGGCTTTAGTGGAAGAATCCCGTTGGAATTTAGTTGGAATTTACAGGCCCATAGCGCTCTGCAATGTCATATACAATTTGATCTCCAAAGTCATTGCGAACAGGCTTAAGCCACTCCTTCCTCTCCTTATCTCGCCAGAGAAAACAGGATATGTGGAAGGTTGTCAAATCTTGGATGGCATAATCCTATCGCATGAGGTGATACATTCACTCAAGATCCTCAAGAAACCAGGTATGCTTCTCAAACTAGACTTATCTAAAGCTTTCGACAAACTAAGTTGGAATTATATCAAACAAATTCTCCTGGCTTTTGGTTTTAATGCTCCTTGGACACGGTGGGTAATGAACCTTATGTCTTCACCCAGTTACTCAATCCTTGTTAATGTCTCTCCCTCATTACCATTTCGGTCTTCTAGGGGCATCCGTCAAGGGGATCCCTTATCCCCCTTTATTTTCATGCTCATGGCTGAAGGCCTTAGTCAACTTATTCATCATGCAGCCTCCTCCAGTTCAATTAAAGGGATCTCTCTACATGACAACTCCCCTATTACTCACCAAAAATTTGTTGATGATAACTTTCTCTTTGGCCATCCATCTGTTCAAAAAGCCTGGGCCTTCAAATCTCTGCTTAACACCTTCTTAGAGGCTTCTGGAACCACCATCAACTCTGATAAATCCCACATTTTATTTTTCAACACCCCTTCCATTTCTCAATGCAATATTTCCAGAATTTTGGGCTTCACGATTGATGTTCTTCCTTCCAAGTATCTTGGGGCTCCCCTAGTCAACACGGAAATTAAGCATGCCTCTTGGAGAGCCCTTCTGGATAAGCTGGAAGCCAGGCTCTCCTCATGGACATACCGCTCTCTTAATATGGCCAGCAGAATCATCTTAATCAAATCAGTTCTCCAAGCATTGCCGCTTTATCTCTTCTCCATTGTGGCTGCTCCAAAATGGGTGCTGAAGCAAATTTGCAACTTACAAAGGAATTTTCTTTGGGTTTCTTCGAGCCTCAATAAAAAATGGGCCCTTGTCAAATGGACAGAATTTTGTACTCCAAAAAATGCAGGGGGGTTGGGCTTGCGAGACTCGCTTCACAGCAACCAATCCATGGGCATCCGTATTTGGTGGAGCTGGCTCTCTAAACCAAACATCCCTTGGGCTTGTCTTTGGTGGGTCAAGTACACTCCAGGAAAACCCCAGGAGGATCTCATTCGCATCAGCTCGGATGCCCCTGGTTCGATGGTCTGGAATGCAGCAAAACAACATGGTGCCTTCATCCAAGCTCACATTTTTTGGGAAATCCATTCAGGAGACAAAGCTAGATTTTGGGAAGATTCTTGGCAACAAATGCCAAAAATATCCTCGCTATTCCATAAACCTCTGTGGAAAAACTTTCTTCGGAACGCCATCCCCAATCAAGTCAATAAGTTCTGGCAACCCCATTCCTCCCATGGTATTCAGGTTTGGAAACCAGCTCTCACCTGGCAAGAGGACTGGCAGGGGGAGATTTATGGTGACATTGAACAAGAGCTAAGCTTAAGAAGAATCAAAGTCTCGGCCCAAGCAGATAGGCTGAGGTGGGGATACACTCCACGGGGAAACTTTTCTACCCAAGAAGCCTACAGGTTACTCTATTGCCCTCAGCAGAATTAGCAAGATCGCATATGGGCTCAAGTCTGGCTCCCTAAAACCTGGCCTAAAATCTCCACTTTCCTTTGGCTCCTCAGCAAAGGAAAAATACTCACGTGGGAAAATATTCTGAAAAGAGGATTTATTGGCCCTTCAAGGTGCCCCAACTGTAATTCCCAGGTAGAATCCATTCAGCACCTCCTTGATTCTTGTTCTTTAGTTACTCATCTCTGGGACCAATTCACCTTCTGCTTCAGAAAGACTGGGAGATAGGTTAGTGATATCAATAATACCATCAGATGGTGGCCTTTGAAACCTTTCCAAAGTCAATTTCTCAACACCCTCTGGAACTTGTTCCCGGGTTTCATTTATTGGGCCACTTGGAAGGAGCATAATCACAAGACATTCAAGGATACAGCCACACCGATTGATATCATTTGGTCCAATCTCAAGCACAATCTTCAAGAAACTTTAGCTCTTGTTCCCTGGCAAGATTCAAGATATGTCTTCTTCACCAGCTGAATGCCTCATTTTGAAAAGATGGAACCTCGATCTCAATCACCCTCAAAGGAAAACTTAGAACTCCTTGAAGCACTCGGAGTCGCCTATCTTCTGGTCTCCACCTATGCCTTAGGCCTACAAAATTAATTTTGACGACGCGGCAAAAGGAAATCCGGGACTTGCTGGCTATGGAAGCATTTTGAGGAATCATGAAGGAACTGTAACACACATCTTCTTCGGCTCTCTCAGTCGCGACTCTAACAATGCATCTGAACTCGAAGGCCTTTGGCAGGGGTTATGCATTGCGGAGAAAGAGAACTTCTTCCCTCTGGAAGTTGAAGGGGACTCTCAGATCCTCATTGAGGCCGCAATTCGACTCCATTCTGGCTCTTCAGCTTCCAAAGTGGCCTCAAGTTGGAGGTTGCAGAGCAGATTGGAACTTATTGAAATTTGGCTCAAGATGCCTAAAGCTATCTCCTTTAAGCATATCAGACGCACAGCCAACAAAGTTACTGATCGATTGGCTAATCAAGGCACCACACAGATTACTCCTTTCTACGAGGGCTCTCTTCACAACTCTGATGATGAACAACTCATTCAGGACTGCACTTCCTTGGTGCGACAGGATCTCCAAGACCCAAATGTGGGTGTTCAGAATGTATGAAAGATGGCAGAGGATTTGGGTTGGTGCATGGGATTCTACCACCGCCACCCTTCCTCTTGTCCTCCAGACCATTAATTGAATTAACGTCAAGTCGCCCAAGGCATTTACGCAGCACAGTTGCCCATGTTTGCATCTGCTCCACAAGGATATGGCTTCTTCAGGAAGTTTCAAGCCATCATTGTTGCCTCTCCACTCTTTTTGTTCCTCGGCGGTCTCATAGCCTAGCTCCAGGACCATTACTGGACGCAGATGCTCTCTTTCTTGTTGCTTAGACCTCATTCCAGGTCTGCACGTCTCACAGAGCTCCCATTTCTCTCAGCGTATCGGTTTTCACTCTGTTTCTCTCCCAGAGACGTTCGACACTTCTGTGCTCAGCTGTGGTCCACCAGTCCAGTCCCAGCCTTCCGCTTCCTGTTCTGTCTCACTCAGTCTCTCTCGTTTCATTCTTATGCCACGGTTGCGTCAAAGGATGAGGTGTCGACGCGGCTCAAACCGTGGAGGTCCTCCCCGCCACCCTCCCTCCACCTCTCTGAGCTCCTCATCTCCTCCCTCCGACTCCCTGCAGGGTCGTTACCCTAAGACTCGAAGTGGGCGTGGCTCTCATGATGGACGTGGGATGTCTCAGCCTACTAGAGGCATCTCCAGTCTCATCTCGGGTCAGCAACATAAGGCACAGTTCCATTTCCCCTTTTTACTCAATATACCCACTGTTATAGCCACCATAACTATAGATTTTAAAGAGGATACTCCTGAATTGAGTGTCAAGCTCACGGGTTCTCATCTGGCGCAATTAGCGGTTGATAGGCCCTGCTCTCCCTCCAGAGGAGGTCAAAAACGGAAAGAGGTCGAGTGCAACTCCTCGCAGGACCTCAAAATTGCTTCTGGTTTGGGCGACATCAAGCGAGGTTGTTTTGCTGCTGCTGTTGACAAGCCAGGTGAGGACGATACCAAGCAAGGAGGTTCCAGTGCTAAAGCTGATTTGCAGGTCGAGGATGACCCTTACGGCTTCACCTGTCGTGTGGTCGAGTCCCCCCCTCCTCTCAAGGTAATTAATGGCCAATCTCCATATTAGCTTGTTTTTGGATGATCATCGTACCAGGTTCAGCTCTGGTTTTTGCTCACTGTCTCAATTTAGTTTTCATCAGATCTATATCTTGTCTAAATGCTAGTTTCCTCTTCGAGGGTGGCAGGTTTTTTTTTCTGGGAACGATTATGTTTGTATAACCTGTTCTAGTCATTGTGGGTTGATAAACTACTGGAGTTTCATGACCAGTTTCCCCTATAAGGGCGGCACTCTTTTGTTGAATTGCCTAACTGAGCTTCATGGTTGTCTCTGTGTTTTGGCACTGTGGGTTGATAATTTGTTAGAGCTTCATGGATGTACTAGAATTCCCATTTATCGGGCCAGAATTTCTGAGTCCCTAGCCTCCATGTAATGTAATTTTTGTATACTAATAGATTAAGCTTATTTAGAAAAAAAAAAAAATTTAAAAATAATAATAATAATATCTATATATATATATATGAATCTCTACTTTAGTTTATATTATTTAAAATATACCTTATGCTTAATAAGTCTTGTAATTGTTTAAGATAGTATACATGCACACATCATTAAATTCACTATTGTATGGGGGGGATTTATATTTCGAACTTGATTATAAAACAATAGTCTATATTCAAGAATCTGGATAAACGTTGAGGTGGGGATGGAAGAGGATGGAATCAATTTATGCATATTGGTTTCAAACATTATTTTTTCTCTATGCTAGACAACGACTTCCCTTCTAGAGACCATAGATAAGTTTACTAAAGAAAACATTGAAACTTTCACAAAACTTATTAAAGGTTGTCATTGTTGCAAAATAATGAGAAGTTGCACAAAAGGTATTATGGGTTGTCATTGTTGCATTAATTTGTAGACAACCTATATCTTCTGGCTTTAAATTATGAGAAGTATAAACTTGAAACTTGCAAAAGAAATATTATGGGTTGTCACTCTTGCATTAATTTGGAGACAACAAATTCAAATGTCCTAGGAATAAGTATAATAATAATTCTCATGGAAAAAGCTTTCAATTAAGTATAATAATAATGCTTGCTGCAAGGCCTTTCAATTAGACAAATATAATCTCAAGATGCACAAATGCATATTTTTGGTCAAATCTATAACCACATGGATGCAAAGGAGTAAAATAGGATGTCGGGGTGTAAACTAGTATAACCATCCAAGGTTATAATATTCATAGGTCAAAAAAATTATAAAACAAATTCACCAATTCCAATGGAAGAAGCAGCGATAGTGGCTTCAAATTAGAAGAAATTTGAAATGTACTTTTACATAACAAAACATTATATAATTGTATCATGATTATGTTCGTTGACCTTATATAAATTACAGTGTTGTTAAGAAGAAATTTGAAATGTACTTTTACATAACAAAACATTATATAATTGTATCATGATTATGTTCGTTGACCTTATATAAATTACAGTGTTGTTAAATATACAGTTATCCACTGTGATTGTGAATAACCTTTGAGACGAATAAATTATTTTTAATATAGTTATATTTTTAAGCAATGTAAAGGCACTTGTGTAAAAAAATTATAAAACTATTTCATTGTGTTGACCCTTCCAATGGCAGAAGCAGAGATAATATCTTCCAATCAGAATAAATTTAAAATTTACCTTTGACATGCAACCTTAAATATTTCAACACAGATTTAAACTCCCTCAAACCTTTGATCCCAAAGTTCTATGGACATTCAATATCGAACTAAAATTTGGATAGTTTCACCAAAAGAGGTAATTGTTAAAACACAATACCATTACAAACATAAATATAAAAGAAAAAACTTTAAATATTTAAGATTCTTTTTTCAATAGCATCTTTTGAGATGTTGTATACTCTATCCCATTCCACCATCTATGAATCAAGTCTAGTTAAGGACACTCGCATCAAGCCATCTAATGAAGCTAATGATAGTTTTGTTCTTCAGACATCCTTTATTATGTTTTGTCTTGAGAATCCTCTCTCACATGTGACTGTACTTGCATGAATAGTAATTATTATCTGTCATAATTTTAATATGTTAGGAAAATTTGTACACAACCATGTAACATAAAAAATCCTCCAAGCATCTTTCATGGATGATCCCTCACAGTTAACACGAAGTGTGTCAATAAATGGATGCAACTCTTTCAAACAAGCTTCAAAATCAAATTTTGTTTTGTTTTCTTCACTTTCACAATAAGAATGTTGTAAGTGCTGAAAAATATTTTTGAGCTAGCACTTTGAATTTCAAGATATTGACATATAGCAAAAATGAATTCTTTTGTAGCCATGTGAATTGTGTACGATGACTAATCTTTATTCTTTAGCAGATTTGGTGTTTGTAAGGACATTGCAAACAAACAAAGAGATTCATATTTTGAGAGCAATATATCCTCTTGCACCATTCGATACACTAATTTCATAGTAGTGATAACTCTTTCTTTGTTCCTATCATCAATGCATGCAATGTGTTCTATAATAGGCTTCACTTTCTTCTCATTTCCACATATCAACTTTGCTTGTGAAATTTTATGGATGCTTGAACTAGCATGAACAATTATAGAATCATGTTTCAAGGTAGAGCAACGAGTGCCAATTCCCCATGGCCTCGTTGCCTTGTGTGTTTCACAATATATGCATTTCATAATTGTTTTTCCTTCATGCTTTAATATATAAACTATGTCTTCTTAAATACATAACAATTTTTTTTAATATATAAACTATGCCTTCATAGACTTTTGTAAAAATCAATTTTCTCTTAATTTAAGTTTTTATAAATTAAATCTTATTAATATTTTAAATTTATATTTATTTTTTTTAAATAATTTGTTAATAATTAACATTAATGAGTTAATAAACAAAAACAAAAAATTAATGAGTAGGTTTTCTTCACTACTCAGATGCATCCAATTCTATTTATAAAATTTGACTATTCCATGTATATCCAATCTCTACATATGTTTAATTTATTAAGTATTTTAAATATAGTAGGAAAATTTATCATAATTCAATTGTCAAATTAATAAGGTGGAAAGTAATCACTGGGTGAAATTACTTATTGATAGTCCATAAGCCTTCAAGTTTTCACTCCTGAAAAGGATAATATTCAGTTGTTAAATTAATAACCTGAAAAGTAATCATTGAGTGAAATTACTTATTGATATTCCATAAAACAATAGATTTTCACTAGTGCAAAGGCTATTAACTTGCTTCATAGAGACAAAATTTAACCCAAAAAATCAGTTTTAATCCATACTCCAAACACGTTTTATTTATCTATCTAAATACAATTTTATTCTATATAATGCATGTTATGCGTGATTGATAAATTTAGTGAATGGTTGATCATGTGTTACGGGAAACTTCCACCAAGCATGGTGAATTGTAAGTTGTAGCCTAAGGTCATACATACGACAAGGAGGACCTATCCTGGTTTCACTAGACATGTCTTTTAAAAAAGAAAACACACACTTGGTCATTCAATATACTCCATCGATTGTGTCAAGTTTGTTGATTCACTTAAAGATACATCTTGAAAAAAAAACACCCAACAATTACATTTGATCAGTCGATAGACAACGATAAATGGGTTTCCCAAGTTCTGTCAAGTTTAAAGTTTGAAAGAGAGATGATAGAATGGGTAACAAGAAGGAAAAGTAAATCCAACTTGTGGTGACAATTGATATATATGTCGGCTTGTTTGTTCGCTGTTATCCACCTGATTTTTTTACCTTAAAACAATATTACAGGTTGCTCTGTGTTGATAATAATATTCACGAACTAGACAAATAAATCCAACTTGATATGAGAATTGATGTATATGTGAGCATGTGAGTTTGCTATTATCAACATGAATAATTTTCTTAAAAGAGAATTACATGGTGTTATGTTTTAATAATAATAGTTACCAACTCAATAGATGAGAGATCTTTCAATTCCTAAACCCTGATCAAGGGTTGTTTGTGCGTAGGTAGCAGGCGGGGAAGGCGCTGGAAAAATAAAAATATGAGTAATCTTTAGAGTGATGCATTGAGGGATGCCATCTCCTAGATCATGGCAGATAGTAAGTAGAAACCATGGAAATTCACTGAGACAATTGAGTTACAAATTGGCCTCAAGAATTATAATCCTCAAAAGGACACGTGTTTCAGTGACTCTCTGAAGTTGCCTCACATTCCTCGCCCTAAGATGAAGGTTTGCATGTTTGAAGATTCCTATCATGTGGAAGAGGCTGAAAAATTATGGTTGGATTATTTGGATGTTGAAGGACTCAAGAAAATGAAAAAAAAAACAAGAAATTGTTTAAGAAGCTTGCAAAGAAATATCAGGCCTTTCTTTCTTGCTTCAGAAGCAATAATCAAACAAAAACCTCGGCTACCTGGGCCCGATTTTAACAAGGCTGGAAAATTTACAACCCTTCTATCTCACCAAGAGTTGCTGGAAGGAAAAGTCAATGAAACCAAAGCAACTATTAATTTCCAATTAAGAAAGGTACTATGTACGGGGTTGTTGTGGGAAATTCAAAATGTACAATTGAGTGTTAACCTCCTTGTATCACTATTGAAGAAGAACTCACAGAATATATGGTGCTTATATTTGAGGAGTACCATGGGAAAGCCTAACCAAATTTTCTAAATGTGGAGCAGAGTAGAGATATTGCAATGGAACTTCTGTTTTTATGAAACTATTGAGGAATAGAGGAAGATATGTGTTGGAAAATTCTAGTTTTGAACCATAGAATTTTTTTTTCTACTGAAAAAGAAGAGAGAACAAAAATCATCAAAGTGATTCAATTTATAATTTCATCTACAAACTCCATCGTTCTTGGAACTTATATATCATATTAAATGGATAATGCAAAACTATTTATAATATAGATGAAACTAAAAGAAAAGCAACAACTAGGGTATTGTGGTAACATAGAAGACCTAAAAAAAAAATAGCAGAAAGGAAGTACAAGAGAGAATTTTACCTTGAGTAGTTGCGAATTTTCTATTGCCTGTTTTTTTCTTTTGCAGACTCTGCAATATCATGTATTTTCCTACTAAACTAAGAAAGCTCCAGGCTCCAACATTGTGATAGGCATTGGGCATTAACTACATAATCTTACAAATATTCTAGGTTCCAACTGCCACCACATACTATTTGAGAATATGATAAAATTGGGATGAAATTTGTATGAGATCGACGCCAGATCATAAGATGGAAAAACACTTAAAGTTGTATGAAATACTTGAACTCCATAATCAATGACTTACCAAACCAATGCCAAATTGACAATGTTGTCTCAATTAAGGCGTTAAATTTTAACCAGTGAACTTCATTTTTTTAACTAAATTCATGTGTGCCTAAATGCCTTAATGATATTGAAATCTAGATTTGCTACCAAGACAAGATGGATATGGACTCTGGAGTCTCGTCGCATTGATAGTTATCAAAAATTCACACATAATTGTTGGAAGCATTAAATGATAAAGTCAAGCCGAAGCAAACTTTCTGAATCAAAAAGGGATCTTTTACCTAAGTCAAATAATTGTGGACTGGATTGGAGATATCCCAAAATGGAAGGAAAAGTCAATCCTGGGACTCAATGGCACATGGGGAGATTTATGGGACTCCTATTTAAACCTGCTAAGAAGACAAGGTATATGTTGGATGCGTGATGGGGATTGCCTTAGATGGAAAGGATCTAACTATGAAAAGGGTCCGAGAGTTAAGGAGATATACAGTGCTCTGATTGAACAAAAGTCGGATCTGGTTCAAGACTGTTGGTTTGGGACTTTCTGGAGGGTTGATGTCCTTGTTAAAATGATCATTCTACTGTGGCTGGTTAAGAACGTCAAAAATTTGACCTGGAGGAATCTGCAACGGAAGGAGTGGCATGGGCCAGGACTTTGTCTCCTGTGTTTCGCACATGAGGAAGATAACGAGCATCTGTTCTATTCCTGCCCATTTGCTCGGGCGACTCTAAAAATTCTGAGTGACTGTTTAAACATAGAGGTTCCTTTATTTGGAGGCACGGAGGAATGTCTGCGATGGTGGCTACTTTGCGCTAAGAGCAGATGGCCTATCCCAATTCTGTTACATTGGTATCTATGGTGTGGGAGAAATAAGAGAATTTCTGAGGGCCGCATCATGTCTCCGGCAGAAATTGTAAATCAAATTCACAGGGACTGGGTATGCATAAAACATAAGGACAAGGCCATCAAAGACATGTCTAAAAGACTCCTCCCTTTTCAGTATCAATATCCGGTAGGATACTTTGATGGTGCGGCTCAAGAGACTATCTGCGGGTGTGGAGTTTGGCTGCGCATATCTCCGGAGTGTAATGATAAATTACATTGGAATGGTGGAGTCGGGACAAACATGAAATCAGAAATTATGGCTCTGTGGGGTTTAATGTGGTGGGATTCTTTTCTGGCAGTAGATTATATCTGGATTGTAGGGGATTCAAAGGTCTTGATTGACCACCTGAATCACAAAGTGAAAATTAATATGGATTCTCTCTCACACTGGTTGTGCAGAATTGAAACTCTTAGAACTTCTTATGCAGGTATTACTTACAAGCATATATATCGTGAAAAGAACAATACTGCGGATGTGTTGTCAAAACAGGGGCTACAGGATGAATTTGGTAAGATAAATTATCAGCTTTACAACACACAGGGTCTTCAGGCCGAAGGATCTGTGTCCATCATCTAAGCTTTTGTGGCAGCATAGTGGCTTTGTTGCTTTCTGTTTTTGAAACTAAACATGATACTGTCGTTACAGGTTTAATCTGTGTGGTGCCTTTTCGTTCGGAGTTGCCTCGTAGTGGTGACACTATCACTTCTTTGTCTCACCTATGGGTGTGGAATACTGTGTTTGCTTATTATGTATGCGTTTTCTGTAGTTGTTGGGACTTTATGTTTAAAACTTTGTAAGATCTTGGTGACGTCAAGACAGTTTTTGCCGGTTTGGATGGGACTGCTATTAGTGCATTGTAATGTCTTTTCCGTTCTGTTCCTGGTACTCAATATAAACCAGGGTATTTTTCTTACTGAAAAAAAAAAAAAAAAAAAAAAAAAAAAAAAAAAAAAAAAAAAAAACTTCCAACTTAATATAAAATTTACTTACATATAAATTATATTATATATAATTAATTAGAACTTATGATTTTATTACATTTTAGAGACATTTTTAGAAATTACTCAGAAGTTAATAATAATGTGTATATTTTGAAATAACATGTATTTGACGGCTAGAAAAATTCAAAACGTGTATATGGCATCAATTTTAAAGCCCGACTCCGATGCACCTTTGTATAACTCTTAATTATTCATGTTAATCAATTACAATTGTTAATATTGCTATTTTTTCTCGAAATTTAGATATGCCAAGGTTACTGAGCATAAACATGCGATTATAAAATATTAATTTAAAGATAAAACTAAAGTGATCGCTGATTCATTTGATTTTTTTTTTCAGTAGAAAAAAACAGCTGGGCTGGTTTATATATAGTACCAGTACAAAAATTTTAGAGTTCATTTGATTTGTTACATAAGTTATATCTGTATCAAAAAAGTAAAAAACTTCATGTCCCTCCACATATTTGATTTCCAGTTTCGTAAACTTAAACCCTCTAGAAATTTTCCTTCCTATGCTATTACATCTGCTATATTTCAAAAATTCAGAAATGTTCGAAACCTTTTATATGAAAACTAAAAATCTTCTATTCTGTCCTAGTCCTTGTAACAACCAGAATTGTAAACAGAAGGCCTTTCTAAAGCCCAAAAACTGCATGTTCCTTGTGTTTCTCATAGTTCCACTCCTTTGCCACCTCTGATCCTGCAAAAAAAAAAAAATAGGAAAATATTACCGATCCCTTGGCTCCTATGCCCTCAGCTTTAATTAATTCGTAGTGCATTTCACCGAATTTGCCTCGTAATCCCTTTTTTGTCAACCTATCCGCTTGAGAAATTTTTTCTCTATAGATGTGGCTGAAGTTGATGGAGGAGAACTTACTTCTCAAGATCTCTATGCAGTCCATCCAAGTTGTGAGGAATACCTGATTAATAGTAAATTCTTTGTTTAGATGGTATATCAGAACTTTAGAATCCACGTAGATGGAAAATCTGTCAATACAGAGATGGTTTGCAAACCACATCAACCCCCAATGTGCGAATGCCTCCGCTCTCATATTGGTACCAATACCTCCATGCCAATGGATCTTATAGTAGCAAGTAGGTGTGATCATCAACCATGCACCACAACCGCACCTTTGATTTTGTGCTGCCCCATCAAAAAACCCTGCTGGATACTTAATCTCATGTGGTCGGTTTCTGATAGATAAATCCAATGGGGGTTTTTCTGTAGTCTTCAGTTTTCCCAGGTCAAGAAGAATTTGTTTTCTAACCCTCTACGGCATGCTTTCGTGTTCTTTGAATATCCTTCTATTTCTATAGCCCCATATGCTCGAATGAAAAATAATAGCCATATTCATGTAATGCTTACCTTTCCCTCTCCACCATAAAAAAGCAGCTTTCCGCGCTGTCATATTGGGGTAATTCACAAAGATATTCCATGCAAATGAGTTGTAGTACCTTCCTGGTGAAGGGGCACTCATAAAAAATATGATTATTATCTTCGTTAGTTTTTTCACATAGTTTGCATATCCCAGGACCATTAATCCCTCTTTTCTGCAGGTTCCTCCAAGTAAGGTTTTTTTCATGCCACACCAACCAATATAATACAATTTTATTTTTTTTCTGCACTCTCACACTCCATAGATCCTTCAGCCAGATAGGATTCCTTATCTCTGTAAGGTCTTTCATCATTGTACTATAAAGATTTTTAATAACATTTTGATTCTTTTGAAATTTTCCCCCCCATCTGATTCTGTCCCCTTAATAATTTTTATAAAGTCCCAGACTTCGTAAAAAATCGCAATAACCTTCCCATTTGACTTCCACAGTAGCAAGTAATCCCAGTTGACAAGCCGAAAACCATAATGGGATCTGCGCCTACCAATGCACTATTTGGCTAATAAAGAAGATTCCCTTTTGATGTAAGAAGGTGATTGGATTCTCTGAGAGGTGTGGTTCAAATTGTGTTCCTCCCAATCCTGCTTGACCAATTTGTATATGTCCACCCATGCCAAAATGCCATCTTATTCTATTTCTAAATTGTGGCCAAATTTTCCAGAAACTTTTCCAAATAGGTGACCCTGTCTGCTGCTGTAGATTAATTCCCATATAAAGGGCTTCCAAAGAATTATGTTTGAAATATTTATGATTCATGATGTCCTTCCATAGGCCTGGACTGGTAAGACACCTCCATAGGAATTTGATCAGGAGTGCTTTACCAAATATCTCCTATTCAATAATACCCCATCCTCCCAATTCCTTGGGCATAGCTATCAAGTCCCATTGAGCCAAATGGTATGAATCTTTACCTAATCCACCATTCCATATGAAATTCTTCATATATCCCTGGATTTTTTTGATGATCTTCCGCGGAATGCAGAAAAGGTGAGCCTAGTAAACTGTAATTTGTTGTAAAATTTCATGTGATAAAATTAGGTGACCACCCCTCGACAGCCACCTATTGGACCAAGTTGTAATCCTTCATTTGTATTTTTCCACGATCAAAGTCCAATCACTAGCAGTATATCTAGAGGCCTTCAGTTGAAATCCAAGGTATGAGATCCCTTCATCCAGCCTAGAAACTTTGAACTTGAAGAGACTGTGTAAAGATTCTAATAATTCCATGGATCCCTCCAAATGGTAGAAACAAGATTTCCCCTCATTTTCTTCCATACCCGACGCTGCACATAAATTTTTAAAGATTAGTTCCATAGTCCGCCAGCTTTTATTTATCAACATCCCAAAGAAAATTACATCCTCCACAAAAACATTATGTGTTATTTCCCCCCCTGTTTGTTATATTGATTCCTTTGAAATATTCAATATCCATGGCTCTTTTTATATTGAGGCTAAGGGCGTCCATTACTAAAGTAAACAACAACAAGGATAGGGCACATCCCTGCCTTAACCCCCTCCCTGGTCTGAAGAAAGTTGATGTTGAGCCATTAATGATAACAGCCATGGATGTCGAAGTGAAGCATCCTGTGATCCAACTCTGTTGATTCATAAGACAATCCTATCTTGTGCAGAATTAAAATAAGGAATCCCCAATTGACCTTGTCATAGGCTTTTCTCAAATCTACTTTCATTATACTAGCTTTGAGTTTTCTTGATGCTATTGAATGCATTGTTTCTTGAGTGATCGCCACTGCGTCATGGATGCTCCTTCCAGGTAAGAACCCCGATTTTTTAGGTGTGATGTATCTGGCTAAGACACCCTTAATTCTTTCTGCCAACAGCTTGGAGCCTATCTTGTAGAGGGTGTTGAAAACTAAGATCGGCCTGTAATCCTCAAAGCATCTTGGGTCCTTTTTCTTTGGAATTAGCACAATGAACGTTGAATTTATCCCACCCCTAAATTTACCTATAGTCTTTACCTCTTCGATCATCTCATTCATGTGCCAAATAAAAATGTCTGAGAAGTGAATAAAGATGTCTGGCATCCATCCATCTGGACCCGGACTCTTATCGGCTGGAAAGGAATTTAGAACATTTTCCACTTCTCCACAGGTAATGGGTCTCATAAGGCTGGAATTTTCAGCCGCACCAAACATCCTTGGATATAATTCCAACACCTTAAGTTGTTCAGCAAACATCTCCTCATCCGTGCCCTTAAATATTTTCTCAAAATATTTTACTTCTTCTACTTGAATACTACCTGTGGTTTTAATTGTTTTCCCATTTACCTCCATGTTCCAGATCGCATTCACTTTTTTCCACCCATTAGCGTAGTGGTGAAAAAATTTAGTGTTATTATCTCTTTCTTTGAGCCATGTGGCTCGACTCTTAAGACGCCAAGTCTGCTCAAGGAAGAGTAGTATCTTCCTCCTTTCAGCTTCCAATGTTTTTAGTTGGGTCCAACTATCAGGGTTCAGAGCCCCAGACTCAATTTCTTTTAGGATATTCGAATTTTTTCCCTTGATGAGTTTTAGTTTCCTGAGTAATATTTCCTTTTCAGTTTTCTCCCAAATCTTCACTCGATATTTAAGGCTCCGCAACTTCTTTGATAAATTCTCCATCCCCAATATTCCTACCATACCTTTATACTCTCCCATATGCTTTCGAACCAATTTATTAAAACTGTCACTAGTTAGCCACACCCCGTTAAATTTAAAGGGATATCCCTTATTTTGATGTTCAAATTTCCATTCAACCGTAACCAGTCAATGGTCTGAGATAACCAGATCTTTAGCCCTGGCTCGTAAGCCCCCCAACAAAGGCAGCAGAGTAGCCTTAATCATAATCCTGTCTAATAATTTACCAATAAATTCTTCCCCTGCATGCCCATTGAACCATGTCGGCCCCTCCCTCTCCAAAGACAGATTAATCAAATTGGAAGATTTAAAAGAGATAAAAGTAAATACTCCAGAGGATCCCTCCTACCCCAAGAGCCCCATGTTTCCTCGGCCCGCAGAGTATAATTAAAGTCCCCATCCATAATACAGTTATCAAGTGTGAGGATACCACATGCCTCCATTTTACCCTAGAAACTACACTTGTATTTATAGGGAGCGTATATGTTCATCAAATGAATCAAGCGCTGAAAACCTCTAAAATGTCCAGACATAGTAATACTGCCTATAAAACTAAAAGCTAGCAAAGAAACCCGATCAGGATACCAGATGACTACGAGGTCGCCAGAGCGACCCACGACATGAATGACGACCACATTCCAATCCAAAATCGAAATCTGTAATTGAAATTAATTTTAATTGATTTTAATTATATATATATATATATATATATATATATATATATATATATATATATATATAATTAAAAGATATGATTTTATTACATGCTCGTCATTATGAATTTTTTTGAAAATATTCACAGCATACACATATTTTGAACAACGTGTATTGACTTTAGTGCTAACAAACGTAAAGGCATCAATTTTAAAGACAGCTTTGATGAACCTTTGTATAACTGTTAATTATACATATTACTCAATTAAAATTTAAAGCACCCTTTGTGTACATGTTGAAGACATCTCACAAAATTTTCAATGGCAAAGTCTTGCATATTTATTTATTTATTTTATAGGTTTTAACTTTTCCATTTGATAATATTGTTATTAGTCCCTACCGCCTGCAGCATGGCAGGGACTATTGTAATCGTTTTTAGGCCCAGTATTAGTCGCTTTTAAGTTTAAGCTAAAGTTTTAACTTTCATTCTTATTTTATGTTTTAAATAGCCTATCAAATTGATCTGAGGGTTTTGATGGCCAATAAGATTTTTCATCATCTTATTTGGCCTTTTCCCAATGTAGTTGAGTGAGGTAGGTTATATTATAACTTCATTGCACTTATTGATTTGATTTCTATTTTTTATTGGAAGTAATGCTAGCAATAATCGGCAAGCATTAAATGTTTGATGTTTGTTTTTTTCAAAATTTATGTAATAGTATACAAAGGGAAACCTACAAAGGGCACGTGTGTTCCATGATGGCTGTGTGCATGCCTACCAGATGGTTGTGTGCATGCCTTGGTGTGGTGTTTCTTTACATGCCCTTGGTGGTGTTTCTTTACATCTATGCTACTGCTTAAGGTTCTACTGCTACTGGACTGGATTCCGCTGGAAGGAAGGACTACTATTGCTGGATTCTAATTGTTCTACTGCTATGCTGCTACCATGCTTCTACCGTTTTTACTTCTGATTCTGTTGCCCCCTACATATGCTAGTTCTTATTCTGATTCTGCTTGAGATGAATCTATCCCCTGTATAGCCATGCAAATGTCAGGGCTTAGGTACCGACTTACTTACCAATCACTGAAGCTTATTTACACTTGAGAAGACCTACTCAGATACTCCAACCCAGGAACTCACCCACCGCGCTCTTCCCACCACTCTGTCTAGCTCTTCTGTTGCCTTTTCAAATGTTTCTGGTTTTTTCAGGAGCTTTGCCAGCGCCCACTCCACTAGCGTCGCAGGTGCCACCCACTATGATGTCCTGCATACAGATAATTCAAAGGGTTCAGAGAATTAAAAAGGATTGGTTAACCCATTAAAAAAATAGAGATGAGAAAGCTTCACATTGTTTGCCTGAGTGAATGCTTTGACTTTGATTCGACTCAGATTTAGCTGGGGATCATCGGCCTGCTGTAGCACAACGTTCACACATCCTATGTTTTCTACTTCTGTGGAGGGAAATCCTGCAGGTTTTCTTTCACTTATTTTAAATTCTTGAAATTGATCCTACACTTTTCTTTTGAAGCTTAACTTTAATGCGGAATCAAAGTTTCACTTCGTTTTAAATTAAATTTATGAAGAAATCATGAGACATTTTCTTTAAAATTTATTTGTCATTTTTATTTTTGACCCTATGTTTACTTTCAAAATAGTTTAAGACTATGTTTACTTTGGTAGGCAGGGATTTTTACCAGATAAGGAAAGGAAAAACTCACCGTAAAAAATAATTACCCGTAATTTTCTGATGTTGTTGGCACCATAAAATTTGACGTTTACCTCTGGTTTCTGTCTTGCTCTTGGTATTTTTCTGCGGGGTCTACAAGGCTGGGATATCTGCGGGGAATTTGCGCTTTTTCCATGCATATACATATTGAATCTTTACAGGAATAATGCCTTAGTTTCATGTTCATTTTATTGTGATTCCATCCCTTCACGAGCTCCCTATTGCTTAAAATTAAAGCAAAAGCAAGGTGTCTCACCAGAAGTTGACAAGCAATGTGTCACCAATGTGTAGACAATTCCAGCAACCGACATTCACGGTTAGAATAACCAAAATATCCTTGGCCCCCTCCTCCTCCTGTAGGACCATATCAACCCTAGAATGGCCCCTACATGTTTACAGCCAACAACCCTTACCATGTCCCATATGCCCACCGGGATCCATATCTGCCTCCCCACCATGCCTATCACTCCCATTAGCCTTATTACCACCATTACAACACCAACGGTGGTGGCGGTTCTATGATGGGACGCCAAAACTATCCCCCGCCACAGGGCAATGGAGGTGGAGGTTTTCATATAGCATGCGCCCTCTTCGTCTGCTCTGGTCAATGAATCCACCGACAGCGCTCACTGCCCAGACAAACATACCATGAGTGCTTTACCGATCGTTTTGATGTGGCAGTTTCCCTCCTTCAGTACCTAATCGATTAAAATAAAACTTATCAAGCAGCTCATACAAGTGTAATACATGCGATGAAGTCACAAGTGGCACGCTGCATGATCCTCATAAAAGTAAGAAAGTTAATTGAAATTTAATATTCTGTGTTGTCAACTATAATATGCCTAATGCCTAGTTTAGGTGAAGCATAGTCTTCCATTTGATTGAATACTTTGTTTATTGTATCTTCTATTTGTTTTTCTAATAATACTAAATCGCTATCTTATTATTAAATTTCACTCCCAAAAATAAATAAAACACCCAAAACAATTATCGTTATCTAAAACGGAAAGCCTTAGTTTCTAAATATTATGCTTTTGTTTTTGTGACGAAATGCCTTTATAATATTCATAAGTCAAAATCCATCCATAATACATTTCCATAAATTGATTTAGTAAACATTTCATTGTATAACTTATTTCTTTATAGATTTAGTAAACATTTCATGTTATAATTTATTTCTTTAAAATTCACAACTTTAAATGGACGGAACTTGTGGCCTCAAGTTGTGACGGCACAATTCACAACTTTAAAATTCAACTTGTGGCCTCGGGTTGTGACCGCACAATTCACAATTTAAAATTCATCAAAAATTAATCAAAACCAATTCACTTCTGTGCTTTAACAACCATTTAATAGATTAATATGGTGGACGTTATAGGCTATTGGTGATTACAGATTCTTCATTTAATCAAAACCAATTCAAGTCTGCGCCTTAACAACCATTTAAAATATTAATATGGTGGACGTTATAGGCTATCAGCGATTATAGCTGGGAATAACAAACTCATCAATTACACCTGGGAATAACAAGCACTGTGGGGCAGGGACTTGCTGCATCTGCAACCCTTCTTGTTTTTCTTGAAATTTAGATATGCGAAGGTTACTGAGCATAAACACACGATTAGAAAATCATTAATTTAAATATAAAACTAAAGTGCGCGCTGATTCATTTGATACCAGAAGTAAGATTCGTGAATGAAGAGAATGATTAGTAACTTATGTAAGCTGCATAATTATAGTGGGGTTGAATTGAAAGTATTAGACTAGCAATTGCACCAAGAGGCGCAAAGAAACGCCGGAAGGTGGTAGATATGTAAGGGAAGTAATTTTATGAAGATAAAAAGTTTGTGACGATATGGAATATTGGATTTTAAACTGTGAGTAAAATCTTTCTGTGAAAATTGCATAAAAATAGATTAGGTTGACGCGTTTCGAACCAGCCAGTGTGGTTCATCATCAAGAAAAGATGGAAAATCTGATCAAATAACCTCTTTAAATAGAAAGTATAGCTCCTACTAGCCTTTTGTAAAATAATGGCTAGTTTGACTCAAATAATAAGAATCATTTTATTTTATTTTAAAAAGATTAAACCAAATGATCAAAGTTTATAATTTGAATTTTAAATATTTATATTTATTTTAATAGAAATGCTAATTATTAATTTAATAGTATTCAATTTTAATTTTATTTAATTTTATTTATTTATTTATTTTTAATCTTTATTTTTTTTAATTTCTATTTATTTATTTATTTAATTTTATTTTTTTAATTAAATTTTTTGTTTCATCTATTTTTTTTTTATTTTATCTTTATTTTATTTTACTTCTATTTATTTATTTTATTTATTTTTTCATTTATTTTTTTATTTATTTAATTTTTTTTTATTTTTTTTTATTTTTTTATCATAGCATTTAATTATTATACACAACTATATATGCAACTATATACATCTGGGCGATCCTAACATCATGCGGAACCGCACTCCCAAAACTTGCAACCCTTATACATATAAAATTTCATAAGTGGAAGCTTCGATTTTCAATCAAGTGTGGGGTTATGAAACCATATTATAAGACCCATCCCATTGTATTCAATTATCGTTCAATAATATTTCGACTTAAATTTCCAAAGCCCAAGTATGGCCCACAGTCCATTCAAATTAACATTCAAATAACGTAACAATGCTCGCCCTTATCAATTACATACGTCCACGACTTTGTCGTCCACTTCAACCACAATAATTTAATATATATTAAATTCTTCTTAATATCTCAATTTCTTTAGAAATGAAATCTTACGGGCCCACACATCAATGGTTAATAAACAATTATCAATGGAAAGAATGCCGACCATACCATGCGTTAATCCACATATGACTAGCAATTGCACCTAATGTTGCAAAGGAAACGCCGTAAGGAAGAAGCTAGAAAGAAATCAATTGTAATTAATTTGATGTTAAACAGAGAAATTAAGATATTGATTGTCAAAAATAGATATAAAGGAATTAGGATACAGATAGCCAAAACAACAAAAACGGATGATGTTTAAAAGAATGTTGGAGGGATAGAAACTATAGAAAAACCAAAATAAAATCTTCTACAAGACAGAATGGAATTGATGTAGTTGTGGGTCAAATATAAGAGAATATCTAACATATATAAGAATGCAAAGGGCCCAAAAATGACAAAATATAGTTGTCAGAGGTAGACAGTAAGGATGCCTCTGTAAATGGTATCTATGTAAACTTACCATTAATGATAGTTGGCCCTGCATTGGAAAAATATTCTAACACTCCCCCTTGAGTGAAATGTAAGAGTAAATAAAGAAGACAAAATGGGTCTCCAAAGTCAAATTCTCATCACAAATGAGAAAAACCTGTAGGAAAAAGCTCCTCCCTGAAAGAGAGAAAGCAACATAAACAAAAATGAAGGTAGGAAGACTTAACATGACCCCAAGCACAACTTCTTTTACCCCAAGCATTAATTGTAACTGAAGAAAAGTAGGTGATTCCACAGGTTTAGTGCAGATGTTTACAAGTTGTTGTTCTCACTATGGTGGCTAAGAAGTTGTTCTTTCTACTCTTCCTCTACATCATTCAGGACAAAACTTGTGTCAGGCACATATCCTGCTGCCTTAATCTGCATAGATAATCCTTTCAACTTCTCATAAATTTTCGTTGTTCAAGGGTGCAATCTGTCTCCTACAATAAAAGCATGCACATGTTTACTCACCTCAATCCAACTATATCCAGGAGTATTGTTTACCCTTTTGTCCTTCATCATTTTTCGCACCCTTTGAATGCCATTCCACTTGCCAGAAGAAGCATAAATGTTTGAAAGAAGTACATAAGGGCAGTAATTTTGAGGGTTCAATTCAAAAAGGAAATCTGCCATGCATTCTCCTAGATCTGTAAAAGATGTCTCAGACATCAAGGTTAATAAGTTTATAGAAAAATTCTTCACTGACTTCTCAGCTATATTTTTATGAAATGCGTGGCTGATAGTGAGCACATTTAATAGGACATCAGACCTGGGAATCCAGTAGAAACAAATATTATCCAAATAGAGTTCCAATTGGAAATTGTCTCTCTACGTAGGTTTCAATAAGATGGAAATATAAAAGTAATTATAATAAGAAAACTCATTGCCACTTCAATGGGCCACAAAATTCTGCATATTTCAGAATTTGTTGACAGTGAGAGACGGCACGAAAACCTCAAGAACAAAAAATGGCATCCACCAATTGACTTCAATGATTGAATGAAATAGTTTGACTGAGTCTGGATACTTGTTGGATTTATTACAGCAGCATACTTCATCTTCATGAAGTGTAACTGATTCTCAGGTTCTATTAGCCACCGGAATAACAACGTCAAAGTCACTAACACTCCATACTGCGATTTCATCCTTGTCACGCACATATATTTCAGTGCCAACATCAATCGAAGTCCATAATCTCCTTGCAGGTTCAGTCCCAGGATCCTGCAACACCACACCCATCAAGGCACTCATGAATCAAATATGGGGTTGGGTATTTAACTTGGAGCAAGAAACAGAGGAAGCAATTTTAAATAGTTAACACTGAAAACTTACTAATATAAAAAAAATAAAAAAAATTGGACTGATCACAGGTCTATACAGTGCTATTTCGGAATTCTATGTCAACAAAAATCGAATATAATAAAACAAAAGAATTACTTGATAGAAGTATAATCTGCTAGAGAGGGCTCCAAGATCTAGTTCCTAGGTTCTAGGATCACCAATCCATCCTTCTCCACTCTTGGAGGGATAACCATGGACTGCCCATTCTAGATGTGGCAATAACTGCATAATTTCCTGTGCCTGTGGATTACTGTATGGATCACAAATGCCAGAAGGCTTCTCCAAATGTTGTGCATTGCCTGGGGAGCAGTAATAGTGGTATGCAGTATATGGGAAGTTATTTGTATCATTTCTATAGATCTTGTTGCCTTGGGCAGTGGTGTGATAAGGGGGACAATTAGAAAGGGCGGTTGGGTTGCAGAAATTGGGAACATCTGGGTTAATGATCATCTCACTGTATCTAGTAACATCAGTCTGTACATCCCATCACATGGGCTTCCATCATTTTTCCATCAACTCCCAATATCAGTGAGATAGAACTGGCCCTTTGGACCACCCCCTTGTGTTATATTGAGGGTCAAACGAACCTTAAAATTTGGTGACTTTGGCAGCTGCCTCATCATCCCCGAGTTTCATAATGGTATCCTCCAGAGTAGCCTTGAGTAGCATCAGCACGCAGATACAACATCAACCATGGATACTTCCTGGAGGTTTTTAATGTGTGGTAAAATACCCAACTCCCTGTTTCACGATTCTTGTCCCATTGCACCATCATCAAATGTTGCAAAGGAAACGTCGTAAGATTATTATGTGGAATACAATTGTTAATAGGAGTAAAGATGTAATGACTCCAAGCAAACTGGAAATAAGAAGTTTTCAATCTGTTGATGTCGACTGGCAAGATTTGAAGATGAGGCGGCTGACGCTGTCATTGTAAGAATACTTCGAGGTGGAAATTTTGATGCCAATTCCATTATGAGGTCCAACTTGCCCATTCATGATTCTGGCTAGTTCCAAAATGCAAAGGGATACTTTGAATGAAGGTCCAATCTGCATATAACAATATCCAACCTGCAGGTCCAATCTGCATATAACAATATCCAACCTGCTATTCATGATTCTGGCCAGGTCCACTATGAAGAGAAATAGAGGTTAATCTCCACCAATTTTTCTAACAAATATAAAACATTTGTGTTGTTATGTGTATTCTTTTAACATGATTAAACAAATCTTCAAACTAAAAATTAAAATTATTTATATTTGTTTACTAATTAAACTCATAAAACCAAAATAAAATACATAAACATTGTAAGAGAATTCTTTTAGATTTAATGGTTCAAAACAGAAAACCCTGGTATTACTTTTA
Organism: Pinus albicaulis; assembly: GCA_034641835.2. Classification (NCBI taxonomy): domain Eukaryota; kingdom Viridiplantae; phylum Streptophyta; class Pinopsida; order Pinales; family Pinaceae; genus Pinus; species Pinus albicaulis. The sequence goes on from CM076581.1 coordinate 522,932,416, forward strand.
ATTGCAAAGTTTTGCAACTGGTTAGTTGATGAGAGCAGTAAAGAATTCCTTCAAATCATGAAAAAAGTTGTCTATAAAGATTTTCAGGTGGAGTATTTTCACAATGATTATCAGGCACTTATCTTCATCTTTAAACATCATGTTTGCATACTGCAAGTCATTGTGGAAAAATCCAATGCTTTCACCCTCCCCTGATAACATCTTCTGTAGAAAATTGACCTCATCTTCCATGCAATCCAGTCGGAATCCAGCAACCTCAACGTCAGGACATAGCGCCAAGGCTGTCCTTAACTAGTTTCTGGTTTTAATAACAAAAGATTCAGTAAAGGCAAAAAAAAGGGGACCGAACAGAAAATTTGATGAGGATCCAAGAACAAACCTGAGGCGCATCCAGAGCTTTGGTTGCCGAGGTTACTGTTTCTGTTGAATTCAGTTTACCATTTACCAGTAGATTAGGCATCCTAATTGCAGATTTACCAGTAGAGTAAGTATCCAATGGAATTATATTGGTGAAACAGCATATATGAAATTAATAAATTTGATGAATTCTGTCATTTCTGGAAACTGCACTGGGTTTTGAAATTATTAAGTTTATATTGTGTAGGCTCTCGCTGTTCATTGAGTTAGCCATTAGGTAACACCTTTGACCCCTCATCAGGGAAATAGTTTGCTCTTTTACTGTTTTTGTTGAATCCAATTTACCAGTTAACCTGTCTCCAAACTGGTTCTGATAGATCTGGTTAGTCTTTGACTGACTTGTTCAATTTAAAGGGGATCATCATCACATCAACTCATAGGACCCTTTTACAAAAACCCTAAATAATTAACTTTTTCTTCGTTGTTTTAATATGGCTTGCAAACGCTGTATATATCATTTTTGCAGCACAATTACCTTTAACACCACGGTCTATGACAATGAATTATAACCGAAGCTTCTGATTTGGGTTTGACATTGTATCTTGATTCTTAAATCTTTAGTTTTATCTGAAAACATAAGTTTCTGCCAGGGGATAGAATTTTCCACGAAGCTTCGATAGGGAACATCAGATCAACTCACAGAAACTTTTTTGCTAAACCCAACATAGTTAGCTCTCGTCCCCCTGTTTCAATACGGAACTCTGTGTATATCCTTTTTGCAGCGTAGAAACTTTAACACAGGGTCTATGTCAATGAATTATTATAAATAAATAAAAATATTGTGGTTTTCACACTGTATCTTGAATCTTTTTAATCAGTGCTGTAAAATTATTGCAGATACCTGTGAGAGTTTTAACTTTTCCTTAAGTTATTTCAACGAACTTCCCTCCATGGAATGAAAATTGATTTTTTCCTCCCCTTTTACCACTTATTCATTATTTGTCTGTGTATAGTATTCTTTCCATTAGATTTTCAATATTGTGTGATTTTACCTTTTGTTTTTCCTGTCCTGATGAAGCTCTGTATCCGATGAATAATTTCCGTTTCATCCTTTTTAGATTGTAATTATTATTATTGTCGATAATTTGGGACTTTCCTGAGTGTTATATGTACTGTACAAATTTATTGTTTATTCCTTTTTTGCAGCATGCTTATCATTATTGTCTGATACTCAGTTTTTTAAACATTTTTCCTTTGTGGATATTGTTCTTTTTCACTGCTTTAGCGAAGTGCTGTACCTGGTGAGCAAGTTTACTGTTTTTGCAGCGTGTTTATCATCATTTGTTGGTATTATGTGATTTTGCCATTTTTGTAGTGTTGGCAAAAGATTTTATCTCGTAAAGAAATGTTCTGTTTTTTTCCTTTGTTTGGAGTCTTGACCTCAGTCAAAAAATAAAACAGACAGGCTAGAAGAGAAATAGGCACGTATAGTATTATTTCAGGTTCGGAATTGATATGAATTCTCGGTATGAATTCTCACGAATGATATTCCTTTTTGAGATGTTTTGCAACTATAAAACACCAATTTTTTGCATATGTAAATGTTATGGGGAGAATATGTAAAGTTGCTACTGTCTGTGCTTTGTTGATGACATCCTAATTTTTATGAAATCATAACTTAGGTGCAAATGCTCCATATGCATGGGATGTGCCAATGTTTAATGCAAAAGTAGCCAGTGCTTGCTTTGTTGTTGGCAAGAACTTCAAACCCAAACCATGTACTTTCTGAAGGACTAGTCACTAGATTAGGCATTTGATCATGGAGTATTGAAGATGAATATGGTAATCTATAAGATGACACAAGGAATTCCAAATGAGGTTAGGGATTTTAAACCTTAATTAAGAAACCCTGCCTTCTTTCCAAGCCATACTGAAGTTTTTCAATTCTGAATGAAGCAGAGCCCATTCCTTGTTGTGATATAAGTGGAACAGTAGAATAACCACCTTTTCAACTTGAGTAGTTTGGATGAAAAGATCATAGGCAAATGAACTGTTCCATTCTCCTCTGCCTAGTTTCTCCAGCTATACTTGCCATTTGTGCTTACTTGAGAAATAGTGCCTTAAGTTGATCTTGTGATGCCCCTTTCTAGGAAAAGTATACATTCTCTTCCAGTTAGAGCTGAAGATGACATGCTTGCTCTCATTGCTTAAGTAGAAAGAGTGATTTTGTGCCACAACTCTCCATTCATTAGCTCCTTGATGTATCATTGTTGTTGTACATCTATATCGATCTATGGTAAAATGATATGATTCATTTTCAATTAAAAAAGGGGAAGGTCTGACCTGGTAGTGGTCACTATATGCTGAATGAACACTGGGAGTCAACTAGAAACAGGCTCTCTCCCTTTTGATCCCATGGTGGTTCACATGGAAATAAATGTCGTTAGTGGTAGTGATCACCATTACTCAAATGCTGGCATTTCTAGTCAACTACCAGTGTTCTTTCCGCATGTGGTGAGCAACATGGGAGTAAATGTTGTTACTTGTGAGGTGTAACAGGACAGTACACCTCACTATGTTTGATTGTTTGTGCAATAAGACTGATTATTGATTATACGAGGTTTCCTGGATCAGGTTGAGTGTTGCTAGTGATCTTGTGACCCCCTATTTGTACCCCTGTTCAGCCAGCTCATCAGTGACCTTCTTATGTCAAGTTGGAAGATTGTTCTGGTGGTCAGCACCACTGATAATATGTTGGGACTCTCTTTTATCAGTATTAAGTTTTTCTGGTCAATATATATGAAATTGTTTGCTTGTGTCTTACGACTATTCTACTATTATGCGGATCTGAATGTAAATGCCTTTCATCTATATTTCATCTTTGAAATCCATGAAATAGTTTACTTGTCTTATAACTAATCTGCTATTATCCAGATATGAATGTATATGGCTTTTATTCTGTATTTCAACTTTGAAATCCTTGGATTTAATGTTTTGAACTACATATAATAGAGCAGATGGATATTAGTGAGCACAATAAATTGTCTTTGGTGGATGGCTGAGTGTTTTCAGTATTAAAGATTTTATTATAGTATGAAGTGTGTAAAAAACTGTTATCGTGAAAGTGAAGGGTTTACGTTCCTAACTAGACCTTTGTACACCTGGAAATTATTTTCATGAAGCTAAGCATACTCCATTAAAGGAATCAGCTATGTATGCCAATTCTCTTGCTTAGCATGCCCGGCATTAAAACCTATTAAGATAAATGCTTTTAATAGAAACCCAACTTGAAACTTTTTTTCTGAGATTCATTATGCCATATCAGGGAGCAGTTTCTTCACTGCCATTGATGATTCTTCACTTAGCAGTGGCTGCACTTGCCCATAGAAACAATAGTCGTTGTAAGTATCAAAATGTATATGTAAGTATATATATAACTCAAACAAATATCCTCACCCAGCTAATAGTCCCTAGACTCCAAACTAAACAACCCGTTATAAAGATTGACTAGGGCAGATGATAAACTAAATAAGTAATCCACCAAGTCAACTGCACTTTTGAAATGAGAGAGGAAGGCACATACAGTAATATTTCTCTGAATTGATGAGATCATAACCTCAAGGTCATCATCATAAAAATCTTTCATTGCACAATAACTTTAATCCAACTACAGGGCAGAGGATATTGTGAGGATATTGTATTTACTTACATGATGCAAATTACTCTTTTACCTGTACCAGTCTAATATGATTGTATTTCCACCTTCATCTGTATCCAGGTAGTGGCTGGCAATGTCGTCCAGGGTACCGGTCACAGGACTGTAAGTGACCTTCATGTATTCCTTGACGGGAGTGAGTCGGAACTCGGCTCCGACAAGCAAGCCAATGGAGCCATGCGACCAGGGCACTGCATGGAAGAGATCAGAGTACTCATTGTTAGCAGTGGCCCTGACCAGAGCACCATCAGCCAAGACGAGCTCATAGGCAACGCAGGTATCGGAGAAGAGGCCAAACAGGTGGCTGCTGCCCTTGACGTCGTAGCCATTGATGACCCCGCCCACAGTGAGATCATCGAGCTCGGGGAGCACCTGGGGTGCCACCTCCCCTTCTTCAGTTCTACTCCCGATACCAAAATCTTTCCCAGAAGATACCAATGTTGGCTCGACCTACACACAACTGTTTACTTACTTTTCCGTAAGGATGCGAAACCCTCTAACCATATTTCAGTAACCCTTGAAAACCAGGGTAATGAAAATCCTGTGCCCTGAAGGATAACAAACAGATCTACAAGAAAAACAGTTACAGATCAAGAAATTCACAAATGGCAAACTAACCTGAAACTGTGTAGGAAGGACGTCCCACGACGAGGTTACCTGAAACTGTGTAGATGCGTAGTTGCCTGCCATTCTCGCTCACGCTCACAACGAGCTAAGAAACAAACCTCTGTTATCAACACACAGACAGCACAAAAACCCTACGCATCTTTGAAATCCGAAATCGAGAATGTGCAGGTCGGCCAATGCCCTACCTTCATAACTGCATTGTAAACTAACTTTTATATCAAGGGTTGAAAATGTTTGAATCGTCTAACATATAATCTAAGGGTTTGACATTATGACACGATGTACATCAGCAAAGTTGTTTTCAAATAAGAACGCCTTACGACGCAAATATAGCCATACATAACTCTGAATTCACTAAACCCACATATCGCATTAACCATGCCTCAACACACATCAAACCAATTATATATATATATATAATGTTCATATAACATTGCACCGCACCTTAGCGCGTCGACTTTGGTCGATCATATATGCACCCTTCACCTTTTATAATTAATTCAACGCATCCACACATACAATTTTAACCATATACGATATACAACTCGGACCTTAGTTCAAATATCAATCATCAACACGTATTAGAGTCTGGCCCTAGCACAACCATACCTTAGCTATCCGACGAATGGATCTAACGGTCCATATTGTATCGCGCTTCCAACCTCAACAATTCCTGCATCCAACGATTACAATGAGCTTTCACGTTATTTTTCCTTTCGGGGTTTAACACCCAAAAAGAACGCGATATAAATGGTTTTTGGAAACCACTTATAACCACGTGTCAAACAGCGACATGTATCACGTTGTTTTCACCGATTCCACTTACCGCCTTTAAAATGCGCGAAGACCGTTCGTATTCCACTTCCGGGTTTACTATTCATGCGGGTTCCGCTTCTTGGTTCCGCCTATTTTGTTCACAGTTCTATGCCTTTCTCAATGACGCTATTCTATCCACATTTTAACCTGCGTCATTAACCAACGCGTCCTCTATGACGGTCTGCCTTCCCCTGCGTCTTCGATTTGCCCGGTTTCTCTCTAATTAAATGAACCTTCGACTCGTGTTACTGCGCTATCGGTCTTCATAATTCTGTTCAAACTCGGACTTGATTCTAAGCAAAAGATAAACTTGATTTTGACCTGGAGAAGCTCGTGGCTGAAATGTAACTCAATACTTGGTTAACTAACAAAATAATCAATCAACCTATGCCTTTTGCTCAACTTCATGTGTACATTGCTGAAATTGGCAAGGATAGCTAGCATTGTGGTTAATGTAATTAATTTATTCTCATAGTTAATACTTTAACGCGAACGAAGCTAAAAAAGCGAAGTCAACATACATACCTGTTGCTACTGAGAAAAAATATTGAAGTCACCCCACGTGACAGAACTTCTTTATCTGCTCAGGATCCAAACCCCGGCAGCCCTGTAGTTATAATCAGTTCAAACAACCCCCTCAATTAGTGTAAACCCGCTCTTAATTTCCTCCGATCGACATAAACAAAATGCCCAGAACACCTACATTTGCCCTAAATAAGCCATTCTCCGTTTTAATAAAACCTCACAAAAATCTTTCGTGACGAAAATTGAGGGAAGATATCACCAATCCCTTGTTCTTCACATGGTTGAGGGATGTATGACATCTTGAAAACACCCTTCCATTTAATAAGGATAGTGATTCATCAACAAAGTACGAATGGTTGCGCCTACACCAAACGTCATGTCCAAAGGTGGATGTCCTGAGAAGCACTGACAACCGGGTTTCAGAGTGACCCGTCCACATAAATAAATAAAACAACCACCTTCAAAACAGAAAATTAAACAACAATCGAACCTTCCAGGGCAGAATATGTCAAATGCCCCTTTCAATTTGTGCTCTATTTAACTAACCACAAGCATCCATAGATAGCTTGGAATGAGCTGTCGTTGTAAGGATTAACAAATGGTGATCGGCTTAGTCCAAACATGGTAAGCAAGAGATAAATAGAAAATGAATTTGGACACTAAAATTAGCATGTGCCTGAAATATATCCTGTGATGACAAACGTATCGAAAAACATAAGCATGATAGCATGCTTCACAGTTATCAATTTTGTACTCGTCTTCCATGTGTGCCTGCGAGCCTTAGTAAAGTGGCCAGACTCTTTGCACACCCACCGCCATATCCACCGGTACACCTCCTCCTCTACCGCCGCCGCACACACCACCGTCGTAGCCGCGTGAGCGTATAAACAGCCAACATTTGTCACATTGTAATTTTCTCGAAGGGCGATAACAAAAGCTTTCTATTGGCTGGGGTGAACAGTGTTTGCTCACCTCAAGTCAACAAAGAAAACGCCTCCCGCATAAGAATATGCAAATGTTTAATAGAAAATTAGGTAAGCATAAATATTTGTTGTGGGTATAGCTTTGAACAAATAGAATTTTATATAAAGTGAAATATGTATTAATATAAAAAAAAATTATAACAATAAAAAATATAAAAAATTATTTATGCATAAATTTATTTGTCTGTGTGTATAGTTTTGAACAAATAAAATTTTATATAAAGTCAAATATGCATTAATATATCATCTTTTATAATAACCAAAAACATTTAAAATTATAGAAAATTAAATAGTTATAAATTATTTGTCTATATATATAGTTTTAAACACAGAATTCTATATAAAGTTAAATATACATTAATACATCATCCTTCATAACAATCAAAAATACTTAAAATTATAAAAAACTAGGTAAGCATAAATCATTTGTCTATAGTTTTGAATTCTATATAAAGTCAAATATGCATTAATATATCATTCTTTATAACAACCAAAAACACTTAAGATTATAGAAAATTAGGTAGGCATAAATCATTTGTCTCAGTTTTGAACAAATAGAATTCTATATAAAGTCAAATATGCATTAATATATCGTCCTTTATAACAACCAAAAAAACTTAAAATTATAGAAAATTAGGTAGACATAAATCATTTGTCTCTGTGTATAGTTTTGAACCAATAGAATTCTATATAAAGTCAAATATGCAATAATTTATCATCTTTTATAACAACCAAAAACACTTAAAATTATAAAAAATTAGGTAGGCATAAATCATTTGTCTGTGTGTATAGTTTTGAACAAAGAAAATTCTATAAAGTCAAATATGCATTAATATATCATCCTTTATAACAACCAAAAACACTTAAAATTATAAAAAATTAGGTAGGCATAAATCATTTGTCTGTGTAGTTTTGAACCAATTGAATTTTATATAAAGTCAAATATGCATTAATATATCATCCTTTATAACAACCAAAAACACTTAAAATTATAGAAAATTAGGTAGGCATAAATCATTTGTGTGTATATAGTTTTGAATAAACATAATTCTATATAAAGTCAAATATGCATTAATATATCATTTTTTATAACAATAAAAAAACACTTAAAATTATTGTTATATATATATGTCTTCGAGTGAGTTTCATGTGATAATAATGTATCTATATATAAAAATAAGATTAATGTATCTATATTTTGGGGTAATAATATATTAATAATAAGATTGTGGGTGTATTGGGAGTAATAATTTATTATTATCTAGTTTAATTATTAGAGGAAATAGTTTTTTTATTTATTAAAATTGTGATTTTTTTGTTATTTAAAATATATTTGTTTAATTTATAAAAAAATTTAATACTTTAAAAAAAATATATGACACATTATATTTTTGCAAATTAAACAATTTAAACTTGTGATTTTTAAAAAAATTGGAAAAAATTAACTATAAAAAAATATTTTGAAAATGATTACTTCATCTATCAATTAAACTACTTGAATTATTATTAATTATATATAATTAGCATATGTATTATATCACTTATAAGATATAATGAAATTAGTATACATATTATATTAATTACGATATAAAAAAATATTTATTATATGGTTAAAGTTTTTAAATATCTTTTTTTTTGGTAAGCTTAGGTAGATCATTCCCATTTTCTATTAATTTAAAACCTGACAACAATGATACAAAACATTAGACCTCAACCTGCCCATAGGAAACCAGGTTTGTTGGCCATCTAAGTGCAATGTATGTCAACCAAAACATAAACAACCTTAATAACCTGTACAAAGTTTGATGATACTTAATATCTAATTCTGTAAATACTATCATTTATATAAAAGAAAACTAGCCGCTACAAAAAGAGGAATTGATAACATTAATCATCTTTTGACTCCACATGGGCAGGATCTTTAGCACTGGAACCAGGAATTTCAACCTGCTGCAATGATTCTATATCCTTCTCCATCCTGCCTAGTCTAGCATACTAATGCAGCTGACGGAGATTGATTTCCTGAATATTTCTATTGATATCTGCCATAGTAGAATCCAACTTGGACTTTGCTATCTCTTGAGTCGACATAACAGCTTTTTCTAACAAACATTTTGTCAGCCAGTAAGTTTGAATTGAATGTTGGAACAGAGAAATACGTCCACGGGTATGCCCTGGATCAGCAACAACATTCTGCAGGTCTTCAAATGCCATATCATCCTCTTCATCCATATTATTTAAAGCCTCTGTTTCCCAACCATAAATGCGAGATTTAATAGAATTGGGAATTTCTGTTATAAACATTTGAACTAACGGCTCCATGAGTTCCTTTGTTGATTTCCTGCCTCGTTTAGCAGGCTGAGGAGAGATAGGCTTCTTTCCTTTATCTCCATTTGGCTTCCTGCCTCGAGTTTTCTTTACCATCTTATAAAAAACAGGAAGAGACTCTTCTGATACTAACAACCAAAAAAAATTCCAGGACAGATACATATCAGAAAACTAAAAAGATAGGAGTTTTGTAAGCTAACAGACTGAGCATTTCCTTTACCCAGTCTAACAACAGCCGCAAGTTTCATTATCAGAAGTGAAATCCTTAAAAAAAAAACAGAGACACCAAGATATATAACTACACCGCTCTGAAAAAACCTAGAATTGCAACCCACAAATAACCCTCTTCCATTCGGAACCCCTACGAACCAAATTCCAAACAGCTAACTCACACCCAGTTACCCACAGCCAGAAGCCAAAACTGCTAACCCAAGCAACATGTAAACCATTAAAAAAATAGCAATAGAAGGCCCTAAGCAATAGCATAAAGCTCACAATCACGGAGAGAAGCAGAACGATTTCATCATTATCCACCAATCTCTTCTTAAAATAATGCAACATTCTTCCCAAATTCCGAACAGAGTGAAATAAAAATACTGGCAAGCTGAAGATAGAAACATATTGCAGAGAAGCCGACCACATTCCCCAACAGCAACATTCTTTCCAGAATAGAACAAAAGGACTTTTATACAAATAATCTAAAAACACCACGACTGGCAAGCTGGAGACAAAAACAAATTGTAAAGAAGCCAACCACATTCCCCAACAGCAACATTCTTTGCAGAATAGAACATATCGATTTTTATACAAAAAATCCAAAAACCCTATGACTATTTTTTGCATGCAACTAACTTTTGAAACTTTCGGCATTTGCCCAGACCAGGACCGAACAAACCACCATTTATACAAATAATCTAAAAATGCCATGACAATTTTCTGCATACGACGGAATTCTGAGACCTTCGGCAATTGCACATAGAGGATAAAGGACAATACATACCAAATAACCACCCGCATTGTCACCGTATGTTTTCGACTCTGTTCTAAGGTATACGCGTAACGAACTTCACTGAAAAACCACAATACTAAATAACTTACCTTTCCACTTGTATTACCCTTCCTCCTGTGCTTTTCCCCAAGACTCTCTGACATCCTCGCTGGATTAACTAGCTGGTTAGCGCAAGATATGAAAGGCATTTATTTCTGCATAAGAAGGTTGTCCTTTCAACCCGCCCGCTGACCCACCTCAAGCACGATCTGCATGCGACGACCACGTTCTCACCCTTCCTCCCCACGCGGCAAAGCTCGTCCATCGACATGAACACCTGGCTCCCTCACCATCATATTACACCCCGATTGGGGAATGATGTGGTCCCTTCCTACAGGATTCCATTCCCTTGAGACAATACCCCATAGATAAGTCATCTCTGCTTGCAACTCTTGCTGCCATGGTCGGTCGAGAAATCTATCACCATTATTGCAGGCCCAGTTTGCCAGATAATCCGCCGCTTTGTTACCCTCTCTTCTCACATGAAAATGTACAGTGTATTCAATTCCTTCCAATATCTGCTTAATTTATTCCACTAATATTGCAGTTCTCCATCTTTTACTGATTACCTCCCAATTAGCCCCCTGTTGAAGGTTCCTAAGTATACCAGTAGCCATTGCAGAATCCCCCTCTATTTCCAATCGATTATAATGTTCACGACTCGCAATTTGTAAGCCTAATTTCACTGCAGAGAGTTCAGCTTCATTATTCGTCGCATAGCCTATATCAATAGCTATTACACATTAGGTATTGCGCTCACCACTCAATAATTTGGTCAACCAACTAAAATGTTCTATAATTTAACAATGCCAAACATTATAATTTTTTTTTATTAACATATATCTATGTGTTGTTATTCGCTGTTAATTTAGACATCTTATTATACCTGCCGCCTAAATATAATGTATCAACTTTGCAATTAATTTAACATTAATTTATCATTGATTATTTTTTATTTTTTATTTTTTATTTTTCTATAATTTAACTTTAGTTATTTTTATTATTTAACTTAGTTATTTTTATTATTTATATTTAATTTTCTTATTTTTGATTCGCTAATAAAATTAACTTCTTATTGCCAAGATAGTCTTGTAATGACATATTCCACTTAAGTGCACGTTGCCCAAATACTTATTTTTAAAACGATAAATCTATCCTACTATCCTATTTAATGAGTGGTTGCTTCTTTTCATTTGTAAATTTATTAATTTATTAATGAGCCCTTGGGCAAAATAGAGTTATTCTATTTGTACGTTTGTGAGCGATGTGCGGCTGTTTTTCTTCGTTAGAATGTAAATTTTTTAATTTATTGATACAAGCTTTATCATTTGTTTCATGTGCATTTTGGTTTGATGAGCATTTCCTATAAGAGGTAAACTTTATATATATATATTTAATATGTGTAGAAAAAATATATATTAAACTTTAATATGTGTAGAATTTGGATATTATTTATTTAATATGTCATTTCAATTTTTATCCAATTTTTAAATGTAAAGATAGAAATTAATTTATTAACACAATAAACACTTAAATAACGAAGTTTGTAACATTTCATTTATTCTATATTATTTTAATAATAGTAATTTAGTCAAAACTAAAAAAAATTAGTAACTCATAATAACACACTATTTTTAATTAATTAGAAATGTGATAGAAAAACAAAAACAACATATTTAAATAGACATATTAATTTATTAATAAATTAGAAATGTGATAGAAAAACAAAAACAACATATTTAAATAAAAATTTTCTATTAATTTATTAACACAATGACTTAAATAACGATGAACTGAAAAGCTTATAAGTTTGTAACAATTCATTTATTCTATTTTATTTTAATAATAGTAATTTAGCCAAAACTAAAAAAAATTAGTAACTCATAATAACACACTATTTTTAATTAATTAGAAATGTGATAGAAAAATAAAAACAATATATTTAAATAAACAAAGAAAATGTTAAAATTTAACTTAAAGAAAAAGAATTTAGCTAACTTAATGTATTATAAAACAAGTGCAACTATATTATATATAAAAAATATTAAAAATTGAAAAATATAATTAATGAAAAAACACATTCCTAATGAATAGAATATCAAATCTATTCAATATCTAAAAAAAATCAATTAGTTAACAAAATTATATTATTAAATTTTAGAATATATATTGTACATATTAAATATATAACTATACAAAATATTAAATAATTTTAATTTCTTTATATTATGTAATGTGATTATATTGTATATAAAAATATTAGAAATTGAAAAATATAATTAAAAAAAAAACATTTCTAATAAGAAAAATATTATATATTTCCAAAATCTAAAAACTTAAATTGGTTAACTAAATTACATTATTAATTTTTAAAATATGCATTAAATATATCAAATATATAACTATATAAAATATTTTAATTGCTATATATCATGTTATATAATTTTAAGTAAAAATAACATGCAAATTTTTGAATAATAACAATAAATTCTTTTAATTAAATATAACTTATTTTTTTGTTATTATAAATTCCTATAATAATATTTTTATTTTTATCATTATAAATTTTCATAAAATATTACTTATTCATAAACTATATTTCATAATCTTTGTTGCAATACTGATCTTTCTAGTCTTTTAAGATGCCAAAATTATAGTGAGCTCTGGAGGCTTTTCTCCAAGCGTTTTGAGCATAGGAATAAAATCTTAAATCAAATTAAATAACTCTTTTCTTTAGGTCGGATAGACCAAAGATCGGTCTTAGTAGACGTTAACCATCATCATCATCATCATCATCATCTAACAAGAACAACTACCCTTTAATATATATATATATATATATATATATATATATATATATATATATATATATGTTTTAGAAAAATGTAAAAGTTTTTAGATGACTTTCTCAAAAAAAAACATTATCAATAAAATATGACATTGTTATTGTGGTTGGGTGGAATTGGATTAACAAAATACCTCAATTTACCAATTAGTAAAAACCTAAATTGATTAGATTCTAAACCTTTACACTAATATAAATTCTTAATTTTTTACTTTAATTTAACTATATTTAAACTAAACTAAGTAGCAACTTTATTACAAAGCAAAATCTCATAGACATACCCAAGACATGCTCAAACTCAAATTACAACATTTCTTTATTTACATTAAATAACAAGTAGTAACTACTCTATAGTACTTGTTGTAAAGTGCACTGAAATAGATAAATTTAAATAAATTTAAATGATGTGCAGTATACCGTCATACAAATACCTGACATGCAAATATAATAATTCCCCTAAAACACTATATTATTTATAGTCACCTATATTGAAATATGTACCAACGATTATGAATTATATTGTTTTAAATTAAAACATAAATTTCCCTAAGTACAAAATCATAGTGTAATGGTGAAACACATTTTAAATAAACATATTTCGAGTACAAAAGCATATAGAGTAACGGTGACATTTTGAAATTCATTGAATTAAATTTATATTTAAAATGTCAAGGTGTCACTTTCCACATACCAAAATTAATTTAATTTAATACGTCAAAATTAAATTTCGTATCTACATCGGGAAAGTACATCCATTTGATCCGTGAAAAAATAAATGGAGATGCCACTCTCTCTATGATTCCACTTTACATTCGTTTCTCTTATAATCACTGGAAAAATAGTTTTGTGTTACATGGCATTGGAAAGAGAAAATAGTCTATTAGTACAACAAAATGGTTACTTTTAATATGATAACAATGAATTCCATATACCCTAGAAGCAAGCAACTATTTTCATTCTTAGTAACTTAATAAATTGAAATATAAAAAAATAACATTTTTAAAGTTTTTTTAATCGTTAATTTATAAATCAATTAAATTTTTATATTTAAAAGTTTTTGTAATAGTAAAACATTATAATTTTTTAATTTTGCAACATAAAAAATAATATGAACTTAATTTGCTATTTTTTTTTTTAAACCATTAAATAAACAATATTGACAAATTGTACATATAATTAGAGGCTCATATATAAGAAAAATATACAAATAATTTTCAATTAATTACTTTATTTCTTTGCTAACAAGGTTATTATATTGTTCATCTCAATTTTTTTTCTTTTCTTTTCTTTTCAAAAAGAGATTAATATTTAAAACACACTATCATCTACATTGTTAGAAATTACATCATATTGCAAATTTTTAGTTTAATATAATTGTTCATAAATAATATTGAAGAGTTTAATCTATGAGTTCCAACCAATCAATTTACACTTGATGGACCAATATATCTATCTTTAATAAGAACATGATATTTTTAAAAAAGTTTAAAGCTGCAAATTCAATAATCTTGTGAAAATATTTTAATATTCATTTCATAAATCATCATATAGAAGTAGTACTTTGAATCAATGTTACTTCTTATTGTGTAGAGATGTCAATTGTCAAATAAATTCATGGTTTTACAAATAATTATCAATATCATATTTATAATTTTTAATTAACTGGCACAGACAAACTATTATGTAGCACTTGTTAATTATAATATTGTAAAAAATTATATTTTATATAATTAATATATATGGTAATATATATATATATAATCATAATCTATGATTTTATGATGAACTAGGTTAATAGGAAGTCCTTTGATCTACTTTCAATTAACATCGCCATATTTATAATTTATTAAATGCGTAAGTGCTCTAAATTTAAAATTAAATTCATATGTGCTATAAATTTAGAAATATGAGTTATGCTTTAAAAAAATAAAAAATTAAATGTATATATAATATATAAGTTTGGTTATATAAATCTAAATTTATATTAAATTATAGTTATGTTTTAAAGTTATATTTATATTATAATATAGTAATAAATGAATTAGATATTATAATAATAATAATTGTTTTTTCTTTTAATTATTTTGTGATTTAAAAATATGCAATTATAAAATAAAATTAAAAAAAATATATTTTATTTATATAAAACATGAAATTTAATAAATTATCATTCATATATATAATCTTCATATTTTATAAAAATAAATGATTATTATTTTCAAATCAAGTCAACCTAATTGAATTGGTTTGGGACTCAATTTATATCGCAATTTAAAAAACTCAATAAAGATGTCAAATCGATTTTAATATATATTTTTTTGAATTTTCAATAAATTATTTTTTTGAATTTTCAATTAATTAGTTTAGATATTTTTAATTAATTAGCCTAGTTACATTTTAATGTATAATTTTTATTTTTATTATTTTATTTTTACCAAGTACAAATGTTTACATAATATTAAATTATGTTATAATATTTTTAATTATTTATAATTATAATATATAATTAAATGTAAAGATATACATTGTTGATTTGAATTAAGAGTTTTAAATTTTGAAATCTCATAGTTTACACATTACTTCATAACAAGGTGATTATCAATTAAAATACCCTATAAAATATATAATAACTAAATAATTATATGAATATTATTTATATTTTAATATAATATAGTCATTTATATTATCTATATATTTTCATTTATAATATCTTTATATTTATATGTTAATTATTTATCATCATTAATTATATATACAGGTGTATCTATTTTGGAATATAGTTTTATAATTTTAATTTCATTATTAATAACTACTAAGTTGAACCTATACAGAATATTCTAAAATATTTTTAGTAGTGGTGATTGATTAAAGGTTGAGATTTCTCTAAAAAATAATTATTCTCTTTTACCAATTTAATTAATTTGATTAATTAAAAAATGACATATAATAAGTCTCATATGAAATAAGTTATGGTTTTTTAGGAATGTGTTGTTGATAAGACATGACTCATTGGATTCATTTTCATTTCTTGGATGAGGAGGACCTCCTAACGATTTTTTAGTGAGCTTGGGTGCTAGGGAGGGGTTGCCTATGGCTTAAGCATTGGTGTATAGGTTTTAATCCCTTAGTGGATAAGCCAAAATCACAATATATCTGGGTAAATTTGGTTAGATTCCCGCTTGAGCTATGGACTAGGTCGATTGTGACGAGAGTCACAAATTGTATTGGTCGTTTCATATATTTCGATGAGAAATCATTGGTGGCATTTGATAAATAGATCTTATGGGTCCTGGTGGAGATGGATATGGCAAAGGGTTTACCTGTTGAATTGGTCATCACTATGGGGGACTCCTCTTTCTACCATTGACTGCATTTCTAGAAGGTTCCTTTTAAGTGCATTCCATGCCATCAAACATGGAACCTTAAGGTGGTTTGTCGAGTTGTGAGGCTACATGGACCAAAAAACCCTCTCCCGAGCTTCAATTTGAAACAGAGTGGCTCTCTGTGGGTGGGTGATGTACCATTGGGGAGCTTAGCGACACAAAAATTTGACACCAGGCTGGAGGGTTCAAAGGATTCATATCCTTGTGATTGGGCTCCATCTTCAAGTGAAGCTTTTTCTCTTATTGTTATTTCCGCTCGTGTTGAAGATGCTTCAGCTAGGCATTTGAGATTACAGTGGAATACTACCAAAAGGGGTTTTTATGAAGCATCGTTCCTCTATGACCAACTCCAAAATATGCAGTGTTTCCTCCCCCCCATGTTAATTCCAGGGTTAGTGTTTCTGTGGTTGTTGTGGACAGGCCATATAGGGGTCCCATTGAACTCTTCTCTTTGGATGTTTTCTCTTGGGACGTTGATGAGCTCCATCATTAGACATATTTGGAGGGGTAAATAGTCACCTTTTTGCCTTCTTAGATCTCTTTTTCTTGCATTTTTATTATTATTTGGGTTTATGATGCTAGTATAGGTGGTGATTAAGGCTAACATACTCTGAGTGCCTAATATAAGGTTGAGTGCAGAAAATCATGATTTATTAAGCACTTTTATAAATATTTTATCACAAAGACTTGGAGGAGACATTAAGGAGAAAATATAGGAGGATTTTCCACCCTCAAAGGCAGCCGAAGGATCCCAAATATTCTCTCCAGCAATTCGAATTCCACAAGCAACCGAAGGATCCCCAAGGATTCTCTCCATCAATTCGAATTCTAGAGGCAATCGGGCAACCCAAAGAGGAGAGCACTCAATCTATGTTTACTTGGAGTCAAAGTGGACTCAATCACCATTTTCAAGGGAGTTGTTGGTATCTACCCTGTAGAATAAATAGAGCAGAGCTAGAGCTAGGAGGAGTTAGTCTATTCTAGTCTTGATTCCATTTAGAACTATTGTTATGAGCTATTAAGATTTTTGTTTTATTCAGGGATCAAACTTTCAGAGATGTATGCGGCTATTCATTTATGAAATGAGTAGACTGGATCCATTCGACTGATTTAAGTTTTAGAGGGCTAGGCTCATGGGTTAGGGCCCAATCAACATGCCTCAGCTTCTCTGTTGTTACTATATTTTCCCTTCTGTCATTTAGCTAGTTTTGCTTCTGCCATTTAGGTTAGATCTTCTTCTAATAAGTTTCATTGCTATTTAGTTTTTGTGCTTCTATTGTTTTAATTGCTTATGCATAGTGAAATAGAGGAAAAACTTCAAAACTGTGGTCAAGTCTCCCCCCCTCTCATCTCTGTCAATAGATTTCAAAGTAGGGCAGACCTTCCCACAGGCAAAAATTTCTTTCTGTTAAATTTTGGGGAAGAATTTGTTACCAAGTCCAATCCTTTCCGTCACCATTTCATCCTGCATTTTTGTCTATCTCCCGTGCATAATTTGCGGGTGTGTTCCATTTCTGAGCACTGCTCTTAAGCCTCCATTCCCTTGCTTCTCTTCTCATCTTGACATTGTACTTACCTTTTCTTTTCCCAACGCACTCAGCCCTACAAAACCTTATTTATCTGTTTTCTTCGTTCATGACCGCCTTATCTTTCCTATGCAAAACACGTGAAAAACCATTCAAAACCACCGAAACCCAACCTTCGCCTTTTCTCCTCAAAATTCCCTCTACCATATGTCGCACTTTGCAAATCGCAACATTTGGATTTTACCTTCAACACTTACCTCTCGTTCCTTGCAATTGCGGTATTGTGAAATCGCAATTCGCACTTCGCACCAGTTATCCTTTCTCCTTTAACACTTACCGTTGTTCTGGCTGATTACGATAGTGCGATCTCTCCCCGCTATCGATCCCACCACCACGTTGTCATCACAAATCACACTTCGCCTCCTTTAGGTTTTACCCTCAATGCTTATGACTCATTCTTGCGATTGCGGTATTGTGAAATCACATCCCGCGGAACGTACCATATCGCACATTGCACGACGAACATTTTAGTTTATTCCTGTTAAATCCTTAGCGCTATCCATTTAAAATTTGACCTCCATCGCATATTTCGATTCTTTCCACTCCAAAGCCATTTCTTGCGCTATACTAAGGTTTTATAAGGTTTTAAACCCCCTCTTTCCACTTCTAAGCGTTTTCCAATTCTTTTCGCTCCAAAGTCATTTCTCATGTTTTAATAAAGTTTTCTAAGGTTTTAACCCCCGATTTCCATTTCTAAGCCCTGTTCCATGCGCTAAGCCCTCAATTCGCTCCTTTATCCCTTTTTCTTCCTCCAAGCTCCATATTACTTCTTTGTAGTTAGAATTAAGTCATGGATAGTTTAGTTGCATGGATAAGAGCATGGTAGATAGATCATAGGATAAGTAGAGTGCATTTAGCTATTTGGCCAAGATAAGTGTGGTTTAGAATTAGTTTCTGTTAAACACTATGTTAAACACACACATGGTGTATGAGGAAGAATAAACACACACACAAGAAAATCAACACACAATGAAGGATAAGCGTGAGGCTTTATTATTTTTCCATTATACATGATGTACATTTATAGTACAATGGTGTGACTCTTGGTTTCATATTCCAAGGTCACTTGGACTCCATTGTGACTTTTCGCATTCCACACCTACCCATGGAGGATTAGGTGTTCCAACATCCCCCCTTAATCCGAAGGGGTATGTGTGAGTCCAAGAAGAGATTTGTAATACAAATTTGCAAAGTATACATGGCAGCACTTGGGCTGAATCAACTCTCTGAAATGTTGGAAAAAAGAGGTGGTTTAAGGATGACCACCAACACTGGAATGCAATACTTGTTGCAGTTCCCGGAAGTCTTCCAAAACTGGCAAGAAGCTGAAAGCTTCTGCTAGAGGAATTGTCCCTCATAAAAAAGGGAGACCTTCAACCTAAAAGAAGGGAGGTCTACTACCTGTGATGGTTTTAGGATTACCAACAACTCTGGAATGCTTGAAGCATTTCCTGGAACTCAACCAAAGCTAGCAAGAAGCTGAAGGCTTCTGCTAGAGGAAGTGTTCCTCATATATGAAAGGGAGACCTTCGACCTAAAAGAAGGGAGGTTTACTACCTGTGATGGTTTTAGGTTGTCCATCAACCAAAGATGATGGTTTAAGGCTGTCCACCAACCAAAGGCATGCTCATGGGCATTCGTGTCTCTGGCTACATCCCTGAATCTGGAATGACAAATTGTGGCTCAGGATCGCTTGAAATGTTGTGTCTCTGGATACAACTCTGAACATGGAATGAGAGATTTTGGCTCAGGCTCGCTTGATCTGACGTTGAATCTTGTACACGACCACCATTTCCCCCCCTGTCAGGGACAAGGTGAGATGATGGCGAAAACTCAACTGCAAGTTTGTTCAATATCCATGAACAAGTTTTGTGATATGTCTTAAACATCTTCTTGGTTGCTGATGCCCATTGCCAAGAAGTGATCCATCCAAGATGAATCTCTGTTCTTGCAGGAGGCTTGTTTCTGAAGCATCTGTCTGAAGAATGGGTGTGCTGACCACAGTGCTTGCATGGATGAAGATCAAAATAGTGATATTTCATATGGACAACTCGATCACAGTGTTGGCATTTTACAATATTTTGTTGTTGTTGTGGAAGTGGAGCAGGATCTGGAACAACTGCAGGTGAACTGTCATAAATAAATCCGGCACTCTGAAATATGACGGGCTTGGTGTAGTCTGGAATATGAAAGGACACATCCTTGTCATATCCAAGACTAGTTCTGTGCTTGTTGTGGACAAGCTCTTCCCAAGGTCTGATGATGGGCTTAGGAAGTGTAGGCTGAGCTGCTGCATCTGCATGTAACTCTGCTCTAGTACAAGGAACTGAATGTGAATCAACTGCAACTTTATCTTCTTGTTGCTGATGAGAGTCTTTCTCAATCTTCTGAATAGAAACAGGTTTAGAATGGTGACTCTTTTGCTGAAGTTCATCTTGTTGGAGCTGATATTCCAACTGCAAAAACTCAATCTTTTCTTGTGCATCTAGTAAACAACTTTGAATATTACAAAGAGCATTCTTGCTCATTTTTATCATATCATCAACATTTGAATGAATGAGGTTACTCAACAACTCTAATGCCTCATTGATTTTAGCCATTTCAACAACTTAGGCTCGAAAAAATGAAAGGGTGTCGGCTTCAATCGAAAATGCACCTGTTTACAATCTGATTCAACCTCCTTTCAAAAATTACAAATGACTCAAAAGAATTTCCAACTATGGAAATCTCAAAGCACAAAATCTGCTCCTCAAATGATGGAGGAGAATCAACAATCCAATAACTCAAATTTACTGATTGCAGCTATGAATGAGCAATATCTGCTCACAATACAATGTAAATACAATATCTCTGCAAAACTATTTGTATAAATGTACAGCAAAAACACTTGTGCAAGAAGCCTTTAAGGCAGCTGATTTGTTTTCCTTCAAAGACCTGTTAAAAATGATGGCAAACTTGTCTTCTTTCAGAAAATCATCCTTATGTCAATGCCACAAATCACAATGCAAAACTGCAATTTTCTCTATGTGTACTATCCATTTACTGCTATGTCATTTTCTCTTTGATGTTGTTCATTTTATCTCTCTGCTCTTCCTCTCTTCCTCTCTCTCTGCTTTTTTTTTAATTAATTAAAAATTTATTAAAAAATGAATTAATTGAAAATGGGAGGGAATTTAATAAATTAAAGACTGAAATTAAAATAAAAGGGAAGAGGGGAGATCGAGTAGGGGGTGTAAGGGTGTGTGCATAGAGTGTGGGAGAGTTTGCGTAGAGGGGGAGGACAGGGCCGAAAGGCCGTGTGGGAGGAGGGGTGAGATGGGGGCGGGTTGAGCATTGAAGGAGCGGGGTGTGACAGGGTGGGTTGCACAAGGGGGTAGCAGGTTGAGGGGGAGGGCTCGTGGGCAGGGTGTTGAGAGTTTGCAGGTGGTAAGGGGTAGGGTCGAAAGGCCGTGGGGAGGGCGGCCTTGAGTGAGGGTGGCTGCCATGAGACTAGGGGAGAGGTGACGAGTGTAGAGGGTTGGGGAAAGGAGGAATAAGGGGCAGAGTGAGGGTGGCTGCCGTGAGACCAGGGGAGAGGTGGCGAGTGTAGAGGGTTGGAGTATGGAGTATGGAGCGTCAGGTGGGGTAGGGAGCCGGGTAGAGAGGACTGGGTATGAAAGATGGAGTGAGCGGAGTGTTGCGTGAGGTCGGGGCAGGGCCGAGAGGGCGATGAGGTAAATGAGTAGGGGAGTGGTGAGGTGTAGCACGGTGGCAGGGTGTAGAGTGTATGCCGCAGGGTAGCAGATAGGGGATGTGGAATGCGTAAGGGTTGATGCAACATTGAGGAGTGGTGTAAGGGGCGTAGGGTTTTGGGAGGTGGGTGTTGTAGTTATGAAGTGCTGTAGTGAGTGGGGGGATGCAATGTGGTAGCAGGTTAGCCTAGTTTGCAGAGAAGGCCGTGGGGTTTGGAGATGGTTAAGGTGCTGGTAGGCCGTAGGGTTGAACTCAAATTTTTATTATTATTATTATTATTATTATTATTATTATTATTATGGTTATATTTTAAAACAGCAGAGTAGAGTAGAGTAGAAATTTCAGTAGGAATTTCACAAAATTTCGAGCAAAAAATTTGCAGACTTTCCAAATATATATCAGAATTGGAGAATTTGCAGAAACTTTCAATAAAAAACTCAGAAATATTTACTTAAAAAATCTAGAACTTTTCTTCAAAAAATTGCAGAGGGCCATATAGTAGCAGAAAATTGAAGAATTTGCAGAGTTAGAGATTTGCAGAAAAATTAGAAATCTCAGAATTTTTTTAGTGAAAACCTCATAAATTTTCCTTTCAGAAATGCACTTTGAAACACTATTCTAGCAGCTCTTCAAAATGCAGAATTTATTAGGCAGAAATTTCAGGAAGAAATCAGAATGAAAACCTTCAGATGCGCAGTGCCGCTCTTCTTCAAAACAAATTTCTGAATGTTGCTCCTTCTCAAAACTAATACTGCTCTTCTTCAAAACCACTTTCTGAATGCGCAAAATGTCAGCTGCAGAAATTCTCTAAATGCTGCAAAAATGCCAAGAATTTTTGCAGATATGCATAGGCCATAAACACAAATGGCTCACTCAAGGTTGAGTTGGTTATGTACTTCTCAACTCTGATACCATGTTAAACACTATGTTAAACACGCACATGGTGTATGAGGAAGAATAAGCACACACACAAGAAACTCAACACACAATGAAGGATAAGCGTGAGGCTTTCTTATTTTTCCATTATACATGATGTACATTTATAGTACAATGGTGTGACTCTTGGTTTCATATTCCAAGGTCACTTGTGTTAGAGTCAGCCTTTGCAGCCTTCCTTCAGTGATCAAACATGCTCTTTCAAAGTCATTTTAAAGTGTCAAGGTCAAATTTTTTCATTTCACTGAGTCTTCAAGCAAAATTTGATCACTAGGCATTAGGTCTAGGGTTGGTTTTCACTCTTTTCAAATTTGTCCAAATGTCAGTCCATGTCACCATTCAGCTGAGTGTACCATCATTCAGAGGGTTTTCATCATCATGTCAAGTTCCATTGAGTCATTTCACAGCTTGTTCATGCTTCAGTTGTGCCTTGGTAAGGTCCATTTCCCTCTCCTAGGGTTTTGGTTTTGGAGGTAATTTCTCTTGGATGGTCAAATCATTAGAAAAACTTGTATCCTAATGTTCATACACCTTCCCTATCATTAATGTACCTTATTAAACACTTCCCATCACTGAGATTCCCCAAATTCCTCATTTTTGCACAAACCCTAGTTTCTTGCCACAACTTGGCAATTTTCTAGGCTAGGCCTGTGTTTCGCCCTTTTGGACCCCTTCCTCTCACTCAATCTCTGAGATTCTACTTTCCCCTGCTTCCTAACATCCCCCCCTACTTCTAAAAATTTCTCCAAGAATTTAGAAGCCCCTTATCCTCTTCATTTCGCTTCATTTCGACAAAATCCCTTGTTTCACACATCGGGATAAGTTTCACTCAAAAGATGTTTTAGAGCAATAAAAAATGAATTTTGGAAAACCGAGAGAGGTTTTTGTCCAAAAAATCTCAAGGAATAAAAACCTCTTTCACTTTTTACACAGGTATCATGTTTTTAGAGAAATGTCAAAAATACCGTTGCCTCAAGAGAATTGAATGCACCTCTAAAGTGACCTTGGGAAAATCAAGATTTCTCCTAGCATGGTTGGCTAAATGACTTGCTTGATGAGTCAAATGATAACTAGACAGAAATACCTTTCCAATGAGCTATCATGAGCTCAATTTGGAGTTGAGTAAGACCTTCCAAAGTTGATTGCAACAGCGCTCTGCCTTGAGGCAGCCTCATTCTGCTCATTTTGACTAGTGTTGGGAGATTTGGTTTTTGACAGGGTAAATGGAATCCAAATTGCATAATTCAACTTTTTTTGGCAATTAGACTCCAATATATTTCCAACGAGCTATCACACGCCCGATTTGGACACCGGGAAGGCCTCCAAAATCTTCCTGCAAGAGAAACGCGACCCACCTGGGGCCCGAGCGACCCACCTGGGCAGAGCGACGCACGCAGGTCAGTTCAGCAGTGTAAGTTTGCAAGGGGCGCGACCCACCTGGGCTGAGCGACCCACGCAGCGGCTGCGCGACCCACGCATCAACAGAGGTCCGAAATTTCATTTTGAGCGCCCAGTTTCATTTTGGATCACCTCCAGCAGCCTTCAAACAGGTTTTTAACAATTGCTCAATGGTTTTTAATGTGTTGGTGGTATCATTGATGATTTCAAACATTTGAAATGGAAGAGTATACCCTGAAGTCATGGCAGCTTTGTTTTTTCAGGGTTTAAAATGTATATGGATGGTTTTATAAGTTTTTCTCCCACCTTGTATCATTGATATATATCCACCTTGGCATATGTGTCCAAACTCCACTGTTTTCATACCCATTATACCATCGTGGCCATCGTTATTGCTTTACCATTGTCAAGGCTTGTGTTCCATGGTGATTATGGTCATGTTGTGTCTCACTGCCCAATGATAAAAACATTCTCATAACTCTGTTTTCACTACCCATTGACACTTATAACTCTGTTGTTATTGCCCATTCACAAACACATTCATATGATGCATTTCTCCCTTTGACAAGATTTGCCCAATATTCTAAAGGCTGCCTACTTCCTTTGGTCAAGTTTCACTTGTAATTAAACAGAGATATTATCATTGTTTGTTTCCTTATGGTGTTTTGACGGTGGGGATATTTGTTGGGTGTTGAAACACACATCATAACTTTGTTTTCACTGCATCTATATCAGTATACATAGTGCCAATATCTTGTTCCAGGCCATGACAGAGACAGAGTCAGAGTATGAGCAGGAGTCGGACAGTGACTCAATCGTTGAGGTTGATGAACTGAGATGGAGCATACCAGTGCACCAGTAGTGGTAACATATCAGAGAAGCCACAGAGCTTTGTTTCAACATCACGACGAGTACTATCTTCACCCGGGGTGGAAGGGGTCTCGTTGACTTCATCAGCAACGCGAGTACTATCTCCACACGGCGTGGAAGGGGTCTCGCCTTCTTCATCAGCGCAGGTACATTCACAGGATAATGATGGAGACAAAGACACCAAGGTCCCATTTTTCATTTTCAACAGGTTGAACATACACATTGCTACATCATGACTGACAACAACACATCATACAACTGAGACAGTGTTTTCATCACAGGAACTGCATGCACCAGGAGAGCACTAAATGGCGGAAAAGGCCTGATCCACTCCGGATTTTGGCCGAGGCTTCATTGACTGGGCAGGACACATGATGGAGGATCTCCGCTACGAATTTGGGCAAATTCGGAGAAAGTTTTGTTATTTTCAAATTTTTGGTCTAAAAAACAGGTTTTGCAGCTACGTGGGTCGCGCGCTCATGCGCTCGTTTTTTTTTGAGACACTTTCTGGAGGAGATTTTTACATTTTTGGATTTTTCATGGTTAATTATGCATCCTCTGAAGTCAACTTAGCATTTCAACAAAATCTGGATGGTCAAACAGCTCAAAAACACCATGAAAATCACCTTGCTGCCACCTTTTGCACCAGCAGGAAGTATCTCTGGGAGAATGAGGTTTTTGAGGGTCAAATCAACTCCAAATTCAGAAATTCCACTTGGGTTGGAAAGTAGACATCCAGGGCTTTCCAACGAGCTATCATGAGCTCAATTTTGATGCCGGGAGCTACCTCAAAATCAGCCTGGAACATGAGCGACCCACGCAGTTCAGGAGCGACCCACCTAGAAATTTTTCTGAATTTTCAGCTGCCAGCTCAGTATTTCGCCTATTATGGACCAGTTTTGCTTATGGATAGAATTTTTGGGTTTTTGTGATGTAAATTCATGTTTGGCATGTAATTTTGGCTTGTTTTTATCTCTTCTAGAAGATTCACTCTCAAATGAGTAAGAAATCATGTAATGGATCAGTTTCCACTCTTTTAGAGGCAAGTTGTTAGCTGCCTAGATTGTAGTTCCATGATTAGAATTGGTTGAAACTGATCCCCGAAGAGGGAATTCGACCCCTAGAGGTGGGGAAAGGTGTTAGAGTGATCTATATATTGTAATTTCTGAGGCATTCTACAGGTTGGACTCTTGGGATACTTTTGATATCATTGTACATATTTTTCATATTTTTGGCTAAGGAAAGATCAGAGGTTTTGCGGCACTTGTTGGGATCCTTGTGGTGTTCTGTTCTTGATGGTGTTTCTTCTTTGTTTACTGTAAGTTTCTTCATGTTTAATGTATGCCATCCTTTCATATGCTTCTGAACTAAATTGAATGAGTGAATAAGGTTGAATCCATTGTTTACAATGCTTGGCCTTTGAATTCAGTTAGTTCTATATGTTTTCAGCTGTTTGGAGAGGATCCAAGTTCTTCTTTGCCCTCTTCAGCTCCTCGTCGGTCTAATCTATCCATATATCTAATTTAAAGCATCAAGATCATCACCTATCTCGCCCCAGCTTGAACTCTGCAAAGGTCTGACCTTATCCCCGGACCCAAAATTTGTTTTCCCATTACTCCAGCGAAAACCCAAAAAACCAAAAACCAAACATACCTATCTCTTTACTAGCCTAAAATCAGTTCTTATTGTAAGTCATCTCGCATCCTATTGCTTATTATCTCGAGATTGACGGAGAGAGCCCTCTCCTGTCCTCGTAGGGCTAGCTACGAGGCTGAGCGTGGTTTGATGTAGCCTTGAGTTTACTTCATTTCAGCCTGAGGTAGATTTGAGTCCTAACATAGTGGCGACCATACTGGGGAGAAACTCAAAACGTTTGCTTGTTATAGACGGAGTCTGAAGTCACGCCAGGTAGCCTTCGAAACGCTGTTGCTATGCATCAGCGAAGTAGATAAACGCTGCTTCAGTCGATCTCCGGTATAACTTGTAATCATAGTATTTAACTTGTAAATTGCCCCAGTACATGTATCAAGTTCAGATCTGATCGTTGATGGTGAACAACGGTCAGAAATCGCAAGGCTGAAATCATTCACCTGGTGACTTCATTCACTGAACAAATCCAAAAATAGATGCTTCATGGTGACTTCACTGCAGGGAGATCAGTAGCTGTGAGATTTTCAAGATGGACCGAATCACAAGAAGATACACTCCCATGAGCCGAGATCACATTCCAGGTTTTCCGAATAAGATGCCCAAGGTAGATTGGTCCAGGAATCTGCCTACGTTTAACGATGATGGTAAGAAAGATGCTGCTTTACATCTGATTAGATTTCACATGCATATTCGCAAGTTGAAGGTGGCTTTTCCTGAAGATTGTTTGATGAAGATATTCCTAGCCACTCTCGAAGGTGAAGCCCAATCTTGGTATGAAAATTTTCCGCTGGCCTGTATATATTGTTTGGAGGATTTTCATGCTATGTTCATTGAAAGATATCAAGTATCTTATCCATCATTAAATTTAGTTCATGACTGTTGCAAACATGCTTATTCTTTTATTGAAAGCCTGGAGAGATATTATGAAGATGATAATTTCATGAATGATGAAATCATGGAGGCTCTATATGAGAATCCATTTCAGCAACATGAAGAGAACCTAAAGGATACCTATCAAGGTGCTCAGGAGACTTTGCAGTAGGTTGATGGCCATATGGCTGAAAATGATGAAAGGGAGAATGTCATTTCAGATCTGCCCACGGAAGACAGCAGCATGCAAGTAAGTCCAGTTCTAATTGCAGATCGTGATAATGTCCAGACAACTACTTCAGATTCAGATTCAGATCATGATGACCAAGCATATCTTGTGTTGAAGCCCATCAAGGAGAACTCTGCTGTTGAAATCATCTGGGATGCAGAAGACACAGTAATGGATCCAAATGTTCTCAGTCATACTGTCAGCCCATCATTAGAACACAACCTTCATGAAGAAGCAATCCAGTCAGTTCATGAAAGTCAAAATGAGACCTTTGTGCAAGTAAGTGGTAAATCTCCTTTCAATAACTCAGTAAGAAATGATAGTTTGAATGCCCTGTCATATGAAGACAATCACTCTTTGAGCCGAAGAAAACAAAGGGCATTATCTCCTCTGTCTGAAGATGAGATAGATCAGCTATTGAAAGGTCATGTTCCAGCTCAAGTTAACGCAGATCTGCAGTGCACACATAGTCAGGAAAGTGTTGATGAAACTTCTTCCTCTTTTGAAAAAGATGAATGTTTTGTAATCAGTTGTGTAGATCAGCAAACAGATAATTTTTTCTTTCACAAAGATGATAAGGCTGTCATGTTTGATAATCTTGAAGATTGTTTTTTGTTTAAGAATGACCTAGATCATGAAATTGAAGAGTATATGCCAGAATTTCTCATGGTCAAGGAAACTACAGCTAACACTTAGATGGCAGATTTGTGCATTTCTATCCCTCAGAAATCAATTTCTATCCCTTTCAGATCAGAATCAGAAGAGAAGGACACCATGTTCTTTCAGCAGGAGGTAAATCTTCATGTTTTTCAGGATCCAATGGCAGATTTGTTATAGTCAGCTGTGAAAGTGATTATTGCAGTGTTCAGTGATGAAGAAGATCATGGTCAGCTATGTTTTTGGATGCCCAGTTATCAGTCTGTATTGTTGACCAGGAGTTTTGATCGGGAGAACCAGTTAGCAAGGCATCTGCTTGACTGGTTACATTGGAAAGCCAATTATACATGATTGTACATATTTCATTGGTATGTAGGCGGTTGTCATCATCATTCCAAATCTTGATGGACTACTGCCTTTTTTCAAAGCTTGGTAAATTTTTGTTTTAATTCAGTCCTGAGTCATTTGTGTTTGGTCTGTTGAGTCAGTTTTTTCAAGTCATTTCAGTTTGCCATCGAGTTGGTTTGAGTCAGGTTTCAGTTAAGTTTTGGTCAGTTTTCAGTCAAGTTTTCATTCAATAAATGTGTCAAAGGTTTTGGGTTATCCGTTCAAATAATGATTCCATCGCCCAATGGATGAAGGCACTGGTCTGCTCTCCCAAAGATCTGCCGTTCTTGGCACCTCCAAGGAGCTACCATCCCCATTGGAGCCAATGTTAGATTCAGCCTTTGCAGCCTTCCTCCAGTGATCAAACATGCTCTTTCAAAGTGATTTTAAAGTGTCAAGGTCAAATTTTGTCATTTCAAAGAGTCTTCAAGCAAAATTTGATCACTAGGCATTAGGTCTAGGGTTGGTTTTCACTCTTTTCAAATTTGTCCAAATGTCAGTCCATGTCACCATTCAGTTGAGTGTATCATCATTCATAGGGTTGTCATCATCATGTCAAGTTCCGTTGGGTCATTTTACACCTCGTTCATGCTTCAGTTGTGCCTAGGAAAGGTCCATTTCCCTCTCCTAGGGTTTTGGAGGTAATTTCTCTTGGACGGTCAAATCATCGGAAAAACTTGTATCCTGATGTTCATACACCTTCCCCTATCCTTAATATACCTCATTAAACACTTCCCATCACTGAGATCCCCCAAATTCCTCATTTTCCCACAAACCCTAGTTTCTTGCCAAAACTTGGCAATTTTCTAGGCTAGGCCTGTGTTTCGCTCTTTTGGACGCCTTCCCCTCACTCAATCTCTGTGATTCCACTTTCCCCTACTTCCTAACATCCCTCCCTACTTCCAAAAATTTCCCCAAGAATTTAGAAGCCCCTTATCCCCTTCATTTCGCTTCATTTCGACAAAATCCCTTGTTCGACACATCGGGATAAGTTTCACTCAAAAGATGTTTCAGAGAAAGAAAAGATGAATTTGGGAAAACTGAGAGAGGTTTTTGTCCATAACATTCCAAGGAATAAAAACCTCATTCACTTTTTACACAGGTATCATGGTTTTATAGAAATGTCAAAAATATCGTTGCCTCAGGAGAATTGAATGCACCTCTGAAGTGACCTTGGGAAAATCAAGATTTCTCCTAGCATGTTTGGCCAACTGACTTGCTTGATGAGTCAAATGATAACTAGACAGAAATAACTTTCCAATGAGCTATCATGAGCTCAATTTGGAGTTGAGGAAGACCTTCAAAAGTTGACTGCAACAGCACTCTGCCTTGAGGCAGCCTCATTCTGCTCATTTTGACTAGTGTTGGGAGATTTGGTTTTTGACAGGGTAAATGGAATCCAAATTGCATAATTCCACTTTTTTTGGAAATTAGACTCCAATAGCTTTCCAACGAGCTATCACATGCCCGATTTGGACACCGGGAAGGCCTCCAAAAGCTTCCTGCAAGAGAAACGCGACCCACCTGGGGCCCGAGCGACCCACCTGGGCAGAGCGACCCACGCAGGTCAGTTCAGCAGTGTAAGTTTGCAAGGGGCGCGACCCACCTGGGCTGAGCGACCCACGCAGAGGCTGCACGACCCACGCATCAACAGAGGTCCTAAATTTCATTTTGAGTGCCCAGTTTCATTTTGGATTGCCTCCAACGGCCTTCAAACAGGTTTTTAACAATTGCTCAATGGTTTTTAATGTGTTGGGGGCATCATTGATGATTTCAAAACATTTGAAATGGAAGAGTAAACCCTACAGTCATGGCAGCTTTGTTTCTTTAGGGTTTAAAATGTATATGGATGGTTTTATGAGCATTTTACCACCTTGTATCATTGATATATATCCACCTTGGCATATGTGTTAAAACCCCACTGTTTTCATACCCATTATACCATCGTGGCCATCGTTATTGCTTTACCATTGTCAAGGCTTGTGTTCCATGGTGATTATGGTCGTGTTGTGTCTCACTGCCCAATGATTAAAACATTCTCATAACTCTTTTTTCACTGCCCATTTACACTTATAACTCTGTTGTTATGGCCCATTGACAAACACGTTCATATGATGCATTGCTCCCTTTGACAAGATTTGCCCAATATTCTAAAGGCTGCCCACTTCCTTTGGTCAAGTTTCACTTGTAATTAAACAGAGATATTATCATTGCTTGTTTCCTTATGATGCTTTGACGGTGGAGAATATTTGTTGGGTGTTAAAACGCACATCATAATTTTCTTTTCACTGCATCTATATCAGTATACATAGTGCCAATATCTTGTTCCAGGCCATGACAGAGACAGAGTCAGAGTATGAGCAGGAGTCGGACAGTGACTCAATCGTTGAGGTTGATGCACTGAGATGGAGCATACCAGTGCACCAGTAGTGGTAACATATTAGAGAAGCCACAGAGCTTTGTTTCAACATCACGACGAGTACTATCTCCACCCGGGGTGGAAGGGGTCTCGTTGACTTCATCAGCAACGCGAGTACTATCTCCACGTGAGGTGGAAGGGGTCTCGCCTTCTTCATCAGCGTAGGTACATTCACATGATCATGATGGAGAAAAAGACACCAAGGTCCCATTTTTCATTTTCAACAGGTTGAACATACACATTGCTACATCATGACTGACAACAACACATCATACAACCGAGACAGTGTTTTCATCACAGGAACTGCATGCACCAGGAGAGCACTAAAATGGCGGAAAAGGCTTGATCCACTCCGGATTTTGACCGAGGCTTCATTGACTGAGCAAGACACATGATGGAGGACCTCCGCTCCGAATTTGGGCAAATTCGGAGAAAATTTTGTCATTTTCAAATTTTTGGTCTAAAAAACAGGTTTTGCAGCTACGTGGGTCGCGCGCTCATGCGCTCGCTTTTTTTGAGACACTTGCTGGAGGAGATTTTTACATTTTTGGATTTTTCATGGTTAATTATGCATCCTCTGAAGTCAACTTAGCATTTCAACAAAATCTGGATGGTCAAACAGCTCAAAAACACCATGAAAACCACCTTGCTGCCACCTTTTGCACCAGCAAGAAGTACCTCTGGGAGAATGAGGTTTTGGAGGGTCAAATCAACTCCAAATTCAGAAATTCCACTTGGGTTGGAAAGTAGACATCCAGGGCTTTCCAATGAGCTATCATGAGCTCAATTTGGATGCCGGGAGCTACCTCAAAATCAGCCTGGAACATGAGCGACCCACGCAGTTCAGGAGCGACCCACCTAGAGATTTTTCTGAATTCTCAGCTGCCAGCTCAGTATTTCGCCTATTATGGACCAGTTTTGCTTGTGGATAGAATTTTTTGGTTTTTGTGATGTAAATTCATGTTTGGCATGTAATTTTGGCTTGTTTTTATCTCTTCTAGAAGATTCACTCTCAAATGAGTAAAAAATCATGTAATGGATCAGTTTCCACTCTTTTAGAGGCAAGTTGTTAGCTGCCTAGATTGTAGTTCCATGATTAGAATTGGTTGAAACCGATCCCTGAAGAGGGAATTCGACCCCTAGAGGTGGGGAAAGGGGTTAGAGTGATCTATATATTGTAATTTCTGAGGCATTCTACAGGTTGGACTCTTGGGATACTTTTGATACCATTGTACATATTTTTCATATTTTTGCTAAGGAAAGATCAGGGGTTTTGCGGCACTTGTTGGGATCCTTGTGGTGTTCTGTTCTTGATGGTGTTTCTTCTTTGTTTACTGTAAGTTTCTTCATGTTTAATGTATGCCATCCTTTCATGATGCTTCTGAACTAAATTGAATGAGTGAAATAAGGTTGAATCCATTGTTTACAGTGCTTGGCCTTTGAATTCAGTTAGTTCTATATGTTTTCAGCCGTTTGGAGAGGATCCAAGTTCTTCTTTGCCCTCTTCAGCTCCTCGTCGGTCTAATCTATCCATATATCCAATTTAAAGCATCAAGATCATCACCTACCTCGCCCCAGCTTGAACTCTGCAAAGGTCTGACCTTATCCCCGGACCCAAAATTTGATTTCCCATTTCTCCAGCGAAAACCCAAAAAACCAAAAAACAAACATACCTATCTCTTTACTAGCCTAAAATCAGTTCCTATTGTAAGTCATCTCGCATCCTACTTGCTTATTATCTCGAGATTGACGGAGAGAGCCCTCTCCTGTCCTCGTAGGGCTAGCTACGAGGCTGAGCGTGGTTTGATGTAGCCTTGAGTTTTACTTCATTTCAGCCTGAGGTAGATTTGAGTGCTAACAACTTGGACTCCATTGTGACTTTTCGCATTCCACACCTACCCATGGAGGATTAGGTGTTCCAACAGTTTCATTTCTGCCATTTAATTTCAGCAAGTTAGCTTAGTTTCTTTTCAGTCATTTCCCTTTCTGCCAATTAAATTAGTTTCATTCTTGTCATTTTGTTTCAACACTTAAGTTTAATTTCCTTTCTGTCTTTTCCTTCCAGCAATTTACTTTACATTTGTCGTCATCATTTAAGAAATAGCATCCTTTCGTAAATCAGAAGAGGATGACATGAACATAATGCATCTGTTGTGTATATATCACTTTCACCTAAAAGTTTGTACAAACCCCGGGTTGATAAAGTAAAGTAGGGTAGCCCCTAGGAGTTGCAACACTCTTAGTGCAATACTAGGGCTCACCACTTTTTGCCGTCATTTCCGGGGAGGTGTCTAGTAGATATTTTGATTTTGTTTTAGCATTCTTTTTTTCTTTCCTTTCTTTTCATGTCACTTAAAAAATATTGAAAAATTACAACAAAGATCTATTTTTCATGCCTTGTAGGACTAGGAATACTCAAAGCCAAACCTTACCTAAAACCCCCACATTAGCTCCTAACCACCCTTCACCCTTCTTTAGTGGCAGTTAGATTGAACCCCCTCTAGGAGAGCCTTCTGAATATTTTGAGGATCCTATTTGGGAAGAAGAAGAAGACCTTGTTTCAACTAAGGGACCTGCTTCACCTATCTTAACCATGGCTAGAACCCAGAGAGCCTTTCCCATAAGAGAGGTAGATGGGGACACTAAGATGAAAAACATTAGCCCCTCAACTCTTTCACACGTCCATGGACTTACCTCTAAGGACCTTGACACATTCAGGTTTGAATTTATTGTTGTCTGTAGGACTTATGACTACACCTCTGATGATCATAGGTTGAAGCTATTCCCATCCACCCTTAAGGATGCAGCCTTGCCCTAGTTCATGGGTCTGCCTGAGGATAACATCACTACCTGGGCACAGATGGAAGAGACCTTCAGTAGCAAGTACAAAGACTATAGTAGGTCCAAGGAAACTAAGGATAAGATATTTAGGATGACTCTAGGGCCTGATGAATCCCTAGAGGATTATAAACAGAGGTTTCAATTGAACTATAAGAGAGCCAACTGTACTCTTGATCCTGACTCTCTTAAACTTGTACTTCTTCGAGGGATTAGTGAGGAGATGATAGAAACCTTGAATATGTTATCAGGAGGAGATATCTACCAAAAACCCTATGAAACAATCAAAACTGTCTTCCGGAACCATTCTAGGGCATTTACGAAGAAGGGCACAGCTAGCCAAAGTATATCCAATATCCCTTCCTCTTCTGCCTTCATAAAACATGAGATTGGAAACATGCTAGAGGAATTCAAGAGTGACATGATGCACACCTTTCCTTTGCAAATGGACACAATGCAAGTCAAAAGGAAGCAAAAGGAAGCAGAGAGAGCCTTGGCCATATTTTGTCCTAGATGTACCAGGAAACACCCAGGAAATGAATTTCCACTGAATGTCATAGAGGTTTTCTTAGTCTGTGAAGAGAATCATTCCACAGAAAAGTGTCCCTCCTTACCTGGACTTAAAGCTGTATATCAAGGTGGGGAAAAAATGCCAAAGCAACCCTGTTTCATCAACCAGAGAAGGCCTCAGGGCCCTTGGCCATACCAACAAGGTATGCAAGGTGCACCTCACTCTTACTATTACAACAACCAGAGTGCACCCATGCAACCTTGGTACACCCCCACTCCTTCATCCTGGTCTACGCCTCCTACTTGGCCTTCTAGCCCTTCATATCATCCTCAGCCAGTAAACCAACCATTTTAGTAGTACGTTCCACAACAACCTCAGTGGAACAATCCATCCCAAGGGTGGAGGCCTCAAAAAAATCAACTACCCACTCTAATGCCTCCACCCCAACCTCAACCTCATCTTACTAATGTTGCTCCACCTAGGCTACCTATACCTTCACAGCCCAAAGCGAACTCGAACAACAGAGAGGCACAACAGGCTCCTAGTGGATAAACATCCCATCCAGCTTATGGTGTGGAGATACAGGAGGTTAATCGCAGGTCGGGAAGGGTACTCCCAGACAAACATCACCCATCTCCACCTGTAGAGGTTGAGGAGGAAAAGGAAGAAGATAACACTAAGATCCAACAACCTCCTTTTCTCGAGCGCTTGATCCACCCTAGTCAGCACACCCTAGAGGAGACTGAACTCCTAGGAGAATTGGAAAATTTTTGTGTAAAGATACCACTTCTCCAAGTCATTAATGATGTCCCTATCTATAATAGGCTCATCAAAGAAAAGTGTTTCAAGAAACCTGGAAGGAGGAAGAGAGATACCCCCACCATCAATGTGGTAGGAAAAATGTCTGACCTGATGCTGGGGAAGGTGATATTTCCAAAATAAATGGACCCTAGTAGTCTAGTTGTTGATGTACATATAGATGGTGTCATAGTCCCAAACACTTTGATTGATTTAGGGGCTGCCATCAAAATCATGACCAAGGAAACTATGTTGAAACTTAATCTCCAAGGGACTTTGAGGAAAACCACAACAGTTCTGCAACTTACAGATCGGTCCATAGTAACTCCGGAAGGAATTGTTGAGGATGTTATGGTTACCATTGACTCTTGGGAGTATCCTACATATTTCCTGGTCCTACAGCCAAAAACCAAGTTTAATGGCTATCCTTTCATCTTAGGGAGACCTTGGTTAGCCACTACAGACGCTTATATTAATTGTCGGTCTGGAAACATGACTATCAAAAAAGGGCCCTTGTCTAAACAGATAGTGTTATATCCTCTAGCCCAACCTTACATTGATCATGATCTCCCTATATGGTTGGAGGATGAAGAGGATGAGTTATATAACACTGCCCCTATGTGTACCATCGATGTTATCCTTAGAGGGGGTAGCTTGATGAATATGAACTCATTGACCATGCCATTCAAAACCAGACCTCCACTAACACTCCTATCGAAACCCTAGTCAAAGAGTATGAAATCCAACCTTGGATGGAAGTGAAATCGTTAAGACAACCTCTGAAACCACCAAGGCTATCGAGTTTGGTGTTGAGATTCAACAAGATGATGATCCTAGTGAAAATTAAGCACCTACACTAGGTGGGACCCGCAGGCTATTTTTAGGTTATATGTCTACTTTTATAATTTGGATCAAAGTCTATTTCTAGCAATAATATATTTATAGATGGTTGATAAAATTATATGGATGGATGGGCGCCTATTTTTGGAATTCATGTGCGAAATTGTTTCGTGGAATGCATGTCTAAAAATAGAATGCATGTCGATTATTGTTAGCCCTTAATAATAATTAGACAATAAATAATAACCTATTCTCTCAAAGCACTGGATTTCAATTAACTGATGTGACAAACTAGTTAACTGAAGGAATTTCGAGTTTAAAGGTTGGTTTTTGGGACATACTAGTGGACTTCGTTGTAACTGAGTGATACAAAGTTGTAACAGAGTTTGATGTGTAGTTATGTGAGTTGTAAAGTAGTTTAACTTAGTTAAGTGAGTTAAACTCAGTTGTGCTAGTTGTAACTAGTTGTAAATAAAGATACATTAGTGAGAGATCAGTGAATTAAATATTAAATTAATTCACATGGAGTGATCTCACATGAAACTGAATATTTACTACTGTTAACTACATGCATGTGAGATCTAGTGGAGACCCAGTTGAGAGATAGGTGAAAGGCACAATTTAACTATCAGTTGTGACTATAGTGGGTGCACAAGTGCAACCAAACACACATTGGATATGCCAATGAGGATTCTATAGTAAAGGTAAGGAAATATCAAATTCATTCAGGGATTGTGATTAGGAGGGATTGCGCAGTGGAGGCAGGCTATCAGGAGGCAGTAAATTGGTGCATGTTTATGCCAATTTTTGTACGACAGTGTGAGACGATTGTATATTGTACTGAGAGATCTTGGAGTAGATTTTTGTATGAGATTGTTTCATGATCCATGATATATACATAATATATAATAATGGGGTTTTTAGCTTTATGATTTCCTAGTAAAAACATCTGTGTTATGTGTGATTTATCTTTCTTCATGTGTTTGCAATTGGCGATTAAATTTCAGCAAGAATTTAAGTAGAAGATTTTTGTATTTAATAGTGGCATATAATTGTTAGATCAGGAGAATCCGGAAATACATAGTTGCATTAAAAATTTCTACATGGTATCAGAGCAAAGAATATTGCAATATTGAAATAGTAGTTGAGTTTGTTGGTGGAAACAATTCGAATTTGCTGTAAGAATTTATTGGTGCGACAATTGAGTAAACATCGAAATGGCTTTCAATGGTTCGCGAATAGAGTATGCAATCGAGGGCAACTCGAACTACATTTCATGGAAGGATAGGATGGAGGTGATGCTTGAAGATAATGTCTTGAAGGAATTCATCAACAGTGATGTTCCTAAGCCCACTTTGACGGATGCTGCATTACTTGATTCCTAGAAAAAGAAAGTAGCGAAGACGAGAAGGATTATGTTGAAAGGTGTGCGAGACCATATTATCTCAAGCCTTCATGGGAAAGCCACTCCATTTGCAATGTGAAAGGCTTTGACAGATATTTTCCAAAGCAGCAGTGACCATAGGAAATTGGCGCTAAAGGATAAACTCAAAAAGATCAAAATGGAAAAGGGCGACAATATTCCTAAGTATCTCATAAAGTTTGTCCAATGTAGGGATGAACTGGGGAGTGTGGGAATCACGGTTGTTGATGATGATTTGGTGAGTTTGGCTCTCTTTGGAATTCCTAATAGTTGGCACAGTTATCAAGACTCTGTCAACGGACGGGAAAAACTATCGGATTGGGAACGACTATGGTCAGATCTAGTTCAGGAGGAGTTCAGGTGGAACACCAGAGATGGCTCTTCATCAAAGCATGATCATGAAGAGGATTGTGCTTTGACTTCCAAACCAAGGAAATGGAAGGGGAAGAAATTACACTCAAAATCCAAGGCTAAAGGTAAGAAACTGGATTTGTTCAAGGTGAAGTGTTTTCACTGTCATGAACATGGGCATCTCACCACTAACTGCCCACAGAAAAAGAAGAAGAAGAAGGCTATTGGAGCTGCAGCTGGTGAAGCCCTTGCCTTGCAATTTCAACTTGATTTATATTTGATCGCATGCTTGGTTTCAAGCGCAATGGGATTGGTGTGGTATCTTGATAGTGGTGCTTCCTTCCACATGACGGGAGATAAGGAGCTTTCAATGACTTGGAGGAGAAAGATCTCCAAATGCATATAGAGATGGGCGACGATGGACGATACAGTGAGACCAGCATTGGTACCATTACCTTTGAGAGGGAGCTAGGTAAACCATTTCTATTGAAAGATTTTATGCATGTTCTAGGTCTGAAGAAAAACTTGGTCTCAGTCGCGATGTTGGAGGACAGAGGTTATGATGTTGTTTTCAATGATGGAAAATATTTCCTGCGACATAAAACAATGGATCAAACCAATAGGATAGGGATTCGAGTCAAGAATCTCTACAAGTTGGAGGTAGATGGATGCACTACAATGGTGGGAAACGAAGAAGAAGTGGTGAGTCAGGATGAGGGCGAAATATGGCACAGGCGATTGGGCCATCTTCACCATGGCGCCTTGAAGATTTTGCAGTAGATTTATATTAGACTTCCCAAGGGTACACTTGCGCAGATAGATCAGTGCAAGGGATGTACTATGGGTAAGTTTGTGAAGACCACCCTTCATGAAAATGAGAACCATGCTTCAGTGATCCTAGAGAGAGTTCACACAAACGTGTGTGGGCCATTCTCGATTGATTCAACATCAAAACACAGGTATTATGTTATTTTTGTTGATGACTATTCTCGTAGATGCTGGATCTTATTTATGCAGAATAAGGATCAAACATTCTCAAACTTTTGTGAATTTAAAGCATTGGTGGAGAAAGAGTCGGGGAAGCAAGTGAAGGCTCTGTAGAGCGATAATGGTGGTGAATATATCTCGAATTAATTCAAAGACTTATGTAGCAAAGAAGGAATTAAAAGAGAAATCATAGCGCCTCCTAACCCATAGTAGAATGGGGTCGCAAAGAGGAAGAACAGAACAATTGTGGGTGTTGCACGAGCTATGCTGCATGATCAGGGTCTACTAATGAACTTGTGGGTGAAAGCATGCAACACTGCCATTTATGTGAAAAACTGTTGTCTTCATAGAGTACCTGGCATGAGTACACCTGAAGAAGATTTTACTGGTAAGAAACCGGGTGTGTCTCACTTTATGATTTTTGGCTCATCTGCTTATGTGCATGTGACCAAGAACGCCAGGAAGAAGCTGGAGCCAACTGTTGAAGTTGGGATATTTTTGGGGTACACAAAAACAACCCATAATTATCGTGTGTATTTTTCGAACAATCGAATGACTATGGTGCGATGGGATATACAATTCAATTAGGAGAAAGCCATGAAGTTGTCGCTTGAGAGGGAGCTAGACTTGCATGCAGAGGAGGAACTGATTAGTCCCAAAGATGAGTCTCTAGATGTGTATCAGCCACAGGAGGAGGTTCATGGAGTGGAGGATTCCATTCATGCAGAGCCAAACATCATAAATGGCAGAAGGCTTACCACAGAAGCTGAGAGGTTGAAGCTTGATGCGGCACAGAATGTAGGAGTCCCTACTTCACAATGCAGATAGAGACAGTCTCCTGACCAATTCACTGGATACATGCCTCTCATGAGCAAATGTATTGTGACTGAGCCATCTTCCTTTCAGGAAGCAGTGCATGAGCCCACATGGGTAGATGCAATGGTGGAGGAGTATGACTCCATTGTCAGAAACAGTGCTTGGGAAATTGTTCCAAGGCCAGCTGATAAATCAATGGTAGGTTCAAGATGGATCTGCAAGGTAAATCAAGCTACTAATGGGAGTGTTGAAAAGTATAAGGCAATATTTGTGGCCCGGGGCTTCTCACAGATCGAGGGGATTGATTATGAATAAACCTTTGCACCTGTCGTACGGTATTCTTCCATAAGGACCATCCTCACTCTCTCAGCGTAGATGGGTTGGCACATTCATCAGATGGATGTGAAGACTGTGTTCCTTAATGGAATCATTGAGGAAGAAATGTACATTGAACAGCCTGAAGGATTAGAGATCTTCAGTAGCGATTCACATGTGTGCATACTCAAAAGAGCGCTATATGGGCTGAAGCAAGCACCTCGTGCTTGGTACACTCGGATCGACAACTATTTCACTAGACTTGGCTTCACCAAGAGTGAGGCAGATGCAAACCTATACCAGATTGTGGTGGAGGGTAATATTTTAATCATTATTCTTTATGTTGATGATTTAATACTAACTGGTGATGAGAAGTTGATACAACCATGCAAGGAGGACCTTGCAAAGGAGTTTGAGATGAAGGATATGGGCCTCCTTCACTATTTCCTTGGATTGTAAATATGGTAGCGAGATGGTGCACTGTTTGTATCTCAAGGAAAGTATGCAAGGGAGATACTCGAAAAGTTTCACATGGAGGACTGCAAACCCATGGATACTCCTCTTCTAGGAAACTAGAGGAAAGAGGATGCTACATCTGGAGAGGTAGTGGATGCTACTGTCTATTGACAATTGGTGGGTTTGCTCATGTATTTAGTTAATACAATACCAGACATATTCTATTCGATGAACCAACTTATTCAAGCGATGGTTAAGCCAACCAAGCTCTTTTGGAAGGCAGGTAAGCATGTCCTGAGATATCTCAGGGGCACATTTGAGTATGGCTTATGGTACAGAAAGATAGATGAGGTGAAGTTGCATGGCTTCATGGATGCAGATTGGGAAGGCAGCCCAATGGACAGAAAGAGCACATCAGGAAGGGTTTTCAGTATCAGATCTACATCTGTTTCTTGGTACAGCAGGAAATAGATATCCGTGGCACTCAGTTCAGCGGAAGTGGAATACATGGCAGCAAGTCAAGCTGCATGTGAGGCTATCTAGATGAGGAAGATCCTGGTTGGTTTGTTTGGTTCTCATTTAGATCCTACAGTGATTCATTGTGATAATTATGTTGGAAATATTGAGAGGGGGGGTGAATCAGTATTATTTTCAGTTGAGCATTAGTTAATCTTCAATTATTATCAGTGTTTGTACAATGATAGTAGCAAACAAGAGGAACACAAATGCACACAATTTTTAAGGTGGAAACCCACTCCATGACAAAAACCACCTAATGCTTTTCTAATAATTCTTTTCAACTCCAATTGAAAATAAAACTCCAACTTCCTAGAATCTAGAAAAGCATTCTTCTCCAGCTCCCACTGGATGGATGCTCCAACGCCCGAGATTCTTTATTAGTTAACTGAACGGATGCCCTAACACCCAATGAGCTACAAATCACCCTAGCACCACCCTACCACCCTATAGAAGAATAAAAGAAGAATGGACTCCCGTACCAGGGAAAATGGTCCACTTTACAATGATATAGAATGATGGAGAAGAAGAAGATATACTAGACCATAACCCAAACTTTGAAAAAAACACCTAATGATGATCCTAGACCTCCCAACGTTGCCTCTTCAACCCTTGGTAGATAGATACTAGTTCAATTTGTACAATAATGTATTTACAATGAATAGGTAGAATGATACCTTTACAATGATTGTATGCAATGCTGCCCACTTGAAGAATTCCTTTGATGAAATTCTTGCTGCTGTTATGCACCTTGGATGCTGCTTCTTGTCAGTGCTACCCTCTTCTCGCACTATTTTCTTTTCTCGCCGTAGAAATTCTAGTCCTTTGCAATCCTTGACAATACATGATCTAGCTTTTTCTTTCCTTCTAGGAGCTC
Source organism: Pinus albicaulis (assembly GCA_034641835.2). Lineage (NCBI taxonomy): Eukaryota > Viridiplantae > Streptophyta > Pinopsida > Pinales > Pinaceae > Pinus > Pinus albicaulis. The sequence continues at coordinate 522,974,505 of CM076581.1, forward strand.
GATATTGAATCTGGTGTATCTCTATTATTTCAGATCTTCAATATCTGATTTTCGGTCCTATAGTAGTCCTCTGAGTTGTCTTTCCAATGCCATAGGTCTAACCCAATTTTGATTCTTCAAGAGGGAGTTGTACCCAATTTCTCACAATTCCCTAATTATGTAATGTTTCAGCATAACACACTTGTATGGAATGCCACATGTAATTGTTTCTTCATTTGGATCTGAAATTGATAGAGAAAAAATTACAGACTGTGTGCTATCTGCCACTTTTTGAAAATTTCCAATCCGATACTCAGCGAGAGATTTATGATGAATTTACCAAGGTCACTTCTTTGAGATGAATTTCAGGAGCCTACAAAAACCCTTACTTCCACAGATCATATTTCCAAAAATATTGCGCACCTTGATCTGAAATTTTTACTACCGCTTCCTTAGGATTTTTGCTTCACCTCATAACAATTTCAGCTTCTAAACCTTCGTAGAAAAAAAGTTAGAGTGAAAATTCCATGATGACCTGTTTGAGATGGCCAAATCCCTTGCATAAGGAGGAAATGAAAATCACAATTTATATGAATGCTTAATTTGAGAGGGGTTTCAACAAGTGAACGTGGGAGGAGGATATTTAAAAATATTAATTATGACTTTTCAATGAACCATGCCCCAACCCCATGGGGTTTTAGCCCACCAACCGGGGCAAAACTTCAAACATGAATATCTCTCAAACCGTGAAGAATTACATGGCATGCCATATATCAACGGAAACATCTCGACAAGTAGAAACCAGAAAAATCATTATTGACCCAGAATATATTAATTTGTTAGGTCAAAATTCCCATCCAATATTGGGTTAGCCTCTGGTGCTACTTGGGTTGACATTAATGACAACCGCTAATCAATAATCTCCCCCTTTAGCATTGATGGCAATGCAAGTACTCCCCCTGCGATCATGACACCTCTTCCTACAAAATTCTTCCCCCTTTGACATCAATGGAAAAGGGTAACTCCCCCTGAGATAAAACCATCCTACGGACCTGTACACACTTCCACTCCCCCTGACACACAACCGTCCTGTAAACCTGTAATCTGCTTCCACTCCCCCTTTATATTCTGAAAAAAGGAAAATCTAATGAGAAATTGGGATAATCCCAAGCTTCTGGCGAAGATATTTCAATGCTGGTGAATATTTAATATGTGATTCTTTTGGTGCTGCTTGGAATTTTGCTACTTGTCCAACTGCTTGCATAACATATGGTCGAGAGGCTATTACATATAGAATACTACTAATCATAGATCTATACAACCTTTGATCCACATCCTTAGATGAGTCATCTATGCTCAATTTGCAACCAAGTAAAGATATCTCGAAATCACTTTGCACCTGTGCAACAAAATTCTTAATTAGTCGATCATCATTTCTACCAATTATTGTATCATCCTCTTTAGCTATTAGACATGCTTTAGTTGCTTCATCCAGAACATATATGTTGTTTGGAGCTCAACTTGCTGTAGCCACAATTTCACCATACACACCTTTCGTGATTTCACATTTCGTGGAGTTGAATAGTATTGTGTGTCCTTGATCACACATTTGTCCAACACTGAGCAGATTGTGATTCATGTTTTCAACCAATAGAACATTTTTGGCTAGAACATCTTTGCTTCCGAGAGTGACAATACCTGATCCTAGAACATTTTAAGATCCATCATTTCCAAAGGACACAGTTCCATCCTTCTTCTCTTTTAGAGATACAAATTTATTTCTATCTCCAATCATATGCGTTGAGCAACCGCTATCAACATACCACGCATATTTGTTCTTTTGAGCCTTGAGAGCAAGAGCACAATTATCATTCTTCTTCTTCTTCAATGTTCGTTCATTCTGTGACTTCGAAGATTCTTCTGGAGGATTTTCAAGTCTGTAGTCTTTGGCTATGTGTCCAAAGTTTCGACATTTGTAACATTCAATATTATTTCTTAAATGTTCAAATCTATTGATATTTCGCTAAGCCCTAGGAGGTTCATATTTGACAGATCTCCTGGAATTGTATTCGTTCCTAGGGTACGTGTGACATTCTACAGCTTTATGACCAAATTTTCCACATGAATAATAGTAGCCATAAAAAATATGTTAGTACCTGGATGGAAATTTTCGTCGAGGAATTGTCTTCCAAGGCTGTTTTTGCGAATCTTGTCCAATGAAGTCTACATGCATGTCAGATCTCATAGGTTCATTGTATTTTGTTGTAGAAGTTTCTGCTTCTTCTTCTTTATAACTGATGCCATTTTTTTCATTGTAAGATCGTTGATTGTTGATGAGTTCTTCCAATGCCCTTGAGCTGTTGGCATAGTTTTCGATAGTTTTTCCTTTCTTCACTTCCTCATGCAATGAGACTACTTTGGCTTCTAATTCTTCCCTTTCTTGGTTTCTTCTTCTAAATTCTTTTGAAGTGACTCTTCAATGCATTTGTGTTCTTCAACTTCAATTTTGAGACCTTGAACTTGTTCTTCAAGTGTTTTGGAACGGATCTTCTCCGCCTTGAGATCTTTTATAAGCTTGATTGCTTCCTCATAAAATTTGTCTATGGTCCATCCTTCTTCTTCGTTGTTTGATACCTCTTACTTATTGTGCTTGGCCATAAACAGTACTCTCTCATTGGCTTGTTCTTCACTACCATTGTCTTCATCGGATGATGAGCTATCTTCTTTAGAGAGAAAGTTACTTTTGGATCCTTGCTTGTTGAATTTCTTAAAGCCTTTCTTTCTTTTTGAGTTGCCATTAATTTTGTTTGGACATTTTGCTGCAAAATTAACGACCTCATTATAGTTGAAACATATCAATGGAAGTTTACCTTTGAATTGTCCCTTACCAATTTGAAGTTTTCTCGTGAAGTAAGCATATTCTTCATCTGAAAGACCTTCTTCATCATCTCCCTTTTCTTCACACTTGTAGGTGCATGTCTTTTCAATTGAAGGTTGTTTATCCTTATTGGTTTTCTTAGATGCAACGAATGTAGTTTCTAGATGCGAAGTACCCTCTTCTTCATCAAGTCTCATTTCATATTCTATGAGAACTCCATGTAATTCCTCTTTTCTAAGTTTGTCCATATTTGCACTGTATTCTAATACTGATACCTTTGGGTTGAATCTCCCTGGTAACGTTCTAAGAATCTTCCGTATAATAGTCTTCTCATCAAATGGCTCTCCCAATCCTTCCAGAGTACTGGTTATTTCATCAACGTATTGAAAGTATGCAACAATGTTGCAATCTTCTTTAATTATGAGTTTCTTAAATTTTTCTCTATAGATTTGAAGCTTTGCTTCTTTGACATTTGAGTCACCTGCATATATATTCTCAAGCTTGTACCATACATTTTTGGAGGTTTTACAACCCAACACCTTATGATAAGTAGATTCAATAAGTCCACTGATAATAATATTCTTTGCTTTTGCATCATTTACCAAATTCTTCTTACCTTGTTCATCCGCGGTTGATGTAAATCCATTTTTAACAGTGTCCCATACTTCGTAACCTTGTGCCAAGAGATAGACCTCCATTCTTCCTTTACAAAGTGCATAATTATTTTCATTGAATAGAGGTACACCATTCTTGGTATGCTCCATGACCTCCTTCTAGCTATTAAACTGCTATTGAAGGAACTTGGCTCTAATTCCAATTGTTGGAAATACTGAGAGGGGGGGTGAATCAATATTTCTTTCAATTAGAGCGTTAGTTAATCTTCAATTATTATCAGTGTTTGTACAATGATAGCAGAAAAAAAGAGGAACACAAATGCACACAGTTTTTGAGGTGGAAACCCACTCTGGGACAAAAACCACCTAATGCTTTTCTAATAATTCTTTTCAACTCCAATTGAAAATAAAGCTCCAACTTCCTAGAATCTAGAAAAGCATTCTTCTCCAGCTCCCACTGGATGGACGATCCAACGCCTGAGATTCTTTAGTAGTCAACTGAATGGATGCCCCAACACCCAATGAGCTACAACTCACCCTAGCACCAACCTAGCACCCTATAGAAGAATAAAAAATGAATGGACTCCCGTACCAGGGAAAATGGTCCACTTTACAATGATATAGAATGATGTAGAAGAAGAAGATACACTAGACCATAACCCCAAATTTGACACAAACATCTAATGATGATCCTAGACCTCCCAACACTGCCTCTTCAACCCTTGGCAGATAGATACTAGTACAATTTGTACAATAATGTATTTAGAGTGACTATGTACAATGATACCTTTACAATGATTGTATGCAATGCTGCCCACTTGAAGACTTCATATGATGAACTTCTTGCTGTTGTTATGAACCTTGGATGCTGCTCTTATCATGCTACCCTCTGCTACACCTTGCTTTTCTTTTTTTTCGTAGAAAGTCTGGTCCTTTGCAACCCTTGACAACACATGATCTAGTTTTTTTTGCCTTCTAGGAGCTCGATATTGAATCTGGTGTATCTTTGTTATTTCAGATCTTCAATATCTGATTTTTGTTTCTGTAGTATTCCTATGAGTTATCTTTCCAATTCCATAGGTCTGACCCAATTTGGATTCTTCAAGAGAGATTTATACTCAATTTCTCACACTGTCCTTATTATGGATTGTTTCAGCAGAGCGCACTTGTACGGAATGACACGTGTCATTTTTCTTCATTTGCCTCTGAAATTGATAGAGAAAAAACTACAGACTGTGCACTATCTACCAATTTTTACAGAATTTCAATCCGATACTCAGAGAGATAGTTATGATGATTTTACCAAGGTCACTTCTTTGAGATGAATTTTAGGAGCCTGCAAAAACGCTTACTTCCACAGATCATATCTCCAAAAATATTGTGCAACTTGATCTGAAATTTTTACTACAGCTTCCTTAGGATTTTTGCTTCTCCTCATAAAAATTTTAGCTTCTGAGTTTTCGTAGAACAAAATTTAGAGTGAAAATTCCACGATGACCTGTTTCAGATGGCCAAATCCCCTACATAAGGAGGAAATGAAGATCAAAATTTATATGAATGCTTAAGTTGGGAGGGGCTTCAACAAGTGAACATGGGAGGGATCTTAGGAGTTAAAAAAATATTAATTATGACTTTTCAATGACCCATGCCCCAACCCCATGGGGTTTTAGCCCACTAAATGGGGGTACAAACTTCAAACATGAATATCTCTCAAACCGTGAAGAATTACATGGCGTGCCATATATCAATGGAAACATCTTGACAAGTAGAAACCATCAAAATAATTATTGACCAAGAATATATTAATTTTGTAGGTCAAAATTCCCATGCAATATTGGGTTAGCCCCTGGTGCTGCTTGGGTTGACATCAGTGACAACCGTTGATCAACAAATTAGAGTTGCATTAAAATCTTGATTAATTATGTGTTTCATGATAGATATAAGAATATAGATATCTGGTATCATCATATCAGAGATTGTGTGCAACAGAAGATCAAGTTGCTTTAGTACATTCCTACGGAAGATCAGGATGTCGATATTCTGATGAAGGTGCTCACCAGGAGAAAATTATAATACCATAGAGACAGGATCGGGGTGAAGGATAATCCCTTTCTTGTTGAGAGGGAGTGTTGAGATTCAACAAGATGATGATCCTAGTGAAAATTAAGCACCTACACTAGGTGGGGCCTGTAGGCTATTTTTAGGTGATATGTCTATTTTTAGTAGTAATCTATTTATAGATGGTTGAGAAAATTATATGGATGGACAGGCGTCTATTTTTAGAATGCATGTGCGAAGTTGTTTCGTGGAATATGTTTAGTCAATTTAGTGTCCTAAATTGCTTCCATTAATTATCAACCAGGGCTTGTAACTTTGATGAAGTGTAGTGCACTGTATGTGCGTAAGTGTCCTTTATCTTACTTCGTTGTTTTGATGTTTTTCTTATTATTTTGGGGGTTTTGTGGTTTATTCCTTAGTATGCTATCCTAGGCTTAAAAAGTGAAAGTAAATCTAATTAAAAAGGAAGAAAGGGAAGTGTTTTAAAACTAAGTTAATTTATATGAAAGAAACCAAAGTTTATTGACAAGTTTTAAGGTCTAGTTCTAAACAAAAAGATAAAGCAAGTACTTCAATAAGTAAACCTAATCCATGGATCTATAACTCAATAGAGATCTAAGAAATGAAAATAGGAAATGCAATTGATAACTCAAAAATTGCATTAAATCTAATCATTTAGCCATTCTTGCAAATCATATTCAGATCAATTTTTATCAGAATGACCTTTAAAGAGATTGTTAGTTGCAATGGGATGAGGTTCTTCTAACTACAACTAATTAAGTTAATAACCAAATTATCACGTCTCATCCAATCTTGAAGCCTTCACTCCTTGGTATGGCTCTCATACAAATCAATTATTCTCTTAATTTTAGTAGGCAAATGATAGAAAGAATGAAATATTAAACAATCACTGTATCTATAATTCATTAACCATTTCAGTATAAGATTTGTTAAAAATAGGAAAAATGGCTTTTACTTGGTTGAATAGAGAAATTGGAAACTATGAAAGTAATGACAGAAAATGAAATCTAAACAATCACTATACCTATAAGTCATTAACCATTCAGTGTAAATATTTGGTAAAATAGACAAATGGTTTTTACTTAGTTGGACACAACAATTGGCAATTATGAAAGCAATGGCAGAAAGTGAAATCTAAACAATCACTATACCTATAAGTCATTAACCATTCAGTGGAAAGATTTGGTAAAATAGACAAATGGTTCATTAGGGGAATTTTGAGGTCTAAAATGGGCCTCCTAAGGAAAATGTACAATCAAAATTCACTTTATGAGAACCAATCACATTTTAGGGGATGGCATCATCCCTAATGGTTGAGGTGGCATTGCTTGAGTTAAAGGTACTTACTTGTCACATTCTCAATGGTGGATAAACACTCATGGTTAACCATGGTAGTGCTCTAAGTACTTTTAAAGTCAAAGTAAAGTACTCTTAATAAATGTCATTTCACTCTTTTTGAATAAAAACATATTATTGCCATTTCATATTTCTTGAAAGAAACAATGCATATCCCTAAACATTTATTATATTATATTAGATTATATTATATTATATTATTTTTATATAGTATATTAATTACATGTTATTATACAATTTAAATAATATAAATTTTAATTAATAGCATATAATATAATAAAGAATTTATAAATTTATATTTATATTTTATTTTAAGTTATTTAAGTACAAAGTAAAAATGCATTAATTGTTCAATGATAATGACTTTGTCTTGAAAAGATCATTCTTATTTATAGTCACATCAATACATTTTTTTTATTAATTATATTTTGGTATAACTTTTGAATTGAATTTAACTATGGTTACATGGATTGTGGTGCAAAAAGTGAATTGCAAATTCATAAATACTATTTTATTGGTTTAGCTATTATTTTATTATTTCCTTAGGAGGATTTTAGACATCAAAATTCCCCTAATGTTTACTTAGTTGGACACAACAATTGGAAATTTATGAAAGAAATAAACTTAAGCATGAGCAGAAAGAAATACTAAACAAAAATTGAAGCAAATCTAGCTAGAAAGCATAAAAACCTCCTTAGGTAGCAGGGGCCCTCTGCTACCAAGTTGTTGAACTCCTTAACTCCTTAAAAGTGGGATCAAAATAGCATCTGGGAACTGATATCCTTTATTAAAACAGAGTATCTTACTGTATTTCTTAACTTGTGCTACAAAAAGACTTAGCTTTCTCAGATCTACAAAACCTTTATTTATAAGGAAATTGCATAACTAAATATGAATAAAGATATCTACAGGTGTATATTCGAATTACAATCAAATTGGGACTCTTAGGATTCATGTTTTGCTGCGAAGAAAATTAAGAGTCCTAATTTCTATGTGAAACAGTCTCTTAACTTTGATCTTTGACCATCGGATTAGGCCTTTTTATTTGTCGATCTGGTCCTTGTGGATAGGAAGAAATCCACGTAAGAAGGATTCTGAGACTACACATGTAAGCCATTTCTTCAACTAACACCTGTAACATATTCAAACACAAAAATAGTTGCGAAACGCCTGATTGGCTACGGAACATCTGTATTTTGTAGCTATACTGCACAAAATTATTAAAACAACAAAAACCATGAAAATACAATATGTTAATCAATTGCATATATCCTCAAGGCAATCCTAAACATTCTTCATTGATTTAGGCTTATCAATTGATGAAAGAGAGGTGAGATGAGATGATGGTTTTGTAAAGGAAAAGGAAACTCTAGGGTTCAACGGAATGCATGTCTAAAAATAGAATGCATGTCGATTATTGTTAGCCCTTAACAATAATTAGACAATAAATAATAATCTATTCTCTTGAGGCACTTGATTTCAGTTAACTGATGTGACAAACCAGTTAACTGAAGGAATTTTGAGTTCAAAGGTTGGTTGGTGGGACATGCTAGTGGACTTCGTTGTAACTGAGTGATACAAAGTTGTAACAGAGTTGGATGTGTAGTTATGTGAGTTGTAAAGTAGTTTAACTTAGTTAAGTGAGTTAAACTCGGTTCTGCTAGTTGTAACTAGTTGTAACTAAAGATACACTAGTGAGAGATCAGTGAATTAAATATTAAATTAATTCACATGGAGTGATCTCACATGAAACTGAATATTTACTACTATTAACTACATTCATGTCAGATCTAGTGGAGACCCAGTTGAGAGATAGGTGAAAGGCACAATTTAACTATCAGTTGTGACTATAGTGGGTGCACAAGTGCAACCAAACACACATTGGATATGCCAATGAGGATTTTGCAGTAAAGGTAAGGAAATATAAAATTCATTCAGGGATTGCGATTAGGAGGGATTGCGCAGTGGAGTCAGGCTGTCAGGAGGCAGTAAATTGGTGCATGTTTATGCCACTTTCTGTATGACAGTGTGAGACGGTCGTATATTGTACTGAGAGCTCTTGGAGTAGAGTTTTGTATGAGATTTTTTCATGATCCATGATATATACATAATATATGATAGTGGGGTTTTTAGCTTTATGCTTTCCCATTAAAAACATATGTGTTATGTGTGATTGATATTTCTTCATGTGTTTGCAATTGGCGATTAAATTTCTGCAAGAATTTAAGTAGAAGGAAATTGTATTTAACTGTGGCATATAATTGTTAGATTAGGAGAATCCAGCAATACATAATTGTATTAAAAATTTCTATATTTGGCCCATCCAGATGTTTGAAAATCAACCCAAACCTCTCAAACGAAGAAGAGAAGCAACTATGCCAACTTCTGAAAGAAAATATTGAAGCATTTTCTTGGGATTACAAGGACATGAAAGGGGTGTATCCTTCAGTATGCAGACAAAAAATTTACATCAAAGAAGGATGCAAGCCTGTGAGACAACCCAAAAGAAGAATGAACCTGACTGTAAAGGATATAGTTAAAGAAGAGCTGCAAAAACTATTGGATGCGGGGTTCATATATCCTATATCTGACAGTGAGTGGGTATCTCCTCTTGTCCTAGTCCCAAAGAAGAATGGGAAGAGGTGAATTTGTGTTGATTATCGAGAACTTAAGAAGGCCACCAAGAAAGACCATTTCCCTTTGCCCTTTATAGACCAAGTCCTGGATGGCCTTGCAGGGAAGAAGTTATTTTCCTTCTTAGATGGGTTCAGTGGGTACAATCAGATTAAAATCAGCCCTGAAGACTAGGATACACTACAAGAAAAAAGGACATTGGTGAGGGTCATGCTTGTGATGGACCTGTAAGGTCCGTCACCAATGTCACATATGGTGATGGTCCTTAAAAAAGTGTTGTTGTAAGTGTATATAGTGATGGTCCTTTAAGGTCCGTCACCAAAGCCATTTTCAATGACACTTTTGGTGAGGGTCGTTAAATTCCCATCACTATTTCTGTCTTTAGTAGCACTTCTAGTGACGAACTTTTAATGACACTCACCAATGCCATTTTTGTTACTTTTGGTGACGGTCAAAAAACATTCGTCACCATTGATCATTCCAATGTGTTTTTGATGATGTTATGTTATTGTTAATATGTTTTTTTGTCAACATATAACGATTTAATACCATTATTGTGGAGTATTTTTTATAATATGTCCAAGGCCATAGTGGTTAGATTCAATCATTTTTTTAAGAAGTAATTAGTGTGTATCATTTCCCTTAAATAATGACTAGTCGAATAGAGTTTTCCTATGAGTCAACACATGATTCATATCTATTAAGTTTATTATCTAGAAAATTCCCTTTAGATAAAGTCCCACTAGTTTGTGTAGGAAATATATTATTTAATAAATAATGAAGCTCTATCAATTGTATTAATGAAAAATACCTAACACTCCTCTACAATCCAAGCACACCTTAACTTAATGCTTTGGCACACACTAACACCTTTTAGAACCTCACATGTCTTGGAACATCTTTGTACCTATAACATCTTGCCATTACACTGATACCCAAGCACATGGTGGCATGTGCTAGCACAACATAGAACTCTCCTACCATGTGTTGGCATGCATGTAGTCCCTAGCATGCCCTGGAACACCTTGGTTGAATGTGTTGACATACATTAGCACTTGGCACACACTGCCACTTGGAATTTATTGGGACCTATTATTAGTATGGTTAGCATGCCCATTTTGAAAAAGATAAAGTCCCAAATTATTAACCCCCTTATTGGTTCTTCCTTTTGTTTCCTTGAAACTTCTTAACACATATTGACATACCCTAGTGCCTAGCACATCCTTAGCACCTGTCATGTATTGGCACTATTTGGCACATATAAGTAGAACACCTTGCAACTCCCAAGCACACTTTGAGACTTCTTTACATGTCTTGATATTCCCTAGCATGCCTTACCAATCCTTATCATACCTTTTCACTCCCTTCTTGGCATGACAACTAGCAGTCATTAACACTAGTCCCTAGCACATGTTCCTCGTATTCACCAACTTCCATGAATTTTGACCTAGTGCTCCCTTAATTTTTTGTAATACTACTCCTTAACACTCCTCAACATGCATTAGCACTCTCTAGAACACCTTATCACTCTTCAACATTCCCTTCCACTTCATAGCATACATAACACTCTGTGACACATATTGGCACTTGGCACATGTTGGCGCTTGGAAAGTATTAGCATGTATGGAATACATTGACATGCCTTGGTATAATTTTGCATGGTTTAATATTAAATTTATTTGAGATCAACTGTTGGAAAGTAGATGAGAAGCAACAAAGGAAAACTTGGCACTTAGAATGCACTAAGACTTTGTACTTGGCACCTATTGTTGCCTAGTGTTAGCATGCCTAGCATGCCTCTCTTGGAAAAGGTAAATTGATAACTTATTAACTCTCTTATGTGTTTATTACCTTGTAGTTTAACTTGTTTCTCCCTTATTTTGCCTTGAATGTCCCTGGCACACATTGACATACCCTTGCACATATTGGCATGCCTTATCGCTTGGCACATCTTAGCATGTTTGACATGCCTTCACACTATCTGATGCATCTTAGAATTCCCTAGCATGGATTGGCACTCAAGTCCTCACATATAGCCTTTACATATTTTCATGACTTGGGAACCCAATCAATTCCTTGGCTACTGCAGTTCATGTGACAATATTGGCTTGCTTCAATCGCAACAACTTGACCAATTGCACCAACTACAAGTAGATTGTGCCTTGCACACCTAAGAATTTCCTATAACTCATATTATGCTACTCATGTCCAAGCTCAACTTGTCCCACTTGAATATTTACCAAGACAAGGATCACATGATCTAGCCATGGCCATAAAGCAACTAAGAAACATAGCTTACATAGGAAATATTTCACATGTATGTTGAGTTGGTATAAATAGTAGAACATTAACTGAGAGTTTTCAAGAACCACAATATGCACAAGGCACACAAGATATAAGCCGACACAAGTCGATTGCCCAAAAACTTATACACAACAATGTGCAATATGAAATTATCTAGAATAGTTTAAAACATGAGCATGTAGCCAAAGTGTGCCACATCTCATATAAAAAAATAGCTAAAGGCAAAAAAATGGTGTGCCTAGCACAAAGTGATCTCCCTTTGTCTAAAACTACTATGTCGAGCCCCATATAACAACCATAGGCTTGCCTCCTATAAATCCTATTCTGAACTTCTCCTAACACACTTCGTCCTTAACACACTTGAATTCGCTCACACTCCCTGTCACACACTCTTATTCATTCCTTTCCATGCATTTTGACCTAGTTATCCCTTGATATGCCACGACACTCACTAAAACTCTTCAGCATGCATTGATAGTTTCCAACATGTGTTATCATGCCTTTTCATTCCTAATGTGCATGCGTTGACCCTCCATAGCTATCATGCCCTCACAACTACCCTTACTTAATTTGAAACTTGGGAACCCAACCAAGCCCTCGCTTGACTACAAGAGCTTGACCAAGTTATTATTACTACAACTAGATGATGTTGTTGAATTGTGTAGCTTGGGAGGTACTCCACAAGCCTAGTGAGATGGGTTTGTGTGAGTTTGGTCACAAAAGGATTTGTGGGAAAAGAAGCCAAGCAAAGGGATTTTGGACCCAAGATGGGGTTTAAAATCTAAAAGAAAATTAAAAAGGAAAATTAATATTTCCTAATGTAAAAGTGGATAAAACCAGTAAGTTATAGAGGGTTCCTAATAGGTCTAAGAAAACTATTTAAGGAGGCCTTAGGGTGAAGGAAGGAATGTCAAGGGAGAAGGATCTCATTTGATCAAGGAGGCGAAGAGAGATGTCATCCTAAAGTAGGTTTAGTAAGGGTTGCTAAAGGGAGGCCATGATCATCCTCCAAGAGCAAGATCATCATGTGAGGGTTCACAAGAATGTTGCATACCTTAATGGTCGTTTTGAGATAGGAAGTAGGATGGCATATTTTTGTTTCTCTTATGGCAGATCGAGCTTAAGAGAGGTTGCTCATGAGAATCTGGGCATGTGATTTCAATGGTGTCTTTGTGTGAAGGCTGCATCAAATTATGAAATGTTGAAATTTGCAACAAGAAACATTGAAATTAGAAACCCGAAAGGAAAAAAAAAATGCACCCACACTGGTGAGCAATTTTGATGCATCGGGAGTGAGGAATGTGGGGCATCTAATTTATTTTTCCCTTAAATAAATTGGACAATAAATTGTAATTTCGTCTCATAACAACTTGTGTTAGTTAACTAAGTCATGATGACTGAGTTAGCTTAACACATTCGAGTTGAGGGTCTAAGATGAGGCATGCAAAGGTATTAATCTAATATTTTTGGAGTCCAGTTGCAGTTGATGCATTAGTGGGGTGCAGGTGTGAATTAGTTAACTCAATTAAATGAGTTAAAATCAATTTAAATAGTTCTAACTAATTCATGAGCTATAGAGAGGTCAGTCCATGAATTAAATTAGATTTAATTCACAATGAGTGATCAATTAGATAACTGATAATTCACTATTAATAGCAGCATGCATGTTAGTTCCGAGGAAGCCCCAGTTGAGACAGAGGTTAAAGGGAACATAACTATTGGTTGTGTTTATACTAAATTTCCCATGTGAAATTATAAATTCATTGGGATGCCACGATGGATTGCGCAATCAAGGAAGATTGATTTTCCTAATTAATAGGGAGCTAATTCCCTAGGAATTGCATGAGTAAGGCAGGCTAAAGGAAGGCTAAGAATTGGCTAAGTACTAAACTGAGTGTGCCTAGATTAGCGAGAGACAATTGGGAGAGTGTTGGAGAATCTCATCATAGATTAACCATTGTATTGTTTGATGATTACTTGAATTAATACACAATAGAGATAGAGGGGTTTTGAGTAGTTGCTTTCCCCAGATACATCTTGTGTTGTGCGATTGATAATTTTTTTCTCTTACTTATATGTGATTGTGCAATCATGTTTTGTTTCCGAAAATTGTAGGAAGGATTCAACATCTTGTTTTAGTACATTACATGACTAGAATGAATCTCGTTGGTTATATTTTCTATAGGGTATCAAAGTAGGAATTTTTTGGGTGGTGAGTTTACAGAGAATATTTGAAGATTTTGGTGTAAAATTTTCAAAAAAAAATCATATAATTTGGATTCCCTGCAAAAAACTACCGCAATGGAAAATCAATTCGGAGCTTGGATGAGGGAGATATCGTCGATTTAAAATCAAATATTTTTTAGAAAATTTTGTAATGGTAGGAAAATTACAATGTGCGCGAGTCAAGAACCTATATGCACTTGAGGTAGTAGATGCATGCAAAGCTTTGAGGAGAAAAACAGAGGTTAGAGACTTGGCTATTGAGAGGGAGTACAAATTACCTCTCAACATGCGGCCTTCAAAGCAGTTTCAAAACGTTGTGGACCAGCAACAATTGGAGAAGCAGAGAGGAGACCGAGTGGAATTTTCCACTCAAGTAGAGACCTCCATGAGGGGGAAATTTTGATCCAAAGGGGTAGAGGAAGCACATGCAACCATACCTCTAGGTGAAAGGTGGGGTGATGTGTAGACATAATCCCAAGATAAGAAATTTGGGTAGGGTCCATTGAGATGGTGTGTCTCATGGATCGAACCTAGCTATGAGGAGTCCACAGTACAACAATAGCAGGAAGGATCAGTCAGATGTTAGGAAGACAGAATTCAGAGTGACAAATGTTAGATACTGGAGCACAGATCAGAGTTGGCAATAGTGCAAACGGCATGGATGCAGATGCTAGCAGCAACGCGAAGAGTCTAGTAGACAGGTGCAGTACCTAGAAACGATCAGAAGACTCTGATGAAAAATGAATTATATTGATTCAGTTGTTTAGAGGCTATTCAGTTTTAGGATTGCAGGCGAAAACAACACTAGTTAAGTGTTGCATGAAAAATTCCAAAGGTACCGGATGGGATAAATTGAATTCCTTTCTTGTTGAGAGGGAGTGTTGAAATTTGCAACAAGAAACAGTGAAATTGGTCACCATAAAGGACAAAAAAAAAATGCAGCCACACTGGAGAGGAATTTTGATGTACCAAGAGTGAGGAATGTGCGGCGTCTAATTTATTTTTCTCTTAAATGAATTGGACAATAAATTGTAATTTCATCTCATAACAACTTGGGTCAGTTAACTAAGTCATGATGACTAAGTTAGCTCAAGAAATTTGAGTTGAGGTGGTCAAGGTGGATATTGGTGGCCACCCTCCTATTCCACTTGGGCCCTCACCATTTTCTCTTTCAGTTTTCCAGTTTCCTTAATTATAGCAAAATTTACTCTTTTTGTTAGTTTTTCGCGTCCTGAACTTCCCTCGGAGTTTTGAGGCCTCAAACAAAATTTTTGTTTCATTAAAGTTTTAGTGATTTCATAGAAACCACATTAGAAGTTGTAGTCCTCAGAGATATCTTTCTGATGAGGTATCATGTGCGTCAAACGGAGATAATATGACCAAGTTATGACCCCAGGAAATTGGTTGCCCAACTACCCTCAACGGGGCCCATAAACTCTTGGTGTTACATCTCCTCGGGTTATGGTTTTCTCTTATTTTTAAATAATAAAAAGGCCCTTGAGCCTTATTGTAACACAGTTCGGAGGCATTTAGCTGCCACATCTCTTCTCAGAGATAAGCTACCATCGCCCAAGCTACTTTTTTTTTCCATTATGTCTGTAAGCATTTTTCAGTATTTGATATTAATGAAATGAAGTGTTATTCCTATTTCATCTCTATGTTTATTTTTATTTTTGTATTTTATTGTGTTCCTACATATTTCTGTATCATGAGGGTCTAAGATGAGGCATGTAGACATATTCTAATATTTTTGGGGTCCAATTGCAGTTGATGCATTAATGAGGTGTAGGTGTGAATTAGTTAACTCAATTAATTGAGTTAAAATTAGTTTAACTAGTTCTAATTGAGTGATGAGCTAGTGAGAGGTCCATTGAATTAAATTAGATTTAATTCACAATGAGTGATCAATAATATAACTGATAATTTGCTATTAATAGTTGCATGCATGTTAGTTCTGAGGAAGACCTAGTTGAGACAGAGGTTAAAGGGAACATAACTATCAGTTATGTTTATACAAAATTGTCCATGTGCAATTATAAAGTTATTGGGATGCCATGATGGATTGCACAATCAAGGAAGATTGATTTTCCTAATTAATAGGGAGCTAATTCCTTAGGAATTGAGTGAGCAAGGTAGGCTAAAGCAAGTTTGAGAATTGGCTAAGTACTAGACTGATTTTTCCTAGATTAGTAGGAGACAATTGGTAGAGTGTTGGAGAATCTCATTATAGATTAAGCATTGTATTGTTTCGTAATTCCTTGACTTAATACACAATAGAGATAGAGGGTTTTTGAGCAGTTTCTTTCCCCAGATACATCTTTTGTTGTGCGATTGATAATTTATTTCTCTTACTTATATGTGATTGTGCGATTGTGTTTTGTTTCCGCAAATTGTAGGAAGGATTCAATATCTTGTTTTAGTACATTACAAGATCAGATTGAATCCCATTGGTTATATTTTCTACATGAAATAGAAGAGAGGGTTGATACAATCTTGTCTTGCAGTGGTTATAAATACAAACATAAATGGAGGAGGGCTTGCACTGTAATTTAGAGCCAGATCAGAAGTAGACGCAGGCGTAATATTGACTGAGCTAACCCTAGTTTGCGGGTCGACATTGAGATCTGAAGTTCATGTCAAGATTTAGTCAAAGAAATGCCAGAAATTTATGGATCCATATGAGCTAGGTTGAGTCTCTTATGGAGGCAAGAGCCGTGGTTTTTTCTATGAGTGGATAGGGTTTGTTCTAAAACAATTAGAAGTACATAAGTATAGTGCCCTAGTTAGGACAATTTCCTAGCATGTTTAGTTCATAAGGTATGCCCTTAACACTGTGAAAAAATTGCGTAGAAGAAGAGAATTTGTGACCCTTAAAGCGAGGTTTATTTATAAAATATAGATTATAGATCTGGAAGATGGTTTGCAGATTCAGTATGTGTGGAGATAGCAGATCCAAGGGAGGGTGGAATCTAAGCAGAAGATTGAGCATGCAGAAGAAATGTGCCATGTGAAGAATGGATTGACATGTAGAGGAGTTGATTTGGTGGAATATCCATCGAGTTTTAGACAGACATCTGAAGCAACCTAAAAAAAATTAGTCAATGGACTATTAGTGGTTGATTTGTGACCCTAGCTTAGTCATCTATAGATTGTTAGAAGGATGATAAGAGGAGTATTTTAGATTTATTCATAGATTGGAAAACAAAGTTCAAATTGTCGATACACAAGAACAATGATTTTGAGAGGACTCAAACCATTGTTAGGTGGAATATTTGAAGATCCCTAGATGAAGACAATATTGTGAGCCCTAGATCAGTAAAAATAATTGACTTTGGTTGGGCAGATTGATGGTAGTCCAAGTATAGTTGGAGGGTTGTTAGGTGACTATCAAAGAAGAGTCCTAACTCTTGTACTTGTGAAAGACAACAAGATTGGTAGAAGGATAGGTGTATAGGGCCTAAGGATGTGCAGACTTTGAAGGAATAAAGTAGCAATCAAGTGGCCCAACCAACTAGCCCTAGTTCACTATATTGTAGAGGATTAATTCAGTGAGAAGAAGGGTAGCCTCCATAGCCCTAGACTTCTCATCTTAGCGCCATAGTATGGAAAAAGTGGGCATACCAAAGAGTTGTTCACAAATGTATTTGTGAAAAAATTGCTACCACTCAAACTAGTAGTGGACTTAAAATGGGTTCTTAAGAGGGCAATAACTAGGACAAGGGAAACGGTGGAGGCTTAGCCTATTGTCACCATAGCTAAGGCTCCTTTCTCTTCACGAAATTTCACTGATGGGAGGAGTCCTGGTAGTTTAGGAAGTCACTTGTATATATAGGTCAATGAATAGGTGGGAAGTGACCCTAGAAGCCCTTTCCCTAAGATAGAATAAAGAGTGGGACATACTTGCCTTTTAAGCAAGGGACTTGATCTTCTAGGGAGAGAGGAGGGGGATTGAAGGGTTGAGGGAGCAGAATAAGACTTATGAAGGAAGTTATAAATACCTAAAATCCCTTTGGAACTTGGATTCCCAAATGTTCCTTGATGAAATGCCTTTGACACCAAATGGGACCACACGGGGCCAAGTGGACCCAACCCAAGTTCGAGGATGGAATTTAGCAACCAATAATATTCCTATCTTGGAAAATGTGAGGGGAAAGTATCAGGTAAGAGTTTTTACTTCGATGGGTCAAATTGATCCTACTAGGTTCTAGCCTTGGGAACACCTATGCAAAACTTGATCCTAGAGCTAGGGCTTGAGGTATCTGAAGATTCCATCATCAGAATTGGCCCAAATTATGAGGAGAGTGAGGGGACCCACCAATGCAGTTGCCTCTAGGAGATCGAAGTTTTCCTTTGGCTACATTCTTGGGAAATTGATGCCCTAGGTGACCTAATGGGGCTAGACCTAGGGAAAAATGGAAAATTGTGAAAAACTGAGGGGAAATCATCACCCTTTTTGAGGTACTAGTGCATAATTCACTTGGGGATATGGATTCAGGGGTGATAATGAACAATAATTTAGTTTCTTGATCAAGGAGGCCCAGAAAGTCAACTTCGTCCAATGTTAGAAGAAAACGAAAAGTGACCTTCAGGAATTTATACTTCATATAAGTGGTGAAATTTTATTGATATAAAGTGATCTCTAAGACATTTCATTCATCCAACAATGGCCCATACATTAAATAAGCTAAATAGACACATAATTCCACATTTCCATCATGCATCAATTAGCCCTAGTTATAACGAAATTTAATAGTATGCAACAACAAGAAGAATAGCGTTAAATTTGCCTCACAATGTTAGAGAGTATATATAACCAGCTTCACATTTTCAAAAAAAAATCTCCAAAATAAAAATAGCCCAATTCCATACATCAAAATGCATCCATCATCCAAAATAGTCCTCAAGGAAAAATGTGAAGTTCTCTAAAGATAAAGAGATCCCAAGTCAAGTGATGATACAAATGAATCCAACTAACTCCTATTTATACATTTATTAGGAGTTGATCGAACTAGCTTATGGGCCTACATTAGCCCCTAAACATAAAATAATATGCAAGTAACCCTAAATTTTGGTGACAATCCCACCAAACTATCTCATACATGGAATAATATGCCTCATAAGAGGTTAATTGATGTACTAGGGCCTTCTAGGAGGCATAATTGGGTCCATGAGTGCCATAATGATGCATGGGACCCATAAAAAGTGTTGGACAAGGGGGTGGCCCCTTGTTCTCCAAACATTAAACTTGTGGTGCTCTCATTAAACTTGAGGACTAAAAGGGTTGTATGTGGCCACCATCAACAAGTAGGTCAAGTGTTTTCTTGTTCATGATCGATTGGTTGTCAAAGGATTGACACCAATCCCTATTTGTATTCCTTGTATCTATGTGATTGTGAAGGGTCACGATCCATGGTACAAGAGCTCTAGCTTGTTGTATTGTAGTTTGTAATGTAATGAAGAAGGGTTTGCACACTAACACTCCCTGACATGCCCTGACACTCTAGCATACCTTGGAATTTCATAACATGTAACCTTGCTAATCCCTCCTTATCACACTTGAAACTCACTAACACTCCCTATCAGACACTCTTATTCATTCATTACCATGCATTTTGAACTAGTTCTCCCTTGTGTTTCCATGGCACTCCCTAGCACGCATTGACACACCCTAGCATTTGGCACATCCTAGCATGTCGCCCTAGCACTCTAGC
This sequence comes from Pinus albicaulis, assembly GCA_034641835.2. Taxonomy (NCBI): domain Eukaryota; kingdom Viridiplantae; phylum Streptophyta; class Pinopsida; order Pinales; family Pinaceae; genus Pinus; species Pinus albicaulis. Next base: position 522,994,286 of record CM076581.1, read on the forward strand.
ATTCCTTGGCACTAACTTGCATACCTTTAAAGTCCCTCCTTAGCACACCTAGAACTCATTGATACTACCTATCAGACACTCTTATTCATTCATTTCCATGCATTTGACACTAGTGCTCCCTTTTTTTTCCTTGGCACTCCCAAACACTCTTCCCTGGCATGCATTGGCACACCCTGGTACCTGGCACATCTTCTCATGTTTCCCTGGCCTCTAACATTCCTTAACACTGCCTAACATACCTTAACGTCACTGCCTCCTTAGCACACCCAAAACTCACTGACACTTCCTGTCACAAACTCTTATTCATTCATTTTTAAATATAGTTTTATCTGTTCTGTTATGATGAACTGTCTAGTGGAATATCTATGATAGTTTACGAATTACCCTAACATATATCCTTTATGCAAGTCATATGATGATATTTATTCACACTTATTTATCTCTAGTTGTCCCAAAACAGTGCAGGTCATCACCATCACCCTTGCAAAATTTAACATGATAGGCTCATGGACCTATCTAAGCTTGGAAGAAAAATTCAAAACTTAGTTACACAACATGATGGAAGATTTTTATAAAGGTTTCCCATGATTTCTAATCAACAATATCTAGTGGGATTCGAACAAAAACACATTTTGTTCATGATAAATATCCATGATAGTTTACGAATCACCCCAACATATAACCTTTATGCAAGTCATATGATGATATTTCTTCACACTTATTTATATCTTATCCCGACACAATGCAGGTCATCACCACCACCCTTGAAAAATTGAACATGATGGGTTTGTTGTCCTATCTAATATTGGAAGAAAATTTCAAAACTTAGTTACAAAACATCATGGAAGATTATTAAAAAGATTCCCCATGCATTCTAATCAACAATATCTAGTGGGATTGGAATAGCAACACATTTTTTCACGAGAAATATCTAGGATATTTTACGAATCACCCCAACATCTATCCTTTATGTAAGTCATATGATAATATTTCTTCACACTTATTTATCTCTTGTCCCAACACAGTGCAGGTCATCACCATCACCCTTGCAAAATTGAACATGATAGGCTCGTGGTCCTATCTAAGCTTGGAAGAAAATTTCAAAATTTAGTTACACAAGATCATGGAAGATTATTAAAAATGTTTCCCATGCATTCTAATCAACAATATCTAGTGGGATTGGAACAACACATTTCGTTCATGAGAAATATCCATGATAGTTTACGAATCAGCCCAACATATATCCTTTAGGCAAGCCATATGATGATATTTCTTCACACTTATTTATCTCCTCTCCCAACACAGTGCAGGTCATGATCATCACCACCCTTCCAAAATTGAACATGATAGGCTCGTGGTCCTATCTAAACTTGGAAGAAAATTTCAAAACTTAGTTATTCAATATCATGGAAGATTATTATAAATGTTTTCCATGCATTCTAATCAACAATATCTGGTGGGATTGGAACAAAAACACATTTTTTTCATGATAAATTCTAACAAAGATCACAATTGAATTGATAAAAAACATTGTTTGGAAGAAAAGATTCATCCTAAACCACAAAAATAATGGATTTTGGTAATTTCTCCACTCCCTCTTGGATGCCCTTGTGACTTCTTTGATGGTGTTGCACAAGTTATCCCACCTAGCTACAAAGTGGGTGTGGTACTCTTCCTCTCCTAGTCTCATATCAAGAAAGTAAGGTATACCCAAAGTTAAGGCTCCAACAACTGAGTTGATTCCATTACTCTTTGTACACTTATGGAAATTTCATCCATAAAAAGTTTCAAATCCCTATAGATAATGGGGGATTCAAAAATCATGATCAATTGGGTCAATAATTCATGATAGAAAACATCTACCTACATCCCATCCTACAGGATATCATATATCCCCCCAACTATTTGGACTAGCTATATTTCAGACACATTCTCAAGGAGGTAAATACCATAACACACAAGCTTTCAAAAGAATCTCTCAAACTGCCCATCGATACATTTGTGATACTAGATTCCATCGATAGTATGGAGTATGACCAAATGATTATTCATGTCTAAGCTCGAAAAACAAGCTAATGTAGATTGATGCATGCACATTCCAAACATGACAATCAATTTATACATATTCTCAAAAGAGAAAACAAGTAAATTTTTTCTCTTTTCACTTTACAACATAAACACCAATTTCACCCATAATGTTAATATAAGTTGAATGATATGACTGAAAAGGTGGGAGGAGTATTTTGTGGTGTATTGAACAGGACTAGGGGACACACATGTAGCATGGATGGGTAGAAGTGGGATGTCCAATCATGGTTTAATAAGATCTATAATCAACGCATTAGAGAATGAGAAGGGGGATTAAGACCTAATGCTATAGGGGATAGGGGGCCTCGAGAGAAGGTAACAAGAGGAATTGAAAGAGGAACCCACAATAGTGGTGATAAAGGGATTAGGAGCCCCATTAAACCAATTAGAGATTAACCCATAACCACTAAATTCCCTATACCTTAACCCCGAAGCCATAATATCTTAACCCTACACTCATAACTCATAAGCCATCAACCCCTTGATGCATTAAACCTTAAGCCATTAACTCCTAACCTAGAATCCATGAACCCCCTAAGAACTAACCCCTTATTCTCTTAACTTGTGACCCTTAAACCTTAATCCATAACCCCTAAACACCTTAAAACCCAACCCCTTAACCCCTAACACCTAAATCCCTTAATTATTGAGCCATTAACCCTTAAATCCCTTTCCCCCCAAGCCCTTGGCCCTTAACTCTTAACCCTTGAAGCCCTTCACCACTTAGTATCCAAGGCAAACAACAACACATCAAACCAACAAAATAACCTCTTCGGAGAATCCTTCACCTCTAACTAAGAATATTGGTACCATTTTAGTTTTGGAGAACTAGGTATTGGTCTCAAGGGTGTAGAACAACTGGCTAATTTGCAAAACCCAAATAAGAATTGCTCACAATATCTACACTTCATGTTGACATGGAGCTTGGAGTGCTCTCCCACATAAGGAGTTGGAAATGAATAGATCACTCATAATGACGCAACCTCTTCAACCCTAATGAACAAGGAGCTAACCCTTGATACAAATATTTTGTTTTCTAAAAAAACACAATTGTGTCAATGTAGAATACTATACACGAGAAAATAAAATGATAGTATCCACATCAATGCTTTAAATAGCCTCACATTTTCCATGAGTGGTGAGCCAAGGGGTGAATGTAGGGCACTATTAAAGTTACATCATGTTTAAATTTCTTTTACATCACGAGATTGTTCTCGATTAGGATTGATGCATCATCACAAGGGAGCATGACACCTTTTTGTGGGGGAGTGATTAAAGTTGTAACACGATTCAAGTGACATACACCTCCAATGTAAATGACATCATTATATGTCTGTGTCAAGTTGTTAAATAGGTTATTTATAAACAATAAATTTAGTACTTGAACTTCATCTTTTCATGGCCTTGACTCTAAGATGGATTTGTACTAGGAACACTTCATGCAAATAAGAGGGGGCCTTATTTCTTAACCCTCATACACACAAGAGCACTAGATGTTGCCCTTCAGATCCCCCTTGGTGGTTTCATAGTGTGTTTATATTAGTGTCTAGTTGAAACTAATGACATCATGATATTCCTCTTCTCAATAACATATTCTAGCTTTGCAATATACACAACATTGAGTTAGAGGATCACCTCATATGTAGATACTCCATTTATTATGGGATTCAAGGGATGTTCTATTTTCTTTTATCAAGATTTAGATGGTCGTTATCTACTTTATTTCAATACATGTATAACTATTTTTATGAGGGAGGTCCTTGGATTTAGATCTTTATATAAGACCTTATGTGGCCTTCCCCTTTTGAATTTTTCCAAGGGGGTCACCTCCTTTCATGTTGCCTTGCCTACTTAGGGCCAAAATTGACAAGCCAATATTCAAATTTCTTCAACTATCAAATTGGTGGGGCCTCATGCCTCTTATTGAACCCCTTAATGAGACATTATTTCTCCAAAGAGACTGTTGAGGATTTCCCATTGCAAATCACAGGTTGGATGTCATAGGACTTGTTACCCCACTTTCTATATGAGTTTTTAGAGGATAATTTTAAATTTTGATTGACATATCAACCCTTGTGATTCTTGTGACATTAATAATTTTCCAATTAAGATATATGAATGACTGTATAATTGGTTTGACGGCACCTTACCTTGGCCATCTAGGACACTAGGTGTAGGAAGATGTTGCTTTAGCGATCACTTTAACTTGATATATATGATCCATGTATATATCTCTAATATGTATTATTTTTATTGTGGTCACTTAAAAACTCTATTCTATCCATAATTCCTATGCTAAATTATTTCATAGTATTTTATAGTTTTACTCATAAAAATATGTCATCTTAATAATTTAAATATATAATAGTGATTTAAGTAATTACTACACATCCTATTTTATTATACCCTTATTTCCCTTGGTCAAATTTTAATTGCATAATTTCATAGCATATTCATTCATTTTAATTACAATGTCCCACCCTATGATTCCCGCCCATTTAATTCATAAAACTATGTAAACTACTCTGTTTCAATTTTATCACCGTGCTTTCATGTCGGGTTTTTGATCTATCAGTTGTGCAAGTTCATTGAATGAGCTTCAAGCTCTTTTTCCGCACAAGCTTAACTGAACTCGACCCTGACATCAAATGACAAGAAAAAGAATGTATGATGAATCACTTGGCAAGCAGATTACATGGTCATGATATGGTGGCCCACTGTTGATGACGCTCTCAGAATCACCCATCTGGATGATTTTTTGAAGGGGGCTTGCAATTCCTTCTATGGGGGATTTTTTATTCTTCCATGGATCTGGTTCCTCAATTTCTTTTACTTTTGGCCTCTCCTCAGACATCGCTTTTGTTACCTTAAAGTTTGACCAGGTATGTACACACTTTCTCTAAATCCTCCTGAATGAAAATGTAATTCGATTTTTTAGGGTATATGAAATTGCAATGATTTCTGTTTGCTACTCTTCGAAAATGAATCTTAATGAATGTCGTATAAACTCAAGATTTCGATCTTTACTATTTATTGAGGCACCTCTGCTGATAGCAGTAGAACTGTTCCAAAGTGCCATGCACTTTTTCTCCAAGCAGTTCTTCAATATTGAAAGCTTCAAATGTGTTGTAGTTTCTTTTGCCGTGGAATCCCTATCGCTTCTTCTTAGACTGACATGGTATTGTGCATATTGCACGATGGAAAGGAGAGCACAGAAGTGCCATAGAGGAGCTGATATAACCAAGCATCTCTGATGTGCAGAATTATATTTCAGATCTTTCAAACTTCCAAGTTCGTTACCTTTGAGAGACGCAGGACTTCTGTGACTGACATGAATCCAGTTGAACCTCTGCTCTGAACGAAGATTAATTTTGTTAAAAAAAATGAAAACATCTCCACAGCTTGATGCCAGAAGCTATCTTGCTTACGAATGTAACCCAAAAAAGTCTATACTCAGTGTGTACCCACTGTAACTAAAAGAAACTTTAACAAGTTGGCTAAGAAGTGTATAAGCTGATGTGGATTGAGCAAATCAAGGGTCTCATACAGAGGCATATATTCTGTATAGATGCATTTTTATGCCATTATCCACAATAATGATGAGCCTTGATGATTCATTGTCCTATGACTCCTTTGCTAGCCTCCTTTTGTATGGAGAAGATTGTCAACATACAATCTATGGCCATGAATTTTCCACCACTTAGATTGGAAGCAAGCCTTATCATTAGAACTTCCAAAAACTTTGACAGAATGCCATGAATGATTTGAACAACAATGCATATCTCAATTCTTCTTTCAAGGCTGACTGAACGTATGTATATTAATAATGGTCTGCTTGAAAATATGATGTCATGCCAATTGAAAACTATATTGAAGAGGGATAGGAGGACACACTTACTGCAGAATATATGATTACTCAGAGTCATAACAGGAGTAAATATAGATTAGCTTACATGCCTGAGATGATGTTTATAATATCCCGAACCTATACCCTGATTGCCATAACTTGTATATATATATGGTGCAGCCATACTTTTCATGTGTTGAGAACTTGAGATTGCAAAGGGAGAACCATACAAGATGTTCACATAGACTGTGGGGCTGTTTCAATTGAGAGTAAACTAGTAGGAACCAAGATATAAGAGATTGAGAAATGCCTTCTTCAGAGGAACCGAGCTAACTGAGTGATACCATATATGATACTGCACTAGGACAGAGATTTCCCTGTCATAGTGATAATTCTTAGAGGATGAGATCCATTCAAGGATCACAGAGAAACACGGCTTGTTGATGATATGATTTTTCCAAACAATTACTTTAACCCTTCAAGCAGGGAACCATAGTGGCAAGACCTTATCACAGAGGATTTCTATCTTCAAAACGAAGTATTCTTAAAGGCACACTAAAAGAGTCAAACTAAAGAGAATATTGAACTGCTGATACAAACAGTGATCATAGTGATCATGCCCAGAAGACCTAGGATTTGGTATCCATGTGTTATGCCTAGGACTGTGACTTTATGGTTGAGAAACTCTGCTTCAAATATAATGAAGATACAGTCTGAATGGGACTGATAAATAATCCTTGGAAAATATATTACTGGAACATACCTTGATGACTTTCAACTTTCGCTCATGATATTTGAGTTGCTCTTGGATTGGACCCCATGTCCACTGATTAGGGCTAGTAGAAGGCCTTAAGAAAATACCATAGATTTGACATTATTGATCCCTAACACAGAGGGATAGAGGTACCAATGAAACTCTTCAGATGCTTCTGAGTGATTGCAATCTCTTTGAGCTTGGGATTGTTCTCTCCTGTGCTCTGATTCCATGTTAATTTTGGAAACATGTTCTTTTCTTAGGATAGTTACTTCATTCAATCATGAGCCCATTAATCCATTATCAATTACATTAAACAATATATGACAGTAACTAACGAAAGAACATAAATGAGAAATGCTGAAGACAAGCCAAGACAAAAGAACAAGAGAATATGGCACAAGCCAGGGAAAAACCCCAATATGGGGAAAACCCTTGAACAATTCTTCTTATTATTCAAATCAAATGTACAACAGAGAGAGAGAGAGAGAGAGAGAGAGAGAGAGAGAGAGAGAGAGCTGATAGAAACATTATTGACTTGCCAAGGTGATGATTAGTATCATTGTCCAAATGCCAAAGATATGATTCAAAATTCTACCTTTAAACATCAGCAATCTTATCCTATCCAGATTAGTGGTCAAATGTAGTCAAAGCTTTTCCTCAGTGCTGACCTGCTTTAGAAATGAACTGAGTTCTGGTTATGGTTTGTTTTCATATGCCAACAAACCCTTTGCACTCCTCTAAACATTATTACAAGGTTGTGGCTCCCCCTTTTAAGTCACTGTCCACAATCTAAGGCTGGTTAGGGCTATAGTTACAACATTCCACAACTGGTTAGGGCTAGATTCAGCCCTCTGAAACTTCCTGATGGCAGTGGCATAAATGTGACCCCAGATCTGGCCTGTATAGGGCTGTGGCCTGATTGAAACAACTTCCTTGGAGTTGCAGCAATACTTCTCTAAATGATTCGCACGCTAGGCAGCTCTAAACTATCCACAGGTCTACGACTGACTTGATGATGGATCTTGGTTTGTGGGAGAGGGTTAATAATGCGCAGATTAAGCATCATCTAACCTAGATTTGCTAGACATCCTATCTAAGGAGCTCGGTCTATATGGAGGATGGAAATCATGTAACGAAACCCCAATACATCTACTGAGATTGTCCTGAAACTAGCAATAGTCTACCCATAGCTTCCTCAGCACTACAACAAGAAAATAGACTCACTCAAAACAGACCCAACCTCTGTGTTTAGCCATTATCCCCACTTGGCTGCCTCAGATATGCAAGAGAGATTTTCAATGCCTCAAATGGGTTGGGAGAGAATTCTTGTATACAATTTAGAAGAGAAGCTGACTTTGATATTTTGGAGGCAAATTCAAAATTCACATTTTCAATTTTCCCGCCTAAATAAAATCACGATTTATAGAATTTCTTTTTGAATAAACAAATATTTTCCTTATCCAAATTTGACAATATTTAGATCGATTTTGGTCCTCTCGAAAAGAGGAATTCAATGGAATTATAATCCCCATCAACTGAGCAAAACAAAGTAGAATTTGGCCCTAGTTTCCAATTTTAACAGAATATAATGAGAAACAACTTAAAATAATCAAGAAAAACTGTTAAATTACTTGTACCTCTTCTTTCTTAAAAAAATGCAATGATCCTCCACTTGCAATGATTTTTTGGACAAGAGGTCTTCCTGTTGATTGCATTCTCTCAAGATGTGCTGGAAGAACAAATTTTGAAAGAAACCTTTGAGATTTTGAATGCATTCCATCCAGTGCTTCAGTGAGAGGATCCTCAGATGGCCCTCTCTAGACAACCAATACACCACACACTTTGAATGAACAAAAACATGCATAATGGATATATTCAATGAGGCTACAAAAAATAATAGTGCCCAAGCATCCACCACTTTTTCTTTAGTATTTGTCCCTGCACTTGTAGTCAACCAGATGTAAAAGGAAACATTGTATGGAAGGAAAATGGTGGCTTCCCCTTCGTATACCTCGTCTTGATACGCTCCATCAAAGAAGCCAACATTTTAAAATAGAGAACTAGGTGGAAGGCAGAAGGATTGACTTCTAGGAGACTTCCAAGGCTTGACATAATCCCAAAATTTGGCCCATGATTACAGTGATATCTTTGGGTCTGCTTTCAAAGATGAGATTATTTCGGGCTTTCCAAATACCCCATGCAATGAAAATGTATAGTGCTTTATAATTTCCCCCATTTTGATCACACCAAAAAAGGAAATGGTCCAGTGGTAACATCTAACCATTAACCTATAATTGTAATACCCCTAAGATATATGACTAGAGGGACCTGGAAAAAGCACAATTAAAAAATAAACGATTGAAATTTTATGAATCTTTTGTGCATAGAACACATACATTTGGCCCATGAAAACTTTTCCGCAATAGGCAGTCCTAAGTTTGAATACAATTCTCTAAGGCAAGTGAGATAAAACATTTTAGTTTAGGGGCAATAGGCTAATCCCATAATTTTGAATGCCACCAACTAACCCTTTGCAAAGGGTAGCTTTATGATATAACACAATAGGCATGGCGAGCCGTGACATGCCTGGACGAGGAGTTTCAGGCCCATTCAAAAGAATCATCCTCCTCAGATAGTGTAATACCATTGACAATTAGGGATTTGGTGAAACTGCCCCACTCCACAACAAAAGAACCATGCAGGCCCAAATCATGGGCGCTTTTCCATCTTCCAGCTATGAACAAATTTGAAGGGAACACATAAACCCAGCAAAGTTTGGTAACAACTTGAGCACAAAGGTGGTTGGAAAGCTTAAGGGAGCATCAATGAGAGCACAAAAACACTTGTTCATGCATTTCATTTAACTTCAAGATTTCATGGATATATGTCTTTCAAATATCAAAATTGTTCATTTCTCTCGTTTATGCATTTCATGTAAGTTCAAGATTTCATGGATATCTGTCTTTCAAATATCAAAGTTGTTCATTTCCCTCATTTATTTCCCTCACGTTGCAAGGTGTGTGTCCTGGGAAGGAAAAGCGCAGCCATGCCGTCGCAGGGTATGATATGATACATTTGGTTGAATCGAGAGATTGGATTCTCGGTTCCTCCAATCGTGGTGATTTTGTTCTACAGAGGGAATTTGCACAAGGTTCACCACATTCCTGAGTGATGGCCCATCCCCAAGCCTCCATTTCCCTTTTTCGCTTCAAAATACTTCTAGACAAGCAAAACTAGGTGTTCAATAGGTTATATGTTCAAGGTTCCATGGAGGAAGATTAAGCTAAAGGCATGGGAAATAATGGCTTCACCAAAGAAGACGACGACATGTGCCTTTCCAATTCAAAAATTAGCGAAGAAGTAGATAAGAGAGCAAGAATACATTGATTACAACAAGGAAATAAAATCTCGTAAGATCATAGGTGGTCACCAGCTAGATGCTCTAGCACAGATGGATTGTGATGATCCAGTCATCCCTAAAAATTCCAGAGACCCAAAATGGGCCTGGGATTTTCCTCAAAAAGGGCCTGGGATTTGCCTGGACCCATATTCCCAAGAGTCTCAAAGCAAAGAAATTGAATCATCAAGAGATGACGGTGCACTCAGACGAGCAGGATTAAGGCTCTGTTCTAGAGGAGAAGCTTCTAGAGGCTACTAAATCCACTCAAGAGGTAGCTAACAAAATTTTATTTTTATTGTTTAATTATAGGAATCGTCGCAAGAAACATTCCCATGAGGGACTTCTATTGGCTTAGGTGATGGGTCTGAATGGTAAATATTTTGCCAAAATGGTCTAGGGCTTTCGTGTTATACCATTTGGGTGGCACGAACCATAGTGACAATGAAACCTAGTGGTTGGGATAAACTCTTCTGACCTCACTAGTGAACCAATCTTACCTTGGGTGTCCTAGGTTGATCAATTAGGCTTAATAGCATTCTCATTTGCTCACTATTTTAACTGTTTCTTTGTTTTCGATCCTTCTTTCTTTTCCTTTTCTCATAATTGTAATTCCTTGCTGCCCTATTAAAATTTTATGGTTACTAGTGGAGTGTATTTTTTCTTTTGGTGTCATTAATCTAGGATGTTGTAAACACATCTTTCTTTTCATATGTGAATTTTATTTAGCATGAAACAAGTGGAAAATAAACATTAAAATGGATTTTTCCCCATGTGGCTTGACCTTTCAGGCATGGGAAAAGTAGATAAAGGATTATATTGACTATAGTTGATGTTTTTTTTGTGATTGATGATCTCAAGTTGAATGAAATGTATAGATTGAAAGATGGCATCATAGATCAAATGAAAATGGGATCTCAAAAGCTAAAAGAAAAGTTGATAGACTCAACCTAGAAAGTGGAGCAATCAGGCAAGAGTGTAATATTTTGACCAAGATTCAATTAAAGCTATGCAAAACTGTGTTAATAGTGAATTCACCAAGGTTTTTTCTCCCAACGTAGGATCATGCTTGAGATAGAATCACCACAGGAGAGTTCTTAGGAATCTATTCTTGAAATTCTCTTAACTTGCTTGTACCCACACCATAGAGAATTATAGGATGATGTTCCTTCCATGGAGCACTCTTTGATGCTCCATAGACATAAAATGATGCCACACTTAGGTTCTTGCCTAGCCATCTCGGTCAAATATTTTTCATATTCGCCCAAAACAACATACTTGCCCTCAGGGCCTTGATCAATATTTTTTTTTTGAGACTTATGAGTTTCTTGTATAGCACTTATGAGATTCTTCAAAGAAACTTCAAGATTATTAAACGAATATTGTTGAAACCATTTATCTCACGTGAATGCAAGAAGTAAATTTTCCATAGACGCAAAGGAATCTACATATTCCTTCATCAAATTCTCTTTCTCAACTATTTGATGTTTACTTTCTTTTTCCACTTCTGGAGTTGATACCACTGCTCCCTAAGCCATTTTTGTTTTGAAGTTGGGAAATTGATACTATTGTTTCTTGTTTCTAAAACAATAAATTGTGTATTCAACTCCTTCTGCTCTTTTTGTTGCTCTTTGTTTGCAATCCTGAATGCATGTCCAAATTATGAGCCTTTCTATAGTTTCAAATTCTCATCCAAAGGAAATTCCAGATTATTTGCAGCTTGCTGATGCACCTTCCCTATTTGTTTCCACTCCTTCTCATTCATCCTTCAACATCAATAGGGTAGGTTCATAACCCACTGAGATCATGCAATGCTTCCTCACCATAAGCATGTTCAACATATCTAGTAATAATTGTATTTCGGGAAAAGTCCCTCTGTTCAAACATATTATCAAAGACTAAGCATGCCTCTTCTATGCTGTCACATTTGGCATACGGGTCAATAATAGAATTTGGCATATAGGTCAACAAGAGCATTCTCCACAAAGATATTTGAGTCCAGCCTAACTTTAATGATGATTATATGGAATTGCATCCTAAACTAGTGCATGCTGCAAAAGCAGTGGAAAAGGTGAAATTATCCACTTTCATCCCATTTTGTTGCATCTGATTGAACAATTCAAGTGACTCCTCACAAAGACCATTCTGAGCAACAATTTCAGCGACTCCTCACAAAGACCATTGTGAGCATATTCTTTGTCACGGAGAAGACCTTAACAAGTTCATCCTTCACCATAGCTAACATTTCTATATCCAACCTTCGAGCAACATAGCTCTAAGCTGACATTTCTATATCCAACCTCCCAACATCAAATTGGTTAACTCTTGATAATTCCCTAGTGTTAACCCTATGCCAAAATAGGGGGTAACACAGGCTCCAAAACAGAGATGTTCTCTTCTTGGGAGTGCATGAGAGTCTTAGAATTTTGTCATGTATATATGGGAATGGCCTCCCCTTCTAGTAAAAGCACCACACAATTTTGTCTTTTACAAAGCAAAAGACAAGTCCTCTATTTATGACAACATGAAATCAAATTTAGTGATCAAGGGAGCTTATTCATGCCACATTGTTGCTCAAAGGAGTTTGTTCCTTTCCTACCCTACTGTGGCATGTGCAAAATGAGGGTGCTACTTGAAATCATTGATCCAGTGCAATGACCTTAAAACTTCACCAATAGAATGTTTTCTTTCGCTATGCTTAGTTATCATGCAAAATAATGAAACATTAAAATTCCAACATTCATAGGCTGGGTTTTCTATCACTGATGGGTTGAACAAGAATTTGGGTACCTGCAAATCAGCGGTACCTTCAAAGTTCAAACACATGTAAGTGTTGACATAAGCTACTATAGGATCTGTCCATCCAAGATTGCATAGGACTGTAATAATTATTGCTCATTAACTTTGCATGATGTCATAGGACTTGTTACTCCCTTCTTTGCATGATCAACTATTTGATGAATCATATGCATTCCTAGAGTTTCGATTTGAATGAAATCTGCATGTTATCCAATTTTCTCAATATGAGAAACATCATTGTGTAGAGATGGATAGATAATTGTTTCTCGAGAGTTATCATTCTGAAATTTAGGTATTCAATTCCCTGTCCACACCTATATATGCTTTTCAAATCATAACATGTTTGAAATGCCCCTGTTTACATGATAAAAACACATACATTTCATTAACTATTATGTTTTCTTGGCATGCATTTCATTTGTTTCTGGTCGTTTTGTTGTTTTCAAGGTTTTTTTTTATGTCTCCGGGTTTGATTTGGAATTCTCAACAAAAACAAGAATTCTGAAAAACAAAGTCACTAAATATCTCCTGAATTGTTGCAATATGGCTCTTCTTTCAAAGCTCACCCTTGTTGGATTCAACATCGGTGTTCAGGAGAAATTAAAATAAACAAATAATATGTTAATTCTGGAAACACGTTCTTTTCTTAGGATAGTTACTTCATTCAATCATGAGCCCATTAATCCATTATCAATTACATTAAACAATATATGACAGTAACTAATGAAAGAACATAAATGAGAAATGCTAAAGACAAGCCAAGACAGAAGAACAATAGAATATGACACAAGCCAGGGAAAAACCCCAGTATGGGGAAAACCCTTGAACAATTCTTCTTATTATTAAAATCAAATGTACAACAGAGAGAGAGAGAGATGATAGAAACATTATTGACTTGCCAAGGTGACGACTAATATCACTATCCAAATGCCAACGAAATGATCCAGAATTCTGCCTTTAAACATCAACAATCATATTTTGTCCAGATTAGTGGTCAAATGTAGTCAAATATTTTCCTCACTGTTGACTTGCTTTAGATATGAACTGAGTTTTGGTTAGGGTTTGTTTTCCTATGACAAAAAACCCTTTGAACTCCTCTAAACATTATTAAAAGGTTGCGACTTCCCCTTTTAAGTCACTGTCCACAATCTAAGGCTGGTTAGAGCTATAGTTATAGGCTTCCGCAATTGGTTAGGGCTAGATGCAGCCCTCCGCAAATTCCTGATGGCAGCAACATAACTGTGACCCCATATCTAGCCTGTATAGGGTTATGACCTGATTGAAACAACCTCCTTGGAGTTGCAACAACCCTTCTCTAGAGGATTCAAACAATAGGCAGATCTAAGTTATCCACAGGTCTACGACTCATTTGATGATGGATCTTGGTCTATGGGAGAGGGTTAATAATGCCCAAATTAAGCATCATCTAACCCAAATCTACTCGGAATCTTGCTAAGGAGCTCGGTCTATATGGAGGAGGAAAATCAAGTAACGAAACCCCAATACATCTATTGATATTGTCCTGAAACCAACAACGGTCTACCCATAACTTCCTCAACACTAAAACAAGAAAATAGGCTCATTCAAAACAAACCCAACCTCTGTGTTTAGCCATTATCCCCACTCAGTTGCCTCAGAGATGCAAGAGAGATTTTCGATGCCTCAAATGGGTTGGGAGAGAGAAGCAGACTTTGATATTTTAGAGGCAAATTCAAAATTCGAATTTTCAAATTTCCTGCCTAAATAAAATCATGATTTATAGAATTTCTTTTTGAATAAAAAAATATTTTCCTGATCCAAATTTGACAATATTTAGATCGAAAAGAGGAATTTAATGGGATTATAATCTCCATCAACTGAGCAGACCAAAGTGGAATTTGGCTCTAGTTTCCAATTTTAACACTTCCTCTCCACTAGAGAGAATTCCACCTGCCAATCCATCTGCTACCATAGGTCATTGTTGTGAAACCAACTCCAAAAATAGAATAAAAGAGATATCAATGCCTTAGAAATAAGCCACTTTGAGGGGGCAACCTCCAATACATTACATGAATGAACAATTCTTGGATGATACAAATTACAAAACCTCCTTTCTATATATAGGAGTCCATGGGGCCACAATGTAATCCTAGTGGGGCCAAAATGTAATCCTAGCCGACCTAACAATAATAATTTAAGGGCACAATAATAACAATATGGGGGTTACAAGGGTACAATAATAACAATAAGGTGGTTACACTAACAACAATAAGGGACTATACTAGTAATATAGGGACCTAACATGCCCCTCTCCTTCAAAAAAGTGTTGTCCTCAACGCTTGAGTAGCTCTGGGTGCTTCTGTATAAAATTCCCATCCTCCCATGTAGAATCTTCAGTGGGTAAGTTCTTCCACTTGATGAGATACTCTGAAATTGATCGATTCCGTAGTTGTCGAGTTCTTGTTTCCATGACCGCTTCTGGTTCCAATATGATTTTTCCTTCCTCATCAACTTTTAACATCGTTATCGAAGAAATCCAATAGGTAACCGCACCGTTACCTACTTTTTTTTTGGTAGCATAAAAAGCACCCGATTTTGAAAGCAGGAGATGCAAAATCACCTCTCTTTTTTAGCACATTTTTGACACTCTAATATTTTTATTTATGAAGTATGAATATTTGTTTTAAAATGTTAGTGATTTTCATGCTAATTTTGAAACGTATTGATGCGCATCAACTTTTTTTTTTAGAGTGGTGATTTTCATGCTAATTTTGAAACGTATTGATGCAGCATCAACCTTTTTTTTTTAGAGTGGTGATTTTCATGTTGGCAATAAAACACAAAACTTGAATAAAAAAAATATATAAAAAAACCAATAAAAATGTAAAAAAAAACTAAATTAACTCGTAAAAATAAAAAAATTAAACAAAAATAAATAAATAAAACAAAAATATTCAGAAATTATATGAAAAGAAATGACAAAATTTGAAAAAAAAAACACACACATAATTTAAAGAAAAAAAACAAAAATTAACCCAAAAAAATTTAAAAAAAAAACATAAAAAACATTTTTTTCTAAGTTATTAAAAAAAACCATATAATTAAAAAATAAAATTAAAATAGAAAATTTAAAAATAATTAAAATTACAAAATTAAAATTTAGATGAAAAAAAATAAAATACAAAAAAGAAAAAAATAAATTTAAAAATTTAAATTAAAAATAATAATAATAAGAAGAAAAAAAAATACAAATTTTAAAATTAACAAAAAAAAACAAATTAAAAAAAACAAAAAAACAAAAAACAAAATTGAAAATTGAAAAAGAAAATTAAAATAAAAAAAACTATCATTAAAAAAGAAAAAAATGAAAAAAAACCCATGCAAATAATTAAAAAACAAATATTTATAAATTTATTGTTTTTTTTTTAATGAAACAATTTATAATTTTTAAAAATGAAAAACTAAATAAACTAAAAGATTAAAAAAAAAAAATTAAATTAAATTAAAATTTAAGAAATTTAATAAATAAATTTTAAATTTTAAAAAATAATTAATCTAAAATATTAAATTTAAAAAAAATTGAATTTAAAAAATAAAAATTTAAATTAAAAATAATTTTAAATTTTTTGAATTTAAAAAAAAATTAAAAAATATATATATATATATATATATATATATATATATATATATATATATATATATATATATATATATATATATATATATATATATATATATATATTAAAAATTAAAAAAAATTAAAAAAAAGAATTTTTTGGTCGTGGTGGCGCCGCCAATCGGCCTCCCGCCCAGGTGGCGGCAGAGGCCTGCTGCTGGGTGGGCAGGGGGGCTCGACCTGGGTGGGAGGCCGATTTTGAGAATCGCCCTCCCGCGGTTGGAGGCCGATTCCGGGAATCACCCTCCCACCCTGGAGGGTGATTCCCGGAATTGGCCTCCCATGGCGGGAGGGCGATTCCCGGAATCGGCCTTCCGCGATGGGAGGGTGATTCCCAGAATTGGCCTCCCGTGCCACGGGAGACTGATTCTCGGAATCGGCCTCCCGTCTAGCGGCCGGTCTTCGCCGCCACCTGGGCGGGAGGCCGATTGGCGACGCCACCACGATAAAAAAATTCTTTTTATTTTTATTTTTTTAATTATTAATATTTTTTTTTAATTGAAAATATTTAAAATTATTTTTTTTTTAATTTAATTTTTATATTTGAAATTTATTTTGTTTTTTTTTTTTTTTTAATTTTATTCATTTTTTTTGTTTTTAATTTTTTTTTTCTAAATTTTGTTAATAATTTTTGTTAAATTTTGTATTTTTTTTTTTTTAATTTAATTGATTTTTAATTTAATTTTTTCATATTTTTTTATTATTAAATTTTGTGTTTAGTTTTTTCATTTAATTTTTTAAAATTTAGTAAATTTTGTATTTTTTTTTATTTATTTGAATTTAATATTTTTTTAAATTTATTATTTTTTTATTATTATTATTTTAATTACATAAAATTTTTATATTTTTTTTATTTCAATTAAATTGTGTATTTAAAATTAGATTTTTTTTTAATTATTAAACTTAATATTTTCAAATTAATTTGTTTTTTATTTTATTTTTTATTTAATTTATTTTTTTTTAATTTATTTTTTGCAATTTTTCAATTGTAATTGATTTTTAAAGTTTTTTAACATTTTATTTTAACACTGTTTTGTTTTTTTTTCTTTATATTTAAAATTTATTTTTTATTTCAAAATTTATTTGTTTATTCATTTATTTATTAAAATTTAATATATTTTTTTTAAATTTAATTTGTTATTTTAATATTAACATTTTTGTTTTTTAAATTTAATAAAATCTAATATATATATTTTTAATTTAAGTTCATATATATATATTTTATTTTTTATAATTTAAATTAAATTTATTTTTTAAAATCTATTTGTTTTTTTTAATATATATATATTTTTCCCCAGATGCGGGTGTTTGAATGGCTCTGTACGACGGCGTGTGGACAGGCATGGTGGGTCGGCGTGTGGACTTCTACCACCGCCACCCAGCTCCGTGCGAGGCCTTGCATTTATCATCCTGCCAGAGACTTCAATGCTGCCTTAACGCAGCTCTTCCTCCCACGCCAGCCCGCCTGCATTTCTAACATGGCGCCCCAAACCAGGTTCATTTATGCTACTCCACTGCGCTCGCGCTGTTCCACAGTTGCAGCAGGGCCTCGCTCTCGGACTGGTACTAGGAAGCGGTGTGCTCTTGCGTGCTGCATTGAGCTGATGCTGGGAATTCATTTCACTCATAGCCCTTTCTGCAAGCTCTGGTCCAATTCGCCATCTAATTGTGTCTCGGCACTGCGTGTTGGTGCTCCCCTGTATTCCTCTGTGGACTGTGCTCCCAGCCATCACACAACTGACTCTCGCATTGCCTTGCCAGCCCGCTGCACCATGCCTAGACTCCGTCAACGAATGAGGTGCAGGAGAGGCACCAGTCGTGGGCAGGTTGCTCGACAGCCTTCTCCTTCCACCTCTGGCTCGACATCCAAATCCTCGGAGTACCTCTCTGGCCGCTATCCAGCCACTAGGAGTGGTCGAGGCCGTGGGTCTAGGCAGTCCACATTTGCACGGGGCTCCCTCCACATCCCAGTTTCTCCACTTTCCCTCCCCATTCAGTCCCATACGGCTCAGCTCCACATTCCCTGTGCTCTCTGTCACTCCATCATGATAGCCAAAATCACCTTTCAATTTCATGAAGACTCTGCAACTGAGGCTGTCCAGGCTCTGGGTACGCTTATGGAGAAGAACATCAATGCTCTACATCTCACTCCTTCCTCTGACGGCCTGAAGCGTAAGGAGCCTTGTAGCAGTGAGATTCCAGACGCAAGCCACCCTGTTGACCTGAGCGATTCGAAGTGTGGTGGTTTAGTTGGCAGAGTCGAACATCAGGCAATGGATGAAGACCCCTATGAGTATGGATGTCGCATCGTCGAAGAAACGCCAACCAACTCTCATGATTCCTAAACGCGTCTACACTCTCAGGTTTTTGCCTCACAGTCGCTCGTCTGGGCTTGATCATCTGCGTTTTTCTTTTATCAATTTACATACTCAGACCTTTGCTTCTATGTCTAATAGCCAGTTTCCCCTACGTGGGCAGCTTTTTACTGTTTGTATGGCTCGAAACAGGGTAGTAGGTGTACTTTTTGAAAAATTTTGGTTAGCCATCAGCTTTTTAATTGATAGATTACTGCAACTTGGGGCAAGATCTTATGAGGTTGGGACCTCCCTGTAAATTTTTGTATCAATAATAGGAGTAGACAAATTCAGAATATATATATATATATATATATATATTTTTTTTTAATTTAATATTTTTATTGTATTTTATTTTTCATTTTTAATTAATTTTTAATTTTTTTACTTTTAATTTCAATAAGGTTTTTTTTTTTAAATTTTTATTTTAAAGTTTTAAATTTATTAAAATTTAATATATTTCTTTAAATTTTATTTTATTTTTTTTTAACTTTTTTAATTTTTTCTTTTTAAATTTAATAAACATTTTCTTTTTCTTTTTTAAATTTAATTTCTATATTTTATTTTTTATAATTTCTTTATTTTTTTAACTTTTTTTTTTAATTTAATATTTTTATTTTGTTTTTATTTTTATTTTTATTTCTATATATTTTGAAATTTTAATCTTTAAATTTTTTTTATTTTTTATTTTTTATTTTTTTTCTTAAATTTTAGGTTTTTTTTAATGTTTCAATTAAAATTTTTATTTTGTTTTTATTTTATTTTTTTATTCCTATGTATTTTTAAATTTTAAGCTTTAAAATGTTTTTATTTTTTAAATTTAATTTTTTTCTTAAATTTTAGGTTTTTTTTAATGTTTGAATTTTAAAAATTAAAAAATGTTATTTCTATTTTTAAAAATGTCAAAAATATGACACAATTTTTTTTTTGTTATTCCGGCATCAACTGATTTTGTTTTGAGGGTGTTTTTTCAATCCTTTTTTCAAGAAACAATTTTGTTTTTAGCATAATTTTATAAAATGTTGAAATTTGACCTTAAAAAAAAATCAAGTGCGTTCTGGAATACACTTTTTTTGTTTTTGGGTTGTTTTTTCATGTTTTTTGAGTCTATTTGGGCTAGAGTTCTCATTTTGAGGTCAGGTTACCTATTTCATCGGTAATAGTGTTTTTTGACAATATTGTTTGAACTGGAACCTTCCTTAAGCATGAAACATGGAAAAATGGATGCACTCGTGAAGAAGCAGGAAGCTCCAATTTGTATGCCATAGTACCAATCTTTTGCAACACCTTGTAAGGACCATAGTACTTTGGCGATAATTTATTATCCTTCTTAGCTTGCTTGAGGGACATTTGTTTGTATGGTTGTAGCCGTAAAATTACCCAGTCTCCTACATCAAAACTTCTCTCGCTGCGATGTTGATCTGCCTGTTGTTTCATTCGATTTTGTGCCAAATTCAGGTTATCCTTTAAGAGTTGGAGAACTTCTTGTTGATGCTCGATGTGATCTTCCACTGCTTGAACCTTCGAATTTTCTCTTAAATATGATGTGATGGATGGTGGATAATATCCATAAAGTGCCATGAATGGGGTCATTTTTGCTACAGTATGGAAGGAAGTGTTATACCACCATTCAGCGAGAGGTAACCACTTGACCCATCGTGTTTGTTTATCAGATACAAAAAAACGAAGATATCCTTCCAAACATTTATTTACTATCTCAGTTTGACCATCAGATTGAGGATGATAAGATGAGCTATGAGCTAATTGAGTACCCAAACAAGAAAATAACTCCGTCCAAAAATTTCCAGTAAAAATGGGATCTCTGTCGCTCACAATAACCCTTGGGTTTCCATGTAGCTTTTGAATTGTGCCCATAAATGTAGTAGCAACTGTACTTGCTTTAAATGGATGAGATAATGCACAAAAGTGTGCATACTTGGTAAGTCTATCAACTACCACCATGATGACACTTCCTGCAGACTTAGGTAAACCTGTGATAAAATCCATTGAAATCTCCTCCCAACGTTGACTTGGAATGGATAAAGGTTGTAGAAGACCCAAGGTCTTAATTGTCTCAACTTTATTTTGCTGTCAAACCGAACATTCCGCCACAAAATTTTGAATATCAGATTTAAGGCCATCCCAAAAAAAATCTTTCTTCACCCAGCGGTAAGTTTTTAAAAATCCTAAGTGTCCTCCTAAAGGTGAAGTGTGCAATTCCAAAAGAATATTTTGTTTTAGTTGGGAATTCTTACAAAGATATAAGCGATATTTGTACCATAAGGAATCATTTTTCCAACCAAATGTATCAGATGTACTAGGATATTGCTGCAAATTTTGAATGAGTGTCCACACTTCTTCATCCTTCTTCCATTCATCTCTTGCTTCAATTATCCAATCTGGTTGGATAATAGAAATGGCACAAAGCAATGCTTCCACCTCTTCATTCTTTCTTGAGAGTGCATTTGCAACAACATTTAGCTTCCCTTTTTTTTATATTATTTCAAAGCCATAACCCAACATCTTTGTGACCCATTTTTGCTGCTCTTCTGAAGATAGTCTTTGTTCCAAAAAATGTTTAAGACTATCATGATTATTTTTTACCTTGAAGTGTCTTCCCATTAGGTAAGTTCGCCATTTCTTTAGTGCATGCAGTATTGCCAACATTTCCTTCCCATAAATAGGTTTCTGTAAATACTTTCCTTTGATTAGACGACTTTCAAAATAAATGGGTCTTCCTTCTTGCATTAAAACAACACCAGTTCCATTTCCTAAGGCATCACTTTCCACAATAAAATTTTTTGTGAAGTCTGGTGTAGCTAAGACTGGTGCTAGGAACATTTCCTCTTTAAGATTTTCAAAGGCCTTAGTTGCTTCAAGAGTCCATGAAAATTCATATTTCTTCAATAATGTTGTTAGAGGTGCTGCTATTCTCCCATATTTCTTAACAAACTTGCGATAATACCCTGTTAACCCGATAAATCCTCGCAACTGCTTTATGGTTGTGGGGACTTTCCATTCCTTATTGGCTTTAATTTTGTTATGGTCTACCTTAACACCCTCATGAGATACAATATGACCCAGATATTCCACCTCTTGTACTCCAAAGAAACATTTGGATGTTTTTGCATATAATTGTTTCTCCTGCATTAGTTTGAGCACCCTGTCAACATGTTGAACATGATCCTTCCAAGACCTACTGCAGATTAGTATATCATAAAAAAATACTAGCACAAATTTTCTAAGGAAGGGTTTGAAAATGGAATTCATCAACCCTTGAAATGTAGAAGGTCCATTGGTAAGGCCAAAAAGCATGACCAAAAATTCATAATGACCCTCATGAGTTCGAAATGTTGTTTTCGAAATATCTTCAGTCTTCATTCTAATTTGATGATATCTTGAATGAAGATCCAACTTGGTAAAATAAATTGCTAACTTCCACAGATCATATCTCCGTAAATTTTGCAAAAAAAGCTTTGAAATTTTGCGACAATGTTCCTTAGGATTTCTGCTTTGCTCTCTAAAAATTTCAGCTTCTAAAACTTTGTAGAAAAAACGTTATAGTGAAAATTCCACAATGACCTTTTTAAGTGAAATTCAGGATCCTGAAAAAATCCCTAACTTCCACATATCATATCTATGAAAATGTTGCGAACCAAGCTTTGAAATTTTTCGACGATGTTCCTCAGTATTTCGGCTTCGCACTCTAATTTTTTTAGCTTTTGAACCTTTGTAGAAAAAACGTTATAGAGAAAATTCCACGATAACTTGTTTGGAGCAGCGAAACCCTAGAATCCAAATCTCTGATACCAAATGTTGTGAAGCCAGCTCCAAAAATAGAAGAAAAGAGATATCAACGCCTTATAAATAATCCAATTTGAGTGGGAAACCTCCAATACATTACATGAATGAACAATTCTTGGATGATAAAAATTACAAAACCTCCTTTCTATATATAGGAGTCCATGGGGCCACAATGTAATCCTAGCCGACCTAACAATAATAATTTAAAGGGCACAATAATAACAATATTGGGGTTACAGGGGTAAAATAATAACAATAAGGGTGTTACACTAACAACAATAGGGGACTATACTAGTAATATAGGGACCTAACAGTCATCATGCCATCTTGAACCATCTTTGCTCTGCTGAAAAAACATGTGAATAATAAAGAAGAATTGATCGAAAGTGAGTCACAAGACCTTGCCACTCTCCATTGACAGAAGTCAATCTGAAGGTACAACTTGAATTGATCCCAATCAAGTAGATAAACACCATGCATCCTAGCATAGGGAGTATGACAGTACGCGATGCATCCATCGGTAGTGCTATGGTCCTTAACCACTTTTCCCAAATCATTGGCCATATGAGAGGTAATTCCCATGTGTCCCAGACTACATGGGTAGGATGTTGCAGGAACACTAGCAGGGAAAGAATATATCACATCCTACACACAACCACACATAGGGAAAGGAGAATCCACATCTTACAAACACACATCACAATCATATGTAGTGAAATGATGAACCACATCCTAAAAACACATATCACAACCATATGTAGGGAAAGGATGAGCCACCTCCTACACGGATGAAAAAAACCAAGTGTAGAGAAAGGACAAACCACCTCCTACACACATGCAAAAACACCAAGTGCATGCAAAACAACAATAGTTGGAATAAATCTACACGTGGGGAAAGGAAAAACCAGATCCCACCGACATGTTAACTATCAATCGTAGGGAATGAGAATCCTACATGTGGGGAAAGGATGAACCACGTCCCACCGACATGTCAATAGATGCATATATGAATCTCTCACTGGGGTATCCACAGGAGAAGGTGAACAACTCATTCTATGCATATGTCACCAATAGTAGGGGAAGGTGAACCACTCACCCTACACACATGTCAACCATCATGTGGTATCATAGGGGAAGGTGAAATACTCACCATGTACATAACACACCACTAGGGGAAGGTGAACCACTCACCCTATGGTCGCTCATAGATCAATAAGTACCCCAAGCCTCCAGGAACTCCTAGAGCTCAATCTTCAGCCAAGAATCCCTTCATATAGGGAATGGTGCCAAGCTGCTCTCTGAAAATCAAAACTAAATCAATGGGAGCCTCATAGATCCATACAGCAGCTTGCAAACATATTGACTTACAACAGAGATCTAGTCAACATTTAGTAATCTTCAGCTTCTTGTACATATAGATAGAGAATATATTTGACTGATAGTACTCCCTCTTACACAAGGAGATCATAGCCTATATTTGTCTTTCCAGGGTGCATAGTGTCCATCAGACAATCTATGAGATATGACCACTCAAACATGTGATAAAACAGAAGTGTACTCTGCTGAACCATATACAGTGGTATGTGAAATATTTTTTCTGCAATTTATAATGATAGTGAGCACAAAATGGCTTACTGCAATAGAGTGGATTCATAGAAATTCATGCTTGCTATTTTATACATTCAGCTGCAATGGTGCTTCCAGAGAATAGACATCAGTCTTTGATTTGTGATACAAAGAAATGAATATGGTCACCAGGAGATATTGCACTTTTCCTTTTATTAGACCAATAGTGAACTTCATATCATACTTGATCTTTAATGAGCAACTATCCTAGATATGTGTATGAGGCTTATCCTTAAATTGTCTTAAAGCCTTTGTATCAAGGCATACATCAGTTATCCAATATATATGTATGGGTCTTATCCTTAAATTTTCTTAAAGCCTTTGTATCAGGGCATACATCAGAGTTGACTATGACTGGGTTCAACAGCTACTCTGTTTTGTGCTTAAGGAAAATCTAGGTCTTCCATTAAATCCATCTTATTTGGAAAAATTTTATCGATAGCTGAGCCTAATCATCATAACTCCCTCTGAAGCCTTGCATTGGTAATAATCATGAGCTACTCAGATTAGAGATGATACTTACATGAGGTAATTTCAACATCAAAATTTTAAGAAGCTTTAGGTCAAAGAAGAGAATGCGGAAGACCTTCTTCAATTAGAGAGAAGAGATATCTACCAATATATCAAATTACCGAATTCATGAAGAGGAGGGGTCATTTTATATTGATACCATTCATTATAATATCCTTGCTTAGAGAAACCAAGGATGTTAGGGATCTTTAGTGCACATTTATTGAGGCACCTCTGCTGACAGGGTTAGAACTGTTCTAAAGTTCTATGCACTTTTTCTCCAAGCAGTTCTTCAAGATTGAAAGCTTCAAATGTGCTATAATTTCTTTTGTTTTAAAATACCTATCACTTCTTCTTGGACTGACAATATATCGTGCATATGCACGATGGAAATGAGACCATTGAAGTGCCATAGAGGAGCTAATATAACCAAGAATCTCTACTATGCAGACTTATATTTCAGATCTTTCAAACTTCCAAGTTCGTTCCCTTTGAGAAACCCAGGACTTCTGTGACTGACATGACTCCATCTGAACCTATGCTTTGAACGAAGATTAATTCTATTAAACAAAATGAACCTCTACTCTTACGAATGTAACCAAAAAAAGTCGATACTCAGTGCAACCACTGTAGCTAAAAGAAACTTTAACAAGTTGGATAAGAAGTGTATGAGCTGATGTGGATTGAGCAAATCAAGGTGTTAGCTCCCTGTAATTAGAAATATTGGAAAAAGTCCAACTGTAGAGAGAACACTATTTCAACCACTTTGGGATTCTAGGATCTAGCCCTCCTAAATTCGGAGAGGGATCTCTCCAATAAGTGCAAAGATGGATTTATCTTTAAGGCTTTTGGGTGATGATATTAGGCTAGTTATGAAGACCGAGGGTTTTTTTTGTTTTTGGATGGTTTAGCATGATTATTATTTGAGTGGAAAGTCCTAAATGGAAAGAGTTTCAAAGGTGTGAAGTTGCAAGCAATCAGAACAAGCTTTGGCTAAAAATATAGATATAACGTTGGTTTTTAGTCCATTGGGCTATGGAGTTGTAATAGGATTTAATTGAAACAACAAGGTTCAAGAGTGGTCCATGGGGCAAGTCATCTATGTCTAAGGATCTCTTTAAAGTTTATTTTATGGAATGAAATGATACAACAAGAAGGGGAAATAAAAAAATGAAGAACAAAGAGCAGCCTAAGATCAGGTAAGTACTTTGAAGCTATCCTGCTTTCGGCATACACTTAAGAGAGACATAAAATTAATCTAGGATCTAGTAAGTACTTCCAAACTAGCTAGCTTTTGATACACTTTCAATAGAAAAACATTTTAAAAACAAAGGGAAACTTTAAAAGCAACTATTGGAGAAGAAACTAGAGGATAGGGCTCACCATAAACTTCCCTAGCTCTGCTTTACTTGGTAAAATTTCAAGACAGACACATAAGATCACAAAGAATGGTCTAAGATCAAGTAAGGACTTTTAACCTAGCCTGCTTTCAACACACTCTTAGGGAAACTTTCAGCTAGTTTTTGGGGATAAAACTAAAGGACATGGCTCACCATTACTTCCTTAGTTCATCTCTACTTAACATAAACTGAAAATAACATTCAAGAACAACCTTTAGCTTGGATAGTAGGACGAGGGAATGCCAGCATTACTAACTGCTTAAATTGAACTAAATAATTCCTAAACAACACAATTTGGAAGAAAACATGTAGATAAAGCTTATCAGTCAGAAAAGGGTACTGATATACAATAAATACTAACTCTATGTTTGTTGTTCTTTATCATAGAAGATGGACAAAGTGAAAACAAAAATAAAATAACAATTTACAATAAGAAATAACATCACCGTTGATATAGACCAGGATCCCATAAATCAGCTTGTATTGACACTTCAAACTAGTTATAGCTTTAAGTCCAATGTTTTAGTTTAGCAATCATCATCACTTCTCAGCCTAACTTATTTAATCACAAGCAAAGCTTCAAGAGCCCGTGAACACTATTTACAAGTAGGAGTTTCGAGCACAAGTATATTTCAAAGTTCTGCAACCAACGTTTACAATGAACTCCTCAATAAGATTTTATAGAAGTATGAGGAGGTCGAAAGAGAAAAGATCTAAGGGCTCAATTAATACAGTTTAGTACTTCTCGGCCTTTGAGGGACTCAATGGAGAAGTTTACAGATATTTTCCTGTATTAATTGATTTAAATTAAGTATTTGAGCTCGGTGGGATGATTTTGTTGACTTTGAGGCTCTTTGTCATCCCTGTAGTAACTCAGCAGATATTTGTAATAAGTTCTTCGGCTTAATTAATTGTTCGGCTGTCGTGAGGAAAATATCCTCTGTTTTGGTCATTACCTGGCCTTTATTGAATGCTGTGAAGCCACAGATGGCAATCTGGTAGCTGAGAGGAATCAATTTGCCTCTTATGTGGCAGTGGAGGCTCTCTGTTTGATAGATATTATTGATTTTTTCCTTAACTGTGTCTAATTGAATGGATTAGGCTTTTGATTTCGATCTTAGCCGTAATCTATTCAAACTTTGTAAATCAGCTTCAATTCTTCATTTCTGGCTTGATTTAATTCTTCAACACTGATACTCTTTTGTTTTGATTTAATACTCCGTGTCTTGTTGATGTGCAGGTATACAGAGGGTCCGTATATAGCATCAATGCCCATGAAACATTGACGAAACGTTGCTTTGAATCCCTGTGGATGGTTCCTCTTTTATGAAAAAAGGCATGGGGATCGTCATCCTTGGCATTTGGCTTTTCTCCAATATAATGAAAAGCCATAAAAACCTGCACAAAACAATAAAAATTAATAAATCTTGTGTTTATGTGGTAAAATTTCTTAGGAGGTTGTGGTTAGGAGAAAATGGTGGAGATTAAGTTGGATCCGTCGATCTAGCAAAGATCAACGGCGGGAATTAGTTGTGAATATACAAAGTGAATGAGTCACTTTATAATAATATAGGTGTAAAATGTGTGAAAATACAAAGAAAAAGGGAAAAATCCCTTTGGTGGAGGAAATCTGTTAAGAATTGAAATTGGGGTTTCGGGATGATTGTGGGCCGTCAGATGGGATCAGGCCACGAGATCAATGGCAGAGGTTGCACATTGAAAACCTTTCATAGAGGTGGAGGGCAATAGTGAAAGGCTAGATTTAGATCTGAGCTGTTGATCTGTAGAGATCGACGGTGAGGAGCGCACGCGACAAATCATAATAGAAATGGGGAAAGGTGGTTTTGGAGGGAAAAACAACTATTTTCACGTGATAAAAGGCGGGTAGGCGGTATTGCCTTTTCGAACGCGATATGCATCGCCGACCAACACGTGGCATCAAAAAACAACTTATATCGCGTGATTTTTGAAAATTAACCTCCGTGCTGAAAGTTGCGTGAAAATCCGCGTTGGCCGTCAGATCTAGGCCCTCAGATCGAATGATGGAGAGTGAGCGTGAAATTGGAAAGATGCGCGGGCGGAACGAGGTGGGGGCAGAGGAAGGCGGTTTTAATATAAGCCGTTAGATCAAAGATTTGGACAACAGAGATTAGATCTGGAGGGAGGCAGGACCCACAGGGGTAGGGCCTATCGAGGTTAATATGGGCCGTTGGATGAAACATATCATAGGCTCAAATGTGATCTGTGATTTAAATGAAATAATAAAAAGGTGGAGAATGGGTTAATAAGGACCGTTGATCTGCAGAGATCAATGGCCAGGATTTTGCCTAAAACATTATGAAGCGGGTATATGATTTTAAACCAAAGTCGGGAAATGCAATCTGGACCATCCGATCTGGACATGTGGACGGCCCAGATGCAATCAGAGGCATGCGATCGGCAGGGGAGGAACTTGAATGGTGCCGATGCGATTGGTTATGGGCCATTGATCTACAGATCAGATCGACAGCAGAGAACTCATTGGGGGTTGACCAATCGGGGGTGGCTTGATATTAATGCGCCCAATGAAAAAAATGTTGATGCGATTTTGCGCAGACCATCAGATTTTCCCAAAGATCAACGACGGAGAAAAACTTCGACCAATGAACGAGCGGGGACCATTTTATATAAAAAATCAAAATTTGAATGGAAAAAACAAAGGTTTATGTATCGGGCTAGTGATATATATGAAATGGCGCTCGGTTGTGGGGCATATGGTTTATATGGAAAAAAAAAGGCCCTGGGCTTATACATAGAAAGGGCCAATCAGGATCGAGACTTTAGATCGGGCTTTTCAATCTACCCATTTTAAAATCTCTGATGTGATTAGCACTTCAGGACTTTAACTCTTGGTCCCGGGCATAGGTTTATATGGAGAGAAGCGGTGGGAGGGGTTTATATAACGGGGCTCTATCGCATCGGAACAATGATGCGGGACTTTTCAATCTACCCATTTTCATTAAAAAACATTGTTCTGGCGGGTTTAGACCAAAACTTAGGAAAAGTGGTTTTATGAATTTACAAAGGGAAATATGCATCGAAGAAGATTTATATAAACATTAAAGCAGCCGATTGCAGGCTCATGGGTTTTATGAAGGGGTAATGGGATAGGGGGTTATAAGCAAAGGGCTAATCGCATCAGAGGTTTTAACGAAAGAAATAGACTTGTGCGCTCCGATTTCTCCAATGCGATAAGCACCAAATGGACTTGGCACTTGGTTCTGGCACTAGGGCACATGTGGGGAAGTGGTTTAGGACTTAGCCCAAAGGGGCTTAAGTCTTGATACAAAAAGTGTATTTTTATGATTTTTTCAGGGTTTTCTGATGGATTCGGGGGTTTCTGTAAAGTTCAAAAATGAGTTTTAAACTTCATAAAAGGATTTTCATGAGGGGGAAAGGGGAATAAATGAAAAATAGAGGAATTTTGATGGGGGAAAGAGGAATAAAAATGAAGGTTAGTTTTGAGTGGAGGGAGGGGAAAAATGGAGTTTTGCAGCAGTATTTTCTTCATGGAAAATAGCGGAATTTCTGAGTTCGAAAGGGAAACAACAGTGAAGATTAAACAAAGGGTATGATGTCTCAATGAATCTTTAAGAGATAACACTTTTAGCAATAAAACCTATTTCTTGAAGGCTCCAAAAATGATTTAGCCACCTTTTTATATAACAAATTTTATAGGTGGCTAACAGTGGTTCCACTTGGGGATGGTGCCTTCTTGAAGGCATCAAGAACTTTAAACTTGCATTCTCTGGGAGGCTGATCAATGCCTTATCCATCAGACTGCATTTTCTTTATTTGAATGATCTTCTTTTGCTCTAAAAATATTAGAAGCCATGAAAAATAATGGATTTTCATCAATACAAGCTTTCTACCTACCCAATCCTATTGATCTAACATTTTTTCTTCTTTAGAGTGCAATTGGATTGGCAAAATATTTTTACAACATTTTATTATTTTGAAAGCATATTTAACTAATCTAATTCTACTCCTTATTTCTCCATGAACTCAGATTAAACAGTTGAGTCCATATGCTTCTCTACCTAATCTACCAATTTGTTAGGATTAAACAGTCTAATAGATTTTTATTCTCTAATTTCTAAAACAGTAATTTAAAAGCATACAAGTCAGGATTGAATAGTCTAAATTGATGTTGATCTATGGCATGAAAAAATGAGCTGCACATAGATACAGATAATTAAATCAAAATGGAAGGCTTAAGATTTGAAATTTCTAAGCACGGCCTTCCCTTTTCTTCACCTCTGTTTTTGAGTTTATTCGAGTTGTTTTTTCTTTTTATCTGGTTCAGATTTTGAGCTGATTAGAACCAGGTTTACCTTTTTTTTTTACTCAAGAAATAAACATATTTGAGTCATCTCTCTTTTGAAAACTAAGGTTCGGATTTTAAGCTTGTTTAAACCTTTAATTTCTAGCCTAATCTACTTAACTGATAAGCCAAGATTAAACTGTTTGGCAAATCAAATTCACTAACCTATCAACAGTAAATTTAAAACTAATTAGTCATGATTAGGCTGTATGACTAACTAGAAGTGTGTTCTTCAGGAGTGGCATTTAAGCTTGCACACTTTCAGAATTTATTTCTCTTTTTGGTATGGGGTTGTACCTTTATTGTTTTTACAATTTTCCCTCTTTTCTTTCTTCTATTGTTTTTGTATTTTTGTATTTTTTATTTTTCTTCGGAGACAAAAATAAAAAAATATCTAAATGCTCATAACTGAGCTATATTGACATTCCTATCTAACCTAATCTAACTTGGAATATTTACATTATCATATGATACAAAAATGCCAATGCAGCGAGCTGAGTAATGTCAAGAAGAAGAAGAAACTTTGGCTGCTTGTCAGAGGTATCCATAGTACATTTTGAAGATTAATATTTAAAACCAAGACTATCATAGAGGGTGATATATTCTCATGTAATTGGCTCTTGCAAAGGATCACTGCTTGATAATTTGAGCCAGTTGGGATTTCCACACACTCGTACAAAGGATCAACAAAGAAAGGATGAAGATTCTCTTCTTTCTTGTCCTCCATGTCTAGTAGCTTGTTTGCTTCCAAGACTTCAGCTTTGAGGACTGTGTTGTCAGTATGCGGCTTGGAAGTATCATCATCCTTAACCTGCAAAATAGCAAGCAGTGAAATATCTTCTTTCTCTAAATCTATGCTTGCTTCTGTTATAAATTTAGGCTCTTTGGATGACAGATTGTCATTAGTGAAGGGAGAAGTCTCTTCTTGGAAAGATGGTATATCCTCAGTAGGATAGTATTTTATCTGTTTTTCTCCATCAAAGTTTTTCCAGTATTTTTTATTGTTTGGGACAGCTGGTCTAAATTTTTCTTGAATTGTATATTGTTTGCTCTCCCAATGTTTTAAAAAATGTACTAGCCACGAGGGCTAATCCACTAGAAAAACTTTTTTGATATTTAGGAACAAGTATAAGTTGAAAATATTTGAAATATTTCAGTAAATCTATGGTATCATCCTTATAAGATTTAAGTCTGGGATGATTAACCATGCACTCTTCTTTCACTTGCCTAATTACCAGTTCTGCATTTCCATGAACTGTTATCTTCTGGGCTCCTAATTTTTTCAATAAATGTAGCCCTAAGATGAGTGCCTCATACTATGCTATGTCATTTGTGCATTGAAAGTTCAATTTATATGAATGGGATTTAGAATAATTGTTTCCTGTATTGTAAAGCCATATTCCTGCACCTGCATTAGTTTTAGTATATAACCCATCAAAATTCATATTCCAAAGAGGACTAGTTTCAGTATTATCATTGATTTCCTTACTATCCTCTTTGTATTGAGTGCCATTGGATTATTCTATGGAATAGGCACCATTTTCATGACTGTCTGGTTGAGATGATGGTTTGGAGGGTAGTTGCTTGCTTAGTATTTGATCAATTCGTTCTTATGTCAAAGGAGAGATTTTTCTTTGAGTATAAATAGAAGAAGAGTTGCCCTGTATTTTATGACCAACAAAAGAACTCTCTGCATCTTTACAACAGAGTTCTCTTCGTGAATGAGCAAGAGTATTTGTTTTGCAATAATTTTCAGAGACTGACTATTTATTAATGGTCTGATCTATCTCTTGTTCTGTCAATGAGGAAAATATTTCTATGTCCCTTTGAACAGAAGTATAGCGGTTCTATGTCTCTTGTAAAGGCTGATTTTGAGGCTGGATGTTCTCTTGAGCCTCTTCTACGGGATCTTGAATTGTGCTTGCAGGAAAACTTTGAGATTTTCTGTCATTTCCTCAAAGCACTGCTCACTATTAGTATTCGAAATTTGATTGTGAAGATCTCCTATCGGCATAGTACAAGATATAGGAAGGCAATCAAAAATTTCTTGACAGCCTTCTTTATTTCTTTCTTTATAAGTTTGCTCATCATTTTCTAAAAGTGTTGATCATAATTCATAGCTTGTTCACTGTCTTGATCTTGAGGTGATTGGGCTTGTGTTTAATGAAGTGAAAACATAGCTCACTCTAGATCATCCATTTTCATATTAGCCATCAACCTATCCATTCTTTTCCCAAGCATATGCATCATCTTTTCCATCATGATTAGAAGTTTTCCTTGATTATTTTCTCTGTAATCATGTTCATCATACATTTCTTGTAGTGGTAGAGTTTGCGTTTGCTCAGGGAAAGTCATATGATTTTCTGGATCACCAACGTTTAAATTAGCCACAAACCTATCCACCCTTCTTCCAAGCATATACATCAACTTTTCCATCATGATCATATGTTTGTCATCTGGGTCTATATCTAAATCCATGTTTGTAAATCAGAAAAAGAGGTCGTTGTGTCTGTTCAATCAGTTCAAGGTCTTCTACCAGTGGAGTCATTTGGTCTTTTGGGAGTTTCAGAGTGTGGAGTCGCCAGGTGGAAAATTTTTAGCTCGTAAGGAGGTAAAATGTTTTATGGTTCCACCACCATGTGTTTCTTGTAGAGCTGCAAGGTTTTTGGGAACTGAATTAGCTCTCAAGGGTGATCTGAAAAAAGTTGAAAATTTAATCTTAGGAGACTTCCTAAGGATACTTTCATGGTCATCAACTATCTCAGGTGGATTTGGGTCAGGATAGGCTCTAGTATGAATCTTTCTAGGAGCTACTATGTTGTGCTCTTCAGACCCTTACTAAACAAGAACAGTTTAACCAGATATGACAATCTTTAAGAGGTTAACTGATCTGTTTTATAAAAATTTTAATCCTACAGTCCTCTAGCTGAGTTTAAATGATGTTGTGATGATAATGGTTCTTCCTAGTGGAGTCTTAAGGTATGTTTAGGATTGTGGAGTCGCCAAGTGGAAGTTTTTAGCTCTTTTGGAGGTAAAAGGTTTTATGGTCCACCACCATGTTTATTAAATACCAATCTGAAATATTTTTGGGTTTTCTGAGTTATTTTTCAGTCCTATTTGTTCTTAAGAGTGTCATAAATCCATTTCAGAACTTAGCTATGGTTATGAGACAAAGACAGACTACTCTTATAGCTAAGCCAGCTGAAATTTCAAGGTTTGATAAACTTTTATGAGAATCCCAAGGTTTTCCTAGTTTGTCATTGATTCAAACAAGTTTCATCATGATTACCATTACTTGGTAGTGCTTGAGAAGGATTGCTTTTACTCACAAGGTTTTATGAAGTGTTTAAGGGAGCCTAAGATGAAATTTGACTCAGGTCCCCAGCGGAGTCGCCAGAAGATGTTAGCTGCTGGTGGCTCAACTAGTTAATACACCAAATGTTCTTTGAAACAAATTTCTGATATCCTATGATTACCTTAGCATGAAAATGACTCAGAAGTCCCCAACGAAGTCGCCAAAAGATGTTAGCTCCCTGTAATTAGCAAGATTGGAAAAAGTCCAACTGCAGAGAGAACATTATTTCAACCACTTTGGGATTCTAGGATCTAGCCCTCCTGAATCTGGAGAGGGATCTCTCCAATAAGTGCAAAGATGGATTTATCTTTAAGGCTTTTGGGTGACGATATTAGGCTAGTTATGAAGACTGAGGGTTTTGTTTTGTTTTTGGATGGTTGAGCATGATTATTATTTGAGTGGAAAGTCCTAAATGGAAATAGTTTCAAAGGTGTGAATTTGCAAGCAATCAGAACAAGATTTGGCTAAAAAGATAGATATAATGCTGGTTTTTAGTCCATTGGGCTATGGAGTCATAATAGGATTTAATTGAAACAACAAGGTTCAAGAGTGGTCCATGGGGCAAGTCATTTATGTCTAAGGATCTCTTTAAAGTTGATTTTATGGAATGAAATGATACAACAAGAAGGGGAAATAAGCAAATGAAGAACAAAGAGCAGCCTAAGATCAGGTAAGTATTTTGAAGCTATCTTGGTTTCGGGATACATTTAAGAGAGACATAAAAGTAATCTAATATCTGGTAAGTACTTCGAAACTAGCCAGATTTTGATACACTTTCAATAGAAAAACATTTTAAACACAAAGGGAAACTTTAAAAGCAACTGTTGGAGAAGAAACTAGAGGACAGGGCTCACCATAAACTTCCCTAGCTCTGCTTTACCTGGTAAAATTTCAAGACAGACACATAAGATCACAAAGAATGGTCTAAGATCAGGTAAGGACTTTTAACCTAGCCTGCTTTCAACACACTCTTATGAAAACTTTCAGCTAGTTTTTGGGGATAAAAATAAAGTACAGGGCTCACCATTACTTCCTTAGTTCATCTCTACTTAACATAAACTGAAAATAACATTCAAGAACAACCTTCAGCTTGGACAGTAGGTGTTGAGCCCCAAATATGTCCTTCTTTTCCACCACATTTCACTTCATTTTCTTTGTCCCTCATCAATTAAAGGCTTAAATGATCAATAGGATTGATTAGGATTACTTTAAGAATGTATATAATGACTAACTTGCTATATTTTCATGATTTTTTTATTGTAGCAATTTTTGACTAGACTCGGCTACAGAACGCAGTCATTCTGTAGCCAGTTGCCTATTCCGCATCCGTTCTCATGTTTACGCAGGTTCCAGGTGTCACCTCAAGGAAAAACACATATGGTCGTATTCCACATCACTCCCCCATCTTTTCTTGCTCTCCATGAAGTCTGAGCTTGATTCTACAGGTGGTTATGCATGTGGGAAACCAAAACTAGGAGACAAACTTCTAATAGGACAAGGACTGTACAGATGTCCTTAATCGTAGTACGAGGCCACCACCAGAGTCATAGTTTGATTTTAGTTGGGAAAGACAATTATTCCTGTTTTATCTCAAATATAGTTATGTAATTTTGTTATAAGTATGGCTCGGGAGACCGAGAAACAGGAGCTAGATTTATGTTTTATTGCTAGATCTCAAAAGACCGTAAATACTCTGTTTTGAAGAATTTCTCCTTTAATGAAAGAAGCATCACTTTATTGCAAGAGATGAGTCAATATTGAGTAGATTTGTGTGCTAATCCGGTGGTAGAGGGCCCCTACTACCTGAGAAGCTTTGTTCATATGGTTTAGATAAGTAACTTAGCCTTGTTTCATTCTTAGTTTAATCAATTTTCTGAACTTTGTGTTTTTATACTTACTTGCAGCGGATGCCACTGTTAGTCTTATCCTTACAAACTCTTCCAAAATACCACTCACATTGGATGGGATATAACTGTAGTATTTAGGAATTAGTTGCATTTCTCTGAACTTTATGATTTTGTGCTCAATTACATCAATTGTTACAGCTAGTCGTGATCTTATAAACTCTTCCAAAATATCACTAACTCTAGATGAGACATAGCTGTACTGTTTTAGAGATTTGTTGTGTTTTGTTGAATTGTATGCTTTCATGCTTATTTACATAGCATGTTGCAGCCAATCCTGTTCCATAAATTATTCCAAAATACCACTAATTCCGAATGAGACAGAGCTGAGACATTTTAGTGATTAGTTGCATCTTTAGTCTAGTTGTAGTACTCCGGAGGTAGATGTCACTCTAGTTTAATTCTGTCATTGTGTTTCAAGTTTGATCATGGCACTCTAGTATAACTCTGTTCACTGTACTTTAAGTTAGATTAGTG
The DNA here is from genome assembly GCA_034641835.2 of Pinus albicaulis. Lineage (NCBI taxonomy): Eukaryota > Viridiplantae > Streptophyta > Pinopsida > Pinales > Pinaceae > Pinus > Pinus albicaulis. Next base: position 523,030,622 of record CM076581.1, read on the forward strand.
ACATTCTAGTTCAGTTCTAGTGCACTGTATTTCAAAGTTAGGCTAAAAGCATTTTAGTTTAGTTGTGATCACTGTGTTTCAAGTTTGATCAATTGCATTCTAGTTCAGTGTTATCCATTGTTCTTTAAGTTGTGTTAACTGTCAAAATTAGACTTCACGGCCTTCATTGTTTACAAACTAATCTTGTTCTGACTTTCTATTAATGCATCATCATATGAACAGGAATGAGTTAGTGATATCAGTTTAAGGCCTTGATTGTTCTGCAATCTTTTGCAATTTCACAAATAAGCCTTTTCCCAAAAAATATTTTAGAAAATCTCTAACTTTCGAATGAGGCTTAGTAGTGACAAGTTGAGCTGCAGAATGGATTGACCTTAGCATGACAAGTTAATTCAGAGTAGAAATCTTATTGTGCTACAAATAATCTTTTTCCAATTGCGTTCTAATAAACTTTTAGCCATGGATGAGATTCTTTGTAATATTGTAAGATGGTTGTTTACTTAGGAGAACCTAATTTGTACTAAACTTGTCCTTTTCTCAAGCTATTCCAACATATTTCTAATGAATGAATTGGATGAGTTTATGTTATGAGTTATTGAGTTCATGTTGTGATTTATTTTCCTGCTATGAGTCATTATCAAACTTTGCATTTTCTGTTTTTTAGTATAGGTTTGGCTCTGTTTTAAGTGTGACCAACAACTATTATTTTTCAACATTTAGTTCTTTTCCTTCTTAACATAAAAACACAAAACCAAAAACATCATAAAAACGCTAAACACAACATAGTGAGAAACAGATACCTAGGCACATATAGTGCACCTCACTTCAGCAGTTTACTGACCCTGGTTGATAATTTATGACCTCAATTTAGGAACACTAAGTTGAGCACAATAGTAGGATGAGGGAACGCCAGCATTCCTAACTGCTTAAATTGAATTAAATCATTCCTAAACAGCACAATTTGGAAGAAAACATGTAGATAAAGCTTATCAGTCATAGAAGGGTACTGATATACAGTAAATCCTAACTCTATGCTTTTTTTTCTTTATCAGAGAATATGGACAAAGTGAAAACAGAAATAAAATAACAATTTACAATAAGAAATAACATCACCGTTGATATAGACCAAGATCCCATAAATCATCTTATATTGACGCTTCAAACCAGTTATAGCTTTAAGTCCAATGTTTCAGTTAAGCAATCATCTTCACTTCTCAGCCTAACTTATTTAATCACAAGTACAACTTCAAGAGCCTGTGAACACTATTTACAAGTAGGAGTTTCAAGCATAAGTATATTTCAAAGTTCTGCAACCAATGTTTACAATGAACTCCTCAATAAGATTTTATAGAAGTATGAGGAGGTCGAAAGAGAAAATATCTAAGGGCTCAATTAATATAGTTTAGTACTTCTCAGCTTTTGAGGGGCTCAATGGAGAATTTTATAGATATTTTCCTTTATTAATTGATTTACATTAAGTATTTGAGCTCGGTGGGATGATTTTGTTGACTTTGAGGCTCTGTGTCATCCCTGTAGTAACTCAGCAGATATTTGTAATAAGTTCTTCGGTTGAATTAACTGTTCGGCTATCGTGAGGAAAATATCCTCTATTCTAGTCATTACTTGGCCTCTATTGAATGCTGTGAAGCCACAGGTGGAAATCTGGTAGCTGAGAGGAATCAATTTGCCTCTTATGTGGCAGTGGAGGCTCTCTGTCTGATAGATATTATTGTTTTTTTCCTTAACTGTGTTTAATTGAATGGATTAGGCTTTTGATTTCGATCTTAGCCGTAATCTATTCAAACTGTGTAAATCAGCTTCAATTCTTCATTTCTGGCTTGATTTAATTCTTCAACACTGATACTCTTTTGTTTTGATTTAATACTCTGCGTCTTGTTGATGTGCAGGTATACAGAGGGTTCGTATAGCATCAATGCCCATAAAACATTGACGAAACATTTCTTTGAATCCTTGTGGATGGTTCCTCTTTTATGAACAAAGGCGTGGGGATCGTCATTCATGGCCTTTGGCTTTTCTCCAATATAATGAAAAACCATAAAAACCTGCACAAAACAATAAAAATTAATAAATCCTGCGTTTATGTGGTAAAACTGCTTAGGAGGCTATGGTTAGGAGCAACTGGTGGAGATTAAGTTGGATCCGTCGATCTAGAAAATATCAATGGTGGGGATTAGTTGTGAATATACAAATTGAATCAGTCACTTTATAATAATATAGGTGTAAAATGTGAGAAAATACAAAGAAAAAGGGAAAAATCCCTTTGGCGGAGGAAATCTGTTAAGAATTGAAATTGGGGTTTCGGGATGATCGCGGGTCGTCGGATGGGATCAGGCCATGAGATCAACGGCGGAGATTGCATGTTGAAAACATTTCGTAGAGGCGGAGGGCAGTAGTGAAAGGCTAGATTTAGATCTGAGCCATTGATCTGCAGAGATCGACGGTGGGGAGCACATGCGACAAATCATAATAGAAATGGGGAAAGGTGGTTTCGGAGGGAAAAACAACTATTTTCGTGTGATAAAAGGCGGGTAGGCGGTATTGCCTTTTTGAACACGATATGCATCCTTGTCCGACACGTGGCATTAGAAAACAACTTATATCGCATGATTTTTGAAAATTAACCTCCGCGCTGAAAGTTGCGTGAAACTCCACGTTGGCCGTAATATCTGAGCCCTCAAATCAAACAGTGGAGAGTGAGCACGAAATTTGTTAGGTCCCTATATCACTAGTATAGCCCCTTATTATTGTTAGTGTAAACCCCTTATTGTTATTATTGTACCCTTGTAACCCCCATTTTGTTATTATTGTGCCCTTAAATTATTATTGTTAGGTCGGCCAGGATTACATTGTGGCCCACTAGGATTACATTATGGCCCCATGGACTCCTATATATAGAAAGGAGGTTTTGTGAATTGTATCATCCAAGAATTGTTCATTCATGTAATGTATTGGAGGTTGCCCCCTCGAAGTGGCTTATTTCTAAGGCATTGATATCTCTTTTCTTCTCTTTTTGGAGTTGGTTACACAACATTTGGTATCAGAGCCTTGGGATTCTAGGGTTTCGCTGCTCCAAACAGGTCATCGTGGCATTTGCGCTATAACTTTTTTCTACGAAGTTTCAGAAGCTGAAATTTTTAGGGTGCGAAGCTGAAATCCTGAGGAAGATTGTCTAAAAATTTCAGAGCTTGGTTCGCAACATTTTCGGAGATATCATCTGTGGAAGTTAGGCCTTTTTTCAAGCTCCTAAACAGGTCATCGTGGCATTTTCGCTATAAAAATTTTCTACGAAGGCTCAGAATCTGAAATTCGTATGGTGCGAAGCTGAGATCCTGAGGAAATTCGTCAAAAAATTTCAGAGCTTGGTTCGCAATATTTTTGGAGATATGATCTGTGGAAGGTAGTGCTTTTTCAGGCTCCTGAATTTCATCTCAAAGAGGTGATCGTGGGAAAAGTTCAATAACTCTCTCTCTGAAGATTGGATTGGAGTGCCGTCAAAAGTAGTCATAAGTACACGGCCTGTAGTTTCTTTTCTATCAATTTCAGAAACAAAGGACAAAACAGTGACACGTGGCAAGTCGTACAAGTTCGCTCTACTGAACCAGTCCAGAATTAGGTCATTGTGGGAGATTGGACACAAATTTGTCTTGGAGAATCCAAATCAGGTCAGACCTGTGGCATTTGAAAGAAGCTTCAGAGATCTACTACAGGGCTTAATTTCAGATATCAAAGATTTTCAACTACAGAGATAATTCAATTTCAATATCGAGCTCCTAAAAGCTAGTAAAAGGTGTGTATTTTTTTCCGAATTGCATAAGTCTTGTTTGAAGAATCAAGTTGAATTGATTCCAAGGGCATAGTGTAGAATATATATCAGTATTGTATTCTAAAATGGCCCCTAAAAAGAATTCAACACCCATTAAGCCTTCAGAAGGCTCTACTATGACTCATGAAGATGCAGAATGGCAACATGACATATCAAAATTACAAGAGCAAATTTCGCTCTCGCAAAGAACAACAAAAAATGAAATGGAAGTTTTGAAGAAAGGCGTGGAAACTAAGATGGATGGTTTGAAGAAAGGCGTGGAAGCTAAGATGGTTGGTTTGGAAGCTAAGATGTATGGCATGGAAGTGGGCATGGAAGCTAAGATTGATGACATGGAAGCTAAGATCGATGAGAAAATGGAAAACATGAAGAATTTTCTAAAAGCAGACATGGAAGGTTTGACAAAGTTTATACAATAAAGGTTTCCTAATGGTGAAAAGATAGTAGAAGAACCTCATGATGAGAACAAAATAAATGTTAATTGTGATTTCATAAACTCTAATGTTGGCGGGAAGAACCACCATATTCCAAAGATGGATATGAGGAAGCTTGATGGAAAGGATCCTGTAACATGGATACTACAGATGGAGCAATATTTTGATCTCCATAACGTGCAAAACACACAAAAGGTACGCATTGCAACTTTACATTTAGAACAAAATACATTTGTATGGTATCAATGGCTTTACTCCCGTAAAAAAATTGTCACTTGGTCAATTTTTACGGAGGAAATGATAGCACATTATGAGGATACAAAGAGCAACACCTTCTTTACCCAATTGATAAATCTCAAACAAAAGGGTTTAGGGGGGCAGCACAGTGAGGACTTCCAAAAATTGAATATAAGGGTAACTGATCTTACAGAGGAACACAGGATTGATCTCTTCCTAGGCACTTTAAAGGATAACATCCAACATGAAGTTCGCGTTTTGGAACCCGATTCATTGGAGAAGGCATTCAGGTTGGCAAGAAAAGTTGAATGTAAAATTATGGCGACAAGGAAGCCTACCACTCAATTCTATAAAGAAGGAAGTGTTGCTATGCCTAGATTTCCACAACCTACAAGGTTGACACCACAACAATTGGAAGAAAAAAGAGCAAAAGGGCTTTGCCACAGTTGTGATAGCAAATACACTAAAGGTCATAAGTGTGCTGAAAAGAAATTATTTTACATAGATTGTGAAGAAGAAGAAGAAAATGAAAAAGAAGAGGATATACACCAGGAACCAGCCATAGAGAAGGAAGAAATGAATCCGACCATATCATGTAATGCACTGGCCGGAATTACCACTCCTCAAACTCTCAAGATAGTAGGACAGATCAAGAAGAAAAGGGTAATAGTGTTGATTGATTCAGGTAGCACCCATAATTTTATTCATTGTAAGGTAGCCAAAGAATTAAATTGTTTCCTATACCCAGCACCAGAATGTCAAGTGATGGTTGCAAATGGAGGAACTATAAATTGCTCTGGAAAATGCCATAACATCAAGCTAACCATGGGGGAATATGTGTTGACTAGTCCAATGCTTTCCATTCCTATGGGAGGTGCTGATGTTGTGCTAGGAGTACAATGGTTACAATCTTTGGGGACGGTAGCTTTTAATTTTCAAGAACTTTTCTTGAAATTCTTTTCAGAAGGAAAGGAAGTCGAACTACGGGGTATTGAAGGGAAGCCAGGAAGGATAATAAGCTCTAATGGCATCACAAAGCTTCTAAAGAAAGAACAACGAGGCGTAATTGCACAATTATGCTCACTAGAAGTTCCAACATCAAAATCATCTATTTCTGCAGATCTCCAACAAGTCTTGGACAGTCATTCCAAGGTGTTTGAAACTCCCAAAGGACTCCCACCTATTCGTGATCATGATCACGCTATTCATTTGATTCCAGGAAGTGTTCCTCCAAACATCAGGCCTTATAGATATCCTTACTTCCAAAAAAGCGAAATTGAACGTATGATTGCAGAAATGTTAGAGGCGGGTATAATTCAACCTAGTCAAAGTTCTTTCTCTGCTCCTGTAGTATTGGTACACAAGAAGGATGGATCATGGCGAATGTGTCCGGATTATAGGGAGCTCAATAAGCTCACCATTAAAGACAAATTTTCCCATTCCTGTGATTGATGAATTATTGGATGAATTACATGGAGCAATTTATTTTACCAAGTTGGATCTTCGTTCAGGATATCATCAAATTAGAATGAAGACTAAAGATATTCCAAAAACAGCATTTCGAACTCAAGAGGGTCATTATGAATTTTTGGTCATGCCTTTTGGCCTTACCAATGCACCTTCTACATTTCAAGGGTTGATGAATTCCATTTTCAAACCCTTCCTTAGAAAATTTGTGCTAGTATTTTTGATGATATACTAATCTACAGCAGGTCTTGGAAGGATCATGTTGAACATGTTGACAGGGTGCTCAAACTATTGCAGGAGAAACAATTATATGCAAAAAAATCCAAATGTTTCTTTGGAGTACAAGAGGTGGAATATCCGGGTCATATTGTATCTCACGAGGGTGTTAAAGTAGACCCTAACAAAATTAAAGCCATTAAGGAATGGAAAGTTCCCACAACCATAAAGCAGTTGCGAGGATTTCTCGGGTTAACAGGGTATTATCGCAAGTTTGTTAAGAATTATGAGAATAGCAGCACCTCTAACAACATTATTGAAGAAAGATGCATTTTCATGGACTCCTGAAGCAACTAAGGCCTTTGAACGTCTTAAAGAGGCAATGTGCCTAGCACCGGTCTTAGCTACACCAGACTTCACAAAAAACCTTTATTGTGGAATGTGATGCCTCAGGAAATGGAATTGGTGCAGTTTTAATGCAGGAAGGAAGACCCATTGCTTTTGAAAGTCGTCCAATCAAAGGAAAGTATTTACAGAAACCTATTTATGAGAAGGAAATGCTAGCAATACTACATGCACTATAGAAATGGCGAACTTACCTAATGGGAAGACACTTCAAGGTAAAAACTGATCATGATAGTCTTAAACACTTTTTGGAACAAATACTATCTTCAGAAGAGCAGCAAAAATGGGTCACAAAGATGTTGGGTTATGACTTTGAAATAATCTACAAAAAAGGAAAGCTCAATGTTGTTGCAGATGCACTCTCAAGAAAGAATGAAGAGGTGGAAGCATTGCTTTGTGCCATTTCTATTATCCAACCAGATTTGATAACCGAAGCAAGAGATGAATGGAAGAAGGACAAAGATGTATGGACACTCATTCAAAAGTTGCAGCAAGATCCTAGTACATCCGATACATTTAGTTGGAAAAATGATTCCTTATGGTACAAAGATCGCTTATATCTTTGTAAGAATTCCCAACTAAAACAAAAGATTCTTCTCGAATTGCACACTTCTCCTTTAGGAGGACACTCGGGATTTTTAAAAACTTACCACAGGGTGAAGAAATAATTTTTTTGGGATGGCCTTAAATCTGATATTCAAAAGTTTGTGGCGGAATGTTTGGTTTGCCAGCAGAATAAAATTGAAACAATTAAGACCCTGGGTCTTCTACAACCTTTATCCATTCCAAGTCAACGTTGGGAGGAGATTTCAATGGATTTTATCACAGGTTTACCTAAGTCTGAAGGAAAGAGTGTCATCATGGTGGTAGTTGATAGACTTACTAAGTATGCACACTTTTGTGCATTATCTCATCCATTTAAAGCAAGTACAGTTGCTACTACATTTGTGGACAGAATTCAAAAGCTACATGGAAGCCCAAGGGTTATTGTGAGCGACAGAGATCCCATTTTTACTGGAAATTTTTGGACAGAGTTATTTTCTTGTTTGGGTACTCAATTAGCTCATAGCTCATCTTATCATCCTCAATCTGATGGTCAAACTGAGATCGTAAATAAATGTTTGGAAGGATATCTTCGTTGTTTTTTATCTGATAAACAAACACAATGGGTCAAGTGGTTACCTCTTTCCGAATGGTGGTATAACACTTCCTTCCATACTGCAGCAAAAATGACCCCATTTATGGCACTTTATGGATATCATCCACCATCCATCACATCATATTTAAGAGAAAATTCGAAGGTTCAAGCAGTAGAAGATCACATCGAGCATCAGCAAGAAGTTCTCCAACTCTTAAAGGATAACCTGACTTTGGCACAAAATCGAATGAAACAACAGGCAGATCAACATCGTAGCGAGAGAAGTTTTGATGTAGGAGATTGGGTATTTTTACGGCTACAACCATACAAAAAAATGTCCCTCAAGAAAGCAAAGAAGGATAATAAATTATCGCCAAAGTACTATGGTCCTTACAAGGTGTTGCAAAAGATTGGTACTATGGCATACAAATTGGAGCTTCCTGCTTCTTCGCGAGTACATCCAGCTTTCCATGTTTCATGCTTAAAGAAGGTTATAGGTGAAAATCTTCCAGTTCAAACAGTATTGCCAGAACTTGATGGGGAAGGGAAAATCATATTGGAACCTGAAGCAGTCATGGAAAAAAGAACTCGACAACTATGGAATCGATCAATTTCAGAGTATCTCATCAAGTGGAAGAACTTACCCACTGAAGATTCTACATGGGAGGATGAGAATTTTATACATAAGCACCCGAAGCTACTCAAGCGTTGAGGACAACACTTTTTTGAAGGAGAGGGGCATGTTAGGTCCCTATATCACTAGTATAGTCCCTTATTATTGTTAGTGTAACCCCCTTATTGTTATTATTGTACCCTTGTAACCCCCATTTTGTTATTATTGTGCCCTTAAATTATTATTGTTAGGTCGGCTAGGATTACATTGCGGCCCACTAGGATTACATTATGGCCCCATGGACTCCTATATATAGAAAGGAGGTTTTGTGAATTGTATCATCCAAGAATTGTTCATTTATGTAATGTATTGGAGGTTGCCCCCTCGAAGTGGCTTATTTCTAAGGCGTGGATATCTCTTTTCTTCTATTTTTGGAGCTGGTTACACAACAAAATTGGCAAGATGCATGGGCGGAACGAGGTGGGGGTAGAGGAAGGCAGTTTTAGTATAAGCCGTTAGATAAAATATTTGGATGGCGGAGATCAAATCTGGAGGGGGGTAGGACCCACAGGGGTATGGCCTGTCAGGGTTAATATGGGTTGTTGGATGAAACAGATCAACGGCTCAAATGTGATCTGTGATTTAAATGAAATAATACAAAGATGGAGAATGGGTTAATAAGGACCATTGATCTGCAGAGATCAACGGCCAGGATTTGGCCTAAAACATTATGAAGCGGGTATATGATTTTAAGCCAAAGTCAGGAAATGCAATCTGGACCGTCCGATCTGGACACATGGATGGCCTAGATGCAATCGGAGGCATGCGATCGGTAGGGGAGGAACTTGAATGGTGGCGATGTGATTGGTTGAGGGTCGTCAATCTGCAGATCAGATCGATGGCGGAGAACTCATCGGGGGTTGACCAATCACGGATGGCATGATATTAACACGCCCAATGACAAAAATGCCGATGTGATTTTGTGCAGACCATCGGATTTGCCCAATGATCAACGACGGAGAAAAACTCCGACCAATGAACGAGCGGGGACCATATTATATACAAAATCAAAATTTGAATGGAAAAAACAAATGTTTATGTATCGGGCAGGTGATATATATGAAATGGCACCCGGTTGTGGGGCTTATGGTTTATATGGAAAACAAAAGGCCCTAGGCTTATACATAGAAAGGGCCAATCAGGATCGGGACTTTAGATCAGGCTTTTCAATCTACCCATTTTAAAATCTCCGTTGCAATTAGTACTTCGGGACTTTAACTCTTGGTCCCGGGCATAGGATTATATGGAGAGAAGCGATGGGAGGGGTTTATAAAATGGGGCTCTATCGCATCGGAACAATGATGCGGGACTTTTCAATTTACCCATTTTCATTCAAAAACATTGTTCTGGTGGGTTTAGACCAAAAATTAGGAAAAGTGGGTTTATGAATTTACAAAGGAAAATATGCATCGGAGAAGGTTTATATAAACATCAAAGCACCCGATTGCAAGCTCATGGGTTTTATGAAGCGGTAATGGGATCAGGGGTTATAAGCAAAGGGCTAATCACATCGGAGGTTTTAATGAAAGAAATAGACTTGTTCGCTCCGATTTCTCTGATGTGATAAGCGCCAAATGGGCTTGGCGCTTGGTTCTGGTGCTAGGGCACATGTGGGGAAGTGGTTTAGGACTTAGCCCAAAAGGGCTTAAGTCTTGATACAAAAAGTGTATTTTTATGATTTTTTCAGGGTTTTCTGATGGATTCGGGGATTTCGGTAAAGTTCAAAAATGAGTTTTAAACTTCGTAAAAGGATTTTCATGAGGGGGAAAGGGGAATAAATGAAAAATAGAGGAATTTTGATGGGGGAAATAGGAATAAAAATGAAGGTTATTTTTGAGTGGAGGGAGGGGAAAAATGGAGTTTTGCATCAGTCTTTTCTTCATGGAAAACAACAGAATTTCTGAGTTCGAAAGGGAAAAAACAGTGAAGATTAAACAAAGGGCATGATGTCTCCATGATTCTTCAAGAGATAACACTTTTATCAATAAAAAATTGTTTCTTGAAGGCTCCAAAAATGATTTAGCCACCTTTCGATATAACAAATTTTATAGGTGGCTAACACAAGGGACGTCTCATACAGAGGCATATATTCTGTATAAATGCATTTTCTATGCTATTATCCAAAATAATGATGAGCCTTGATGATTCAATGTTCTATGACTCCTTTGCTAGCCTCCTTTTGTATGGATAAGATTGTCATCATACAATCTATGGCCATGACTTTTCCACAACTTAGGTTGTGAGCAAGCCTTATCATCAGAACTTCCAAAACCTTTGACAAAATCATGACTGATTTGAACAACAATTCATATCTCAATTCTTCTTTCAAGGTTGACTGAACGTATGTATATTAATAATGGTCTGCCTAAAAATATGATGCCATGCCAATTGAAAACTATATTGAAGAGGGATAGGAGGGAACACTTACTGCAGAATATATGATTACTCAGAGTCATAAATAGATTAAATATAGATAAGCTTACATGCATGAGATGATGTTTATAATATCCCAAACCTATACCCTAATTTCCATAACTTGTATATATATATGGTGAAGCCATACTTTTCACATGTTGACAACTTGAGATTGCAAAGGGAGAACTATACAAGATGTTCACATAGATTGTGGGGCTGTTTCAATTGAGAGTAAAGTGAATTATGTATATTAGGAACTGAGATATAAAATATTGAGCAATGCCTTCTTCAGAGGAACCAAGCTAACTAAGTGATACCATATAAGATACTGCAATAGGATAGATATTTCCTTGTCATAGTGATAATTCTTAGTGGATGAGATCCATTCAAGGATCATAGAGAAACACAACCTGTTGATGACTTGATTTTTCCAAAGAAATACTTTAACCCTTCAAGAAGGGAACCATAGTAGCAAGACCTTAGTGATAAAGGGATCTTATTCATGCTACATTGTTGCTCAAAGGAGTTTATTCCTTTACTACCCTACTGTAGCATGTGCAAAATGAGGGTGCTACCTAAAATCATTGATCCAGTGCAACGACCTTAAAACTTCACCAATATAATGTTTTCTTTCCCTATGCTTAGTTATCATGCAAAATAATGAAACATTAAAATTTCAACATTCACAGGATGGGTTTTCTATCACTGATGGCTTGAACAAGAATTTGGGTACCTGCAAATCAGTGGTACCTTCAAAGTTCAAACACATGTAAGTGTTGGCATAAGCTAATACAGAATTCGTCCATCCAAGATTGCATATGACTGTAATAATTATTGCTCATTAACTTTGAATATTATCCTTTGCTACCACTTGGGAGTACATAATGTTGTTATATTATGTCCCTCATGAAATATTGGCTCCATGGGATAATATAGCATGTTGTTTTGGTAACTCTGTATCAGGGAACATGAGTGACAGACACATATCAACCATTGTGGGATTAGATCCTGCTGTCTTGGGCGCATAATTTCTTTTGAAAATTTGCATCCACGCCTCTATCAATCCATGCTTTTCCATTTTCTATTTCATTAATTATATAACATCTAGTGGAAAATTGCCAACCCAATGGTTTTTGAGACTGTGTATTCACTGTTTTTACAGAGTTGGAAGCGTTTTGAAAGAATTTGTCATGAATAGTAATTTTCCCAAGGAACAGCTACACACCAAGGCTATTTCTTCTAGTAGATAATTTTGTCCTTGTCTTCAAGAATTTAGAACCAATTTCCTTCACGTTGAAGACATCCAACCTAAGTCTATTATAAGAACACATATTTCACTAGCCAAGATCATGAAATTGGCATCCAATATGTCAATGGTGGATATTAGAAACTTCCCAACTATTGTTTCACTAGGATACTGACATTGTTTTAGAATGTATGAAACTGAAATTCCTTGAATGCAATAGAATTGGTAGCACCTACCTCTTAAAATCATCAAGACATAAATTCAAGATGGAATCGAATCTCATGATCTTTTCCATACACAGATTCATAGGATTAAGGTTGAGAAAAGACTTAATGATTAGTGAATTTTTAAGAATCAAATGTTGATCCCTTAGATTCATAGAAATTCTCAGAAACATATGCTAGTATCACTTGTAATGGTTTTATATTAAACCGAACCTCTACGTCTATAGTGTCACCATTTTTATCCTTTATAGATGCAGAGACAAACAACATTCCAATATTTTCTTCAAAGGATTTCATGCCTCCAATATATTTTCAGTTTCAATTTGGCAAGGTATCCTATGCATATGTGGAAGTCACGGTGCTTGCAAAAGGAGGTGAACTATAATGCATTAGTTACAAGCTTGGCATGAACCCTATATTGCTTCCTAGAGGCCAAGAATAATATAGATAGAGTATATATTAAAGGATGTATATAAATCATTCTAAAAGTCTGTTATACTAGTCTACCTTGTTCTACTATGTTGAATATTATAAATTTTTTTTTATTTAACTATCGAGGGTAATTATTATTGTTTACATCTCTTTGCCCTTTACCAATAAAATTCTATTGATAATTTTAACTCTAATTTATGTGGTTTCATAATCATTGAAAATGGGTACCATAATGCATGCATATTGTAGTATAGGAATTCTATTAATGTGAAATAGCAACAATAGATCACAAAATAGCAAGAAATGAATGACTTCAATACAATGTGTCCTTTAGCTATGAAGAGCATTCATTGGCAATTTATTATGTCATTGATTTCTTTGGTATAATTGCACTCCAAATGCGAATCTCCTTTCAATATAATACAGTGGTTGGAAAATGCCTAAAATATCTCCTGCTACTGGGGATTATATTCTTTAGAAACTAGTAAAATTGGTGTCTGAGATGAAATCTTCAGTTGTTGGCATTGTCATGCAACCCTTAGGCAAGCATGTTGCCACTGCACCCACTAGGAATTTTTATTCTTCAGGTGGCATGCCTTTATAAAGAAAAACCTACATCCATATTATGATTGGAGAATACTATGATGGTGCCTTCCCCAAGGGCAAACTTATAGATCAAGGTGCTTTTAAAGACAGCTTGGCTCCATTCATCCTCCACTCTATTCCATGTGATGGTTTGGTGATCCAATACACCAAGTTATAATTAATGAGGGGCATAACTGTTGTAGCTCACTAATGAAATTGCATGAATACTTCAAACGACACCCCAAGCTCTAGTACTTTGCAATCCTATACTTTACTTTCCCAAGCATACAACTAGGAAAAGGAATTCCTCTAAGCATACTAGTAACTTTTTTATGGCCAACATCAAATTCCACATGCAAGTTGCAACCACATGAAAAGAGCTTTAGTGAATAGCTTCATTTTAACATTAATCAGCCCCCAACCTCTAATTATTAGTCTATTGAAAATTTTGACAACATTTCAAGGTTCTGTTATATTTAACCATGCTTTATATACACCACCTTTCTCATCACATAATGTAGCCAATACAACCAATCCATTCAATGACAGACAACCTGTCCTCGCAATAAAATAGTTTGAAACAATTAACTTGTGTTAATATTATTAATTGCCCTACACTTGAGCTTCATAAAGCTAGAACAATAAGAAACCTTCACCCTCCCTAAAGCTCTTGACCAAACTTTGCATCACTACTTTGAAGTGAAACGGTATATATATTAATTTTACACCATTGCTGACTTAATGTTACAAAAATACCCCTTGTTACATGAATCATTGCAGGGGTTTTTTCTGGCATTGACTCAGACTCAATCAATTGTTACCAAATTTTTCCTTATGGGTAGTTCCTAATAGAACTTTAGACATATACAACCATATCTTTTTTCCCATATAATTATGATATGGACCAAAAAAGCCTCTAGATCTATCTTCAAAAATAAATACGAAATTGTATCTGTTTGAATGGAAGGAGACAAAAATAAGTAGTCCATGTGAAAATTTTTGTTTGCTTTTAATAGTGGATTCAGTTCACTATTGATGTCTGAATCCAACCTAAGATCAATGGAATCATTAGCTAATTGACTACACCCCGGAGACAGTCATTCTCAACAATTAATAAGTAGTAGCACTCTTGGATCTAAAGAAATGTACAATGCAAGCCATCATTCTAGCTAGACAACTGTTTGTGCAAAATGAAATGATGGCATAGCTATATGAAAAAAAATTGATGATATTAAACCATTACCAAGATTCAGGGTTTTAGAAGAGAGTTAAAGAAATAAATGCAGATTTTTTGCCTCATATCCCTATACTTGTGCAGCATGCTAGAGTCTTTAGAGTTTCTCGACATCCACATGTCACCATCTCATAGCATTGTTTTCAGAATCTCTCTGATTGATATTTATCTTGTGCATCATTCCCCATATGCCACAAATTTATTTGATCTCCATTTCACTATATTTTTATTGAAATTTCTCTTTCTCCTCGATATTGTCCTTAGAAAAAAATTTCCAAAGCTGCTTCACCATCTCCATTAAGCACGCAACACCAAAAAATAGTGTTCAAGGTCAGAAAACCATGCATTGACATTTCATCAAACACTTACATTTAATACCTAAGCTCCCACCAATTGATTTTTGTTGTGGGTTGATAGGGATGAAAACCCACATTTATTCTTGCTTACAACACCCATAATTTTTTTTATACCAGGACACCAATTTCATAGATGAATACTCACATGTTTTGCTATTAATTCCACGTATAAGATATATTTTCCCTTTCCTGTTCAATAACATACATAGAAATATTATTATACAACCCACTTCGAAGAGCCATTAACTGATGCAACTATGAAGAACCTTTCAATATTTTGGCTTCTTGATTTCTCAAAGAACCTAAATTTATCAAGGATTACATTATCAACCTTTAGTTTTTTTTATTTTTTCAAAGGGCTATGGTTTATTATAAATCTATGCTGGGAATTTAAGTGAAATATTCTGAACACTAAAATTCCTAGATGACTACTTCTATAGAACTATGTATCAGAGAACACACACCATACATTCTGATTTCCTTTAAATTGAGGTAGCAGGTTTTAATTTTCTAAATATATGTCCCAAACTTGGTTTGTCAGTAGTTTAAAAGTGAAATGTTAATGTGGAAACCAATAATTCCTTTAAAAGGTTCTGTCAAACTATCTAGTTTCCATAAATAGAAACCAACGATGAGTCCTTCATTAATCTGATAGCGGGTAAGATACTTGATCATGGACCGTCGTTATCCAGAGATAATTTCAATTCCAGTCCACAAGGGGTATGTATGACATATGGGATCCTGGAGTCAAGTAAAATGAATACAACAAAACCCACACAATGGCTCAAATAAACTTATCAGTATGTCTCAAATAAACTAATCAGTATGTGTGGATGTATCTAGAGAACATGAGCTCAATCATCTTGATTCCAACAATCAATTAAGACTTAGGTGAATAGTATTGCAATCACCCTAGTAACTGAAGTACAACCACCAATCTTCATAGCTCTACTAAGGTAAGGAGACAAGTTGTGACTACTAGCTCAGTGAGTAAGAATACAATTGTCTTAGTCATCTTGGTCAGGTGGCAACTATCTTGGATGTACAAAAATTTGAGATTAAGAAAAAATTGCAACAAACATATTAATTTAGTAGATCATACATTGTCCAAAATATTCTACAATATTTAAAACTGCCAACTATTATTCAGCATACTAATGGAGTGAACCACCTCTTAACATCAATTTTTTTATCTAAGTTTCACTGGAAATAGGCAATAAGTAACACCTGTACAATTTTTTGGAAAAATTGCAGAGACCTTCACAATAATGATACTTGAATTCACATAAACAAAGGCCCACTTACTAGCTCATATGAACCTTAATGAACACATGAATATTTGGTTTCTTTTCCATCCACCATAGTAACCAAGAAGTTGTAGTAACCATAGACTCCATAATCTTAGAACTCCAAAATGTCAATTATTTATTACTGGCAGTTTGGTGATTTAGAAAAATGCATTAATGCTATAACATTTTGTTGTAATTTCCTTGAATAGTGGTCTCATTTGGCTAGAGTTTTAGTTCCTGGTGGAAGCTACTACAACTAATGTTTACTTGAGATCCACAATCCCTAGTTTTAGATAATTCATTTTCATATCTGCATGCATTGTTTCTGCAAGCCATTGAATTATTAAGCATAATCATCTGATATATTATCTAGATAGGTGTGTAACTCTGCCAATAATTTCTACAAAGCCTTTAGAAGATATTCTTATCTACTACAATATAATGAACATGCCCAAGTTTTGCTAGCATTTAATTACCTTGTATGCCTTTAGCTGTGGTGCCTATTTCGGCAACAACAATTTAAGTTTCACAAACGTTTCCTTCAATACATCAATTCAGCAAATGAAACAACTTCCACAATTTGTTGCAGTACTCAAAACTAGGAGTGTGGCACAAGATACCTCAAAGCTATGAACTTCTAGTGGCTTCCATAGTAATGGAATAGACCACCTATTTCTACTAGATTCTATTTAAGACACAAGAAATGGACAAGAATCAACAATGGTGGTGCAAAGTTTCCAACCATCATGAGGGTGATATTTAAAAACAATGAAAAATATATTTTAAGAAGGGAAACGAGGTATTGTGAGCCTTTACTAGCATTTTGGTATTCTACACCATCTGCGTTAGACACAAAAATTCACAACATGATTATGTGATTTGTTACGATACTAAGTGAAGTAGTAATTACAATATCCCAGAACTCCAAAATGCATGTATTTTACCAAAATTTTGCTTTCATCAACCTTAATATAGCTCCTTAGTTTTCTTAGGCTGGAGTGGTCACTTAGGGTCCAAAGTCCACTAGCGTTTTTTACTGGAATTCATTTATGCACTGGTGGTTTAAAGTAGGTGAACTTAGTGACCCTGACCAAATTATCCCTCTTTATGGAGTATCTGACATTTTTTCTCATTCCATGAACCAATCCCCAAGCCTTTTGAAGGTAGTCTTCTCTAATGCAATATATTGAATATGCCAACATGTCCCAGAATTGGTTACCCTGATGAAGTTATCCTTCCTTCTGGAGAATCTGACAAGTTTTATCACTTTTTTAATCGATCCCCAATACTTTTGAAGACACTTGTCTCTAATCAAATATATTGAATATTCCAACATGTCCCATAATTAGTTCATTGTTTTGTATGCCTCAACTGTGGCTCATGTTCACAGGACATCGATTGCTTCAGCTTTGGACTGTATGACATCTCAGCATGGTTAGGCCAATTCTTAGCGTAGTTATATGATTCTCTAATCCTGATGGAATGCATATTTATCTAGTGGCTATCATTATTTTTTGCTCCAATACAGTTGAAGAATGCAAGAAAATCAGTAGCTTTTAGTGTAGTTCATCCACTATTTTTGTTGTTGTTTTTGTCAAAACATATCTTATATTTACGGAAAAGTATTTAAAAATAGTAAATCAAAAGGTGGAAGTGTATATACAATGGATCTTATATCAGTAGCCTCTTTTGTAAGACTAGCAAAGCAGAAATAAAGTCTGTATAGGTTACCGAATATAAATATTGAGCATTTCTTATCAATAATTCACCCTCAGTTAATAGCTAGTCATGTACCTCATTACACGACATGGAACAAAAAGTAGACAGATTACTAACTTTTTTGCTGAAAAAAAAACTTACACTTAATCTTCCAAGGGAAAACAGAGGAGAGACTCTTAATCACTACCAAATCCCAATGAAGGAAGAGTGGACCAGATAGCTACAATTTCCAAACAAGGCAACACACTAGTGAGCCTGACATTGAAGGAGAACTAAATAGTGGTCATGATTATCTTTCCAAACAGATTAGAAATGGTTTAATTTGTGTGCTCACTTGTCTTCTAGATCAATTGACACCCCATCTTGCATTGAGAGTTGGAGTTAATATATTCTTCTAAAGAAAAAAAGGTTAAAGCCTTTGTGGTTGATACTACTGTAACGACTGACCAAAGATCCACCCCTCATCCCTACAAAATAGCCTCCATGTCATAATGTTATTTTTCAACATGTTGGGTGAGGGATGAGCCCCCCCCCCCATCCTTGTGGAATATTTTTCTTCCCACCATAATTTTACCACAGGTATCATTGCATGATCTGCTCTAGATGCTGAAATTGAGTCTTACTAGGCAACCAACAATTGCTAGTTTAAAGTTTAATTCTTTAAAGGGTGCTAGCTCAATGGAAGAGCACTTAATTTACAAGCAAGAGGTTGGTGGTTCGATTCCATCATTCCCTAATATTAATAATGAATGACAACGATTAGTTTTTGGTGATGAATTCTCTTTTTACCATCACCAATGAGCTTATGGTGACATTTTTCGACCCTCACCAAAATATGAAATGGTGATGGTCAATGAACGCCACCATATATATGCATCAATAGTGATGACCATGAAAGGTTCGTCACCATAAATCGTTGTTGTTGATATGAAATGGTGAGGGTCATTGTTTGTCATTATAGTCATTATTTGTGGCAGAGCTTGATGTCACCAATGAGATTATCATGACATTTTTTGACCCTCACCAAATATGAAATGGTGACGGTCAACGAACGTCACCACATATATGTGCCAATAGTGATGGTCATGAAAGGTCCATAAAAAAAAATCATTTTTGTTCATATGAAATGGTGAGAGTCATTATCCATTAGTATAATCAATATTCGTGTCGTACTTTGAATGTCACCATAACACATACTTTCAGCGATGCCACCTTTGGTGACATTCAGTTTTTTGGTGATGGAGGCTATTATCCGTAACCACTTCTCATATGAAATGGTGATGGTAACTATCCATCATTATAAATCATTATTGGTGACGGACGTTGAATGTCACCACAACACCTATACTTTCAGCGACGCCACCTTTGGTGACATTCAGTTTTTGGTGACGAAGGCTCTTTTGACCCTCACCAATGAGCTTATGGTGACATTTTTTTCCCCTCACCAATGTCCCTTTTTCTTGTAGTGATAAGACTACTTTCGCCTTCCCTTGGGGTACCTCTTTTTATAGATTCCTACCCTTTGGGTGATGCAATGCCCCAACCACCTTCTAGAGAGCTGTCCTGAGCATATTTTCTGAGTTAGTCCATGACTCTCTCGAAATTCACATGGATGATTTCACACCATATGGGGATGAATTCCAGGAAGCTGTCTCCAATTTGGGTAAAGTACTAAGAAGGTGCATTGATATGTATCTCTCCTTGAGCCTAGAAAAGTGCGAATTCATGAAGAAAGAAGGGATTGTATAAGGACACTCCATATCCCAAGCAGGACTACAGGAAGACCCGAACAAAATCACTATCATCAAGAGGGTACCTGCTCCGCAAAAGCAGAAATATGTCAAGAGTTTCATAGGCTTAGCTGGTTACTATAGAAGGTTCATCAAATATTTCAGAAAGATGGCTTCACCATTATTTGGGTAATTGGCCAAAGATTATGATTTTATTTGGTCTGGTCCTTGTCAAGAGGCTTTTGAGCTCATTAAGAAGCAGCTGACTACTACCCCCATCCTATGAGGTCCAAATTGGACTCTGCCTTTCCACATCCACACTGATGCATCTGACAAAGATGTAGGGGCAGCATTAGGACAATTAGAGGAAAAAATCCCTTATGCCATTTATTTCATCAACAAGAATTTGTCCAAAGCCGAGCTAAATTATATTATTAGTGAGAAGGCGATGTTGGCCATTGTCCATGCATTGAACAAATTTAGGCATCACGTCACTGGATATCAGACCTTTGTTCACATTGAGCATGCATCCATCAAGTATTTAATGAACAAACTAGATGTTAATGCTAGAATAATTATATGGTTGTTACTTTTGCAACAATTTGATTTGACTATTATTGATAAACCTGAAAAGGAAAATGTTGTTGCAGATTTTTGTCCAAGTTAGTTCTCCCCGCAGGTGACGAAGGAATGGTGGAAGATCAGTTAGTTCTCCATATCAACATTCTCACCATGGTTTGTTGACATATCCAACTACTTGGTTGCTAGAAGACTCCCTCCTAATCTTTCATTCAGGGAGAAGAGCAGAATCATCAAAAAAAGCACCCCTTTCACATGGATTGGGGGGAAACTCTTAAAGCTGCGACCCTGATCAAATCCTAAGCATATGTGTGAGGGAGGAAGAAGTTTTTGATATCATATCTAAATGTCATGACAACCCATGTGGAGGCCACTTCATTGCAAAGATAATTTCTTACAAAGTTTTGCAGGTCGGTTACTATTGGCCAACCCTTCACCAAGATTCCAGAAGATACACCGGCAGGTGTGACTAGTGGCAAAGGATGGGGAAATCCACACAAAGGGATGAAATTCCTTTACACCCTCAGGTGGATCTTGAGCCATTTGACAAGTGGGGCATGGAATTTTTTTGACTTATCAATCTACCATCCGGACAAAAGAAGCATATCATAGTCTGCACTGATTACCTGACAAAGTGGGCTGAAGAAAAATAAGTGAAGGTAGAAACCGAAGAAAAAGTAGCTGAATTTTTGAGGGAGAATGTGTTTTACAAATTTTGATATCCCAAATAAATATTCACATATTATGGATCACAGTTCACCTCTCATCTCATTGAGAATCTTTTGAGGAAGCACAAGATTAAGCATACAACTTCTACTGCCTATCACCCTCAGGTGAATGGCCAAGTAGAAGTAACTAACAGAGCTTTATAAAGTATCTTCACCAATGTTTTGAGAAGCAATAGAAAATATTGGGCAGATAGATTTGTAGAAGCTAATTGGGCCTACAACACCACTTGGAAGACAATAACAAGATTCACTCCTTATGAACTAGTCTATGGTAAGAAAGCTCTACTTTCAGTTGAGTTTGAATTCCATACTTTAAGAATGGTAGCTGAATTAAATCTAGATCTAAAAAATTCCCAAAAAGAGAGGTTGTTGCAACTAAATGGATTGGATGGGTTCAGAATCCAAGCACTTCTTCATACAGAGGTAGTTCAACTACAAAGGAAGGTATGGCATGACAATAACATCAAATAAAATACCTTCCAAGAAGGAGATTGGGCATTGTTGTATGATTCAAGGTTTAAAGACCTCAAAGGCACGTTGACGACAAGATGGTTGGGGCCTTACACAGTGGAGAAATGCTTTGATAATGGTGCGGTTCAAATTAGGACCATAGATGAGGAAGGGATCCCCTTGCTTGTCAATGGTCATAGACATAAAATTTACAAGAAGTCTTTTTCAAGGGCAGAATTCATCAAATCGATAAGAAGAGAGGTGTATGTGATGGGAAACTCCATAATTTCCCACACCTCCTGACAGAAAAAAGAATAAGCTTGTGGGTTGAAAGCCTCAATGGAGGCAGCTCACTTGCTGAAAAAAGAAAAAAAAGAAAGAATAAGGATCCATGGGTGAAAACCTCTCTAAGGCACCCAAGGAAAGTTTGTGGGTTCAAAACCTCCATGGAGGCAGCCCACTTTCTTTCGAAAAAAGGAAAGAGAAAAATAAAAAAACCAAAAAAATGCATCTACATCACTGTGTTTTTTTGTGTTTTCTATTTTGCAGGTTGTTAATGGTTTCTGGAAAACACAGGGAAGCATTCATCTTCTTTTCCCTTCTTCTATCTTTCCATCCATCCCATAATTCACTCCATTCATTTTCATAACCTCCTCCATCACCTCCATACACCACACTCCTCCATTCCTAATCACAATGTGGCAAGAGAAGTAGCACACAAACAGACTGCTACAAACATCAGGAAGTTCCTTAAAAAAGAAGTTTTTCATGGATTTCCAAGAAGAAAAACAAGGGAAACTTCATAAAAAACTACAGGAGAATAATAATTCCACCCATGGAATCTCAAGCACCCCACATGACATCCACAATGGAGAGAAACAACAGACAAAGATTAGCAGCTTGTTCAGGAAGTTTCTCCTTCAGCAAGCTGCTCACTTAGAGAACAGGAATATGGTGAAGAACACAACATCTAAAAAGCCTCATCTCAAACCTCTAGCTCCTGCAACCCCCTTGGAAAAAACAGGTAAACTCAGGTATAAGCTCTCACCCCTTGCTATGCATTCATAATAGCCAAAAATAATTAATTTGCAGACTTAGATTTTGAGGGGAAGAAAGGTGGTCAGTTAACTCAACCACCACTATAAGGTATGACTGGAATAAAACTGGGAGTACACACCACCTAGGCATGCAAAAGAAAAAATTTAAATCAGTGGAGTAGAGGAGAACGAGGGGAGGAAAACGCGTAGTCCATCCTGAATTAATAGGGAGGAGGAACCAATTGTCTACGGCAGAACTAGAGTTGAGAAAAGTTATATTGGCAATCCAAATTTAGTTACATCATCTAATAAAAGGAGATGTTGTCTCATCCAAACCAGTGAATTGACAATTTTTAGAGGGAGAGGACCAACAGAAGCACGCAACTCTTGAATAAGAAGAAGAAGAACCAGAAAGAAAAATAAGGAAGAAACCCACGGAAGAACCAACAGAAACAAGAAGAACTAGAAGAAGAGAGAAAGACAAAGGGCCAAAGAAAAATAGAAGAGATGGTCATATAATTCATAGATATAGCAAAAAGAAAAAGATAATAGCCAAAAAGATAACAGCCAAAAATATAACTCACAACCCAGTGTCACATCCCCTCACTACAAAAAGATAATATCCACCATGGCTCCTCTGAGCGCAAAAAGAAAAAGGCAGACCTCTAGGTATTCTGGAGCTGACAAGAATCATAGAAAGCCAGAAACTTCTCCCCTAAGCCCGATCATCATTGGAGAATATCCAAGGGGGGAGGAAAGCATCAAGGAAATATCTTTGAAGGAGCAACCATAGAAGGCACAGGCAGAGAATGTAGCGCTAAAAGAGAAATTACAACAAAAAGAGGAGCAAGTAGCCACCATGGTGGACTTATTCATTGAGGCCCTTCACCATATATTCCCCTCTGACTCATATGATGTGTACCTCAAAGAAAAATGGCTCCTACTTCAAATCAACACTATAGCCTCTCATGGATCACTTCCTTTCTAAGGTTGTAGGCAATTCATGAAGTTCTATAAGCAAGCCCACATAGTTGATCAGGAAAAGATGGCAGAGTTTTATATGCATAACTTGGTGTTGACAAATCTAGAGATTTGGGACCCCAATCCTACAATGGGGGATATGTAGTTAATGGCTCTAGCCTCTTGGATGGTGGGTGAGGATGATAGAGCCAAAGAGATATGGAAGGTCATAGGAAGAAGAAACATAGAATCCTTATATCTCAGACCAGAAGTGTTTATCCCAAGAGGAGTCATACTTAACCATCGAGAGATTGAAAAGGACCATTCATTGGTTGAAATCTACCTTCAGACTCAAAACCAGGTGATAGGCCACTTTGATGATGTTTCTAGGAAGATAGAAGAGTGCATATTGGCCAACCAGAGGAGATGGAACAACCTCCCACATAGCCTCAAGAACAGGGAGTATCATACTCTAGAAAGACTGAGGGGTGCATTGGAGAGGGCACCATTATACAAGAGGGCCATGAAGGCCAAAAAGATCCAATGGTTGGGACTAAATCTCAACCCACCTTTGCTGCTATATAGGTTTTAATTCCTTATTGGATAAGCCAAAATCACAATACATCTGGGTAAATTTGGTTGGATTCCTGCTTGAGCTATGGAGTAGGCCGATTGTGACGAGAGTCGCAAATTGTATTTTTCACTTCATATATTTCGATGAGAAATAATTGGTGGCATTTGACAAATAGATCTTATGTGTCCTGGTGGAGATGGATATGAAAAAGGGTTTACCTGCTGAATTGGTCATCACTATGGGGGACTCCTCTTTCTACCATTGACCGTATTTCTAGAAGGTTCCTTTTAGGTGAATTGTATGCCACCAAACATGGAACCTTAAGGTGGTTTGTCGAGTTGTGAGGCTACATGGACCAAAATACCCTCTCCCTAGATTCAATTTGAAACAAAGTGGCTCTTTGTGGGTGGATGTTGTACCATTTGGGAGCTTAGCGACACAATAATTTAACACTAGGCTAGAGGGTTCAAAGGATTCATATCCTTGTGATTGGATTCCATCTTTAGGTGAAGCTTGTTCTCTTATTGTTATTTCCCCTCGTGTTGAAAATGCTTCCGCTGGGCATTTGAGATTACAGTGGAATCCTACCAAAAGGGTTTTTTATGAAGCATTGTACCTCTATGATCAGCTCCAAAATATGCGGTGTTTCCTCCCCCCATGTTAATTCCAGGGTTAGTGTTTCTACGGTTCTTTTGGATAGGACATATAGGGGTCCCATTGAACTCTTCTCTTTGAATGTTTTCTCTTGGGACGTTGATGAACTCCATCGTTAGACATATTTAGAGGGGTAAATAGTCACCTTTTTTCCTGCTTAGATCTCTTTTTCTTGCATTTTTATTATTATTTGGGTTTATGATGCTAGTATAGGTGGTGATTAAGGCTAACATACTCTGAGTGCATAATATAAGGTTGAGTACAGAAAATCATGATTTATTACGCACTTTTATAAAGATTTTATCACAGAGACTTAGAGGAGACAGCAAGGAGAAAATATAGGAGGATTGTCCACCCTCAAAGGTAGCCGAAGGATCCCAAAGATTCTCTCTAGCAATTCGAATTCCACAAGCAGCCGAAGGATCCCCAAGGATTCTCTCCAGCAATTTTAATTCTAGAGGCAACCAAGAAACTCAAAGAGGAGAGCACTCAATCTATGTTTACTTGGAGTCAAAGTGGACTCAATCAGCATTTTCAAGGGAGATGTTGGTAGCTGCCCTGTATAATAAATAGAGCAGAGCTAGATCTAGGAGGAGTTAGTATATTCTAGTCTCGATTCCATTCGGAACTATTGTTATGAGCTATTGAGATTTTTGTTTTATTCAGGGATCAAACTTTCAGAGATGTATGCAATTATTTTTTAAGAAATGAGTAGACTGGTTCCATTCGACTGATTTAAGTTATAGAGGGATAGGCTCATGGGTTAGGGCCCAATCCATGTGCCTCAACTTCTCTGTTGTTACTATATTTTACCTTCTATCATTTAGCTAGTTTTTCTTTTGCCATTTAAGTTAGATCTGCTTCTAATAAGTTTCATTGCTATTTAGTTTTTGTGCTTCTATTTTTTTAATTGCTTATGCATAGTGAAATAGAGGAAAAACTCCAAAATTGTGGTCAAGTATCCCCCCCTCTCATCTCTGTTAATAGAGTTCGAAGTAGGGCAAACCTTCCCACAGGCCAAAATTTCTTTCTATTCGATTTCGGGGAAGAATTTGTAGTTACCAAGTCCAAGCCTTTCCATCACCGTTTCATCCTGCATTTTTGTCTATCTCTCGTGCATAATCAGCATGTATGTTTCATTTCTGAGCACTGCTCTTATGCCTCCATTCCCCTCGTTCTCTTCTCATCTTAACATTGTACTTACCTTTTCTTTTCCCAATGCACTTAGCCCTGCAAAGCCTCATTTCTCTATTTTCTTTGTTCACGATTGCCTTATCCTTCGTATGAAAAAAGCGTGAAAAACCATTCAAAACCACCGAAACCCAACCTCCGCCTTTTCTCCTAAAAATTCCCTCTATTATACATTGCACTTTTCAAATCTCAACGTTTACCTTTTAACTTCAACACTTACCGCTCGTTCCTTGCGATTGCGATATTGCAAAATCGCAATTCACACTTCTCATCGGTTATCCTTTCTTCTTTAACACTTAACGCTGTTCTGGCTGATTGCAATAGTGCGATCTCACCTCACTGTCAGTCCCACCGTAACGTCACCATCACAAATCACACTTCAACTCCTTTAGGTTTTACCGTCAATGCTTATAGCTCGTTCTTGCGATTGCGGTATTGCAAAATCGCATCCCGCGGAACTTACCATATCACACATCGCACGATGCACATTTTAGTTTATTCCTGTTAAATCATTACAGCTATCCATTTAAACTTTTACGTCCATCGCATCTCCACCATCACATATTTTGATTCTTTCCACTCCAAAGCCATTTCTTGCACTATACTAAGGTTTTATAAGGTTTTAAACCCCCTCTTTCCACTTCTAATCTTTTTCCAATTATTTTTGCTCAAATTCATTTCTCACGTTA